>UELW01000996.1:13096213-13648951 GCA_900490495.1 Danionella dracula | reverse complement strand
TGATATTGACAAGAATGACATTGACAAGCCATGTTTTAACATATTTTACATAACTGTGAACACTGTAAATTAATTCAAATTAAACTGCAGAAAAAAACTATTTTAAATTTAAATAATGATTTTCACATCAAAAGCAGCAACTAGTAATACAAAGTAACTTTTTTAGATGCAAAATTTAAGTTTTGTGTTGGCTTACTGTGCATCCATTAAAATTTTAGTTTTTCTAAAAATATAAAAATGTCTTGACCATGGCGATGTACTTATCAATGTTTCACTAAATCAATAAAAAGTATATATTATACACAGGCGTTTATAGCTTATACCTTTTGATGTAATTTCCTGCATACATTACTTTTTTCTACTAACAAAAACTATGTAATCTCATGAAATTTTTAATGTGGTAGATGCCTATATGTCTGGGGTTGAGGGGCAATTTTTACCAAATTTACTAACAAGTTAGGGTCCCCTCTGTTCTAGGGCCCCTTTAGACTCTGACAACAGCCCTGCTCACATGCCAAAGCTAAAACCAGAAACCATGTATGTAAATGGAGGGTATATACAATAATTCTTTCACTCCCATTTAGTGCCTTGAGTCTATGTGCCATTAACAAGGGGCTGCCTTCAGTCACAGTTTTAGCATCTATTTATAGAGTATGAGGAGAAACAGGTCAGTCAAGGGCGTATGACTGGAAACAAACCTGTCTAGAAGCAGATAAGCACAACCTTTTCTTTAAATGAACTAGTTCACTTGAAGGAAAAAGCCTGCTTCATAGAAATACACATCATGTTATTATTTATTTGGTTGCTAAATCATTGAAGATGCTTATCTGGTATGAAAAAGTGTCAAAACATGGAGCTATTCTTGAATCAATGGGACCAAATAGCTAAAACTCAACTGGTGGCATTTCAATAATCCTTCTGAGAGTAACCTCCCGGGAAAGACTGTCCAAAGATATAAACATGAGAAAATAATCCTGTGTTTGTTTTCGAAATGTTTACTTACACTACACTGGCTGGCCTTTCTCTTTACTTTTGGGATTTTCAGCAAGCCTTCAACATACACAAAACCAGCTAAACGTGGATATTAGCATTGGACTGTGTGCACATTTTATTTCAAGTCAGGATATTTAACTAGAGGGTCTTTGCTTCAAGTAGAAAGCATTTGAGAGAACAGCATCTGATCATCTTAATAGGCACCTAAAATATAGTCACTAATAACACCAAGCTTGTCTTAGGGTGTTGAACCTGTTTGGTCTGTGATTAAATCTTTTTTGGAAGAGCAAGGTTCATTTTGCCGGAAACAAAATGTTCTAAAAGCCTTCTTCATTAGGAAGAAGTAATTATAGCTAGCAGCAACCAAGGGAGCATTTTGTTTTCAGACGAAAAAAAGCTGTACATGACTTCAACAACTGCAGACCCAAAACTTTCTTGATGCTTTGTTTCTTTCCAATTAGTTCTGGCTTTGCCTGAGATCAATGTTGTAACACCCTGCAAATCTCAGAAACAGTTTCTGCTCCTTTTTTAGCTTAAATCAGTCTAGCATTCCTTTGCAAACCTTATATACGAGGTAACATTCGTTAACATTAATGTCAATCACTGATTATTGATAAAAAAACAGTCAAAATATGATTAATTTTCTGCAGACGAATGTCTCAAAATCCCAGTTTGCACTCCAGAACTGTTGTTCATTGATATTGCATTGGCCACAAATCAAAGCCTACTATTCGTATTCAAATCAGTGATCTGTTGTTTTGTGCAATCAACGTGAACTAAAGAGCTTAAATGTATATCTTATATTGATTTTTTTGCTAGTGTTATAAATTATGGGGAAGTTAAAGCTGATGTAGTTTGGGTGAAAGTAAATAAAGCCTCACATGATACCAATGATGATTTCAACAAAAACATTGATGTAAAATTATTCTTCAATATCTCAGTTAAATACTTCCCCTATACTGTAAAAATGTCCACAATACAGGAAAAATTATGTGTTTATTTGCAGAATTATGTACAGTGTATCATTATTTTGAAAGTCTCCTGCTTGAGAGGTGTTTCACAAACACCTGCCAGCTAGCATCATCACCTTTTCAGTTAGTTGAGAAGGTAAAGCGTCCACCGATTTACTAAAATTGCTTAAAACATATTTTCATATAAATAGTGTATGGTGTGTTAATAAAAATGCTTGTTTTATGCAAATCTGACACATTGTTTTCAAGTTTTAATAAAGTCAGAATAAAACGAAATTTATTGATAAATCTAGTTCATCAGTCGGTCACTACGATTTATGTTGGTTGATGACTATGGGAAGCTCCGCTAGGGGCGCACTACTCATTCCACACTGTTTCAAAATACCAATCAGCGAACGCGCTGATGGTCATGTGATCACGCCGTCCAGCATAAACCGGACGTGAGCTTGTCACTCTTCCTGTTTTTCCTCTGGAGCCATACTCTTGACAAGCTAGCGACTCGTGAAAAACACCACAAAACAGTTGGGATATCCTTGTGTGGACTTTGGAGATCTGGCGATTCAAACAGCAACTAGCTAGATTTTTCGGCCGGCCAGAAGGTTGAAACCGCTGCAACGCCCCAGACTCCAGTTCTTTCACCGCCTTCCACCAACAAGTAAGACTCTTTTTCATAGTGGAGCACTTGTTTTGCCGGTCGACTGTTTGTAGCGTGTTCCAAACATGCCGCGACCGTGCAAGTCTGTTGGATGCAGTGAATCGATTGCATTGACGGATAGCCACAATCATTGCTTCGGTTGTCTTGGACGTAGACATGCTGAGGCAGCGGTTGAGGGATCAGAATGTGTGGATTACACACTTCTGTCTGGTAGCACACTTAGGCGAGGTTGGAGTACTTTCAGTCCACCACCGGAGGCTTTGTAGCTCGTGCCCGTAAGGGTCAACGAGTGCATGTCTCCGACCCCCAATGCCGAGTCGCTCCCCTGGTGCGTCCGCTCTCCACCAAAGTGAGTTATCGGATGATGCGCTACTTTCATCTTCTGAGGAATCCTGTGCGCCTAATGATGCGATCTCTGCTGCTGCATCCGAGAGAGACGGCTTCATCTCCCGAAGGAGAAGGTACATTCCTCTCCCCCTCTGGGGTGACGGCAGATTGTGCTGTGGAGGAGATGGCCGAGTTGCTTGCCCGGGCTGCCAGAGAAATTGGGTTGCAGGTGGCTCCGCCCCTAGCATCCGAGATCTCCAGGCTGGAGGCGTGGTTTGTGGGGTCACACCGGTATGATACCCCGCAGCCCCCTCCTATCCTGTTCTTCCCGAAAATGCATCGGGAACTGACCCAAACTCGGAAGGCACCTCTGAAAGCGAGGTTGGTCAGTCTCCCCTCTCTCGCTTCCCTTGACGGCGCGGTAGCTAGGGGGTACAAAGCGATTCCCCAGGTAGAGCAGGCACTGGCGGTGCACTTATGCCCGGGTAACCCTGCTGCCTGGCGTGAACAGCCGAGGCCTTCATCCCGCCAGCTAAGGTTGTCGTTAGACCTGACTTCAAGGACTGCCGCTGCCTGCAAGCCTTTAGGTGTTCCAAGCCAAGGCTCTGAAAGAGATGCAGGAGGGAGTTGTTGCCCAGGTCTTACAGAGGATCTGAGGGCGGCTACCGATTTTGCGCTCAAGGCGACAAAAGTTGCCGCTAGCTCGCTCGGCCACACGATGTCTACGTTAGTAGTCCACAGCCGCGATCCTTGGTTGAGCCAGGCTGACATGCTCCCTCAAGACCGGAGGTGTTTTCTCTCAATGCACCTGTGGTCCCAGATGGCCTCTTCGGTGTCGCTGTAGATGACCTCACGTCGCGGGTCTCTACGATCAGGAAGCAGGCGGAGGGTCTGGGAGAATTCATGAATTCGCCGAGTAGGAAGAGACGTGGCAAGTCCCCTTCTAAGTCGGTGCCACAACCGTCTGCTCGACGCCGGAGAAAACCTCCTCAGTCCTCCCCTGATCTTCAGCCCCCATGTCGAAGACGTCGACCAAGAGCGGCTATGAGGAGTCGACGGAGGAGCAGTCCTGTCCAGGGGCCCCCCCAACATCATCAGGGGAAGAGGGTTCATCGGAAGCGGCCCTAGGACAGGCCGCCCAGGGAGTCCAGCTGCTGCGCGGGCCTCGCCACCAGCCCACCCCCCCTTGGAGGGAGGAGGTTTTACCACCATCAAGCAGCGGACACACAGGTCAGATCTCAGTTTTTCATTAAATATGCGAAACCTGAACTCCCTGGGTTCTGTGTGCAGCCAGGAGGCTTGCATTGTAGATCCGAATGCAGTTCTCATCTCAGAGGCACATTCAAGGGCGTGGCGTCTAATGCAGTGCAGTCCGGATGGCTCTCAGCTTCCGTGTCAGAGTCAGCCTTGAGTGGGACCTCCTCGGCTGGAACCAGATGCTGCTCCGAGGTTGAGCCTGGACGCCCAGGTAGGTCTCCACCTAGGCTCCCTTCGGACCACACCGCTAAGTCCACTAGTTGCGGCCCGCTATGGAAACTATCGGCGAAGTGCGTATGACGCCATTAGTGGAGTTCAGGGAGCTTGGTGGGAGCTTTTCCCCTTTCTCCTCGTACGCACTATCCGACACGGCTATCGACTGCAGTTTACTACCAAGCCGCCCAGGTTCAATGGGGTTCTAATGACCTCTGTCTCAGCCACAGAGGCCCCGGTCCTGTGTGAGGAGATCAATTCCCTTCTACGGAAAAGTGGAATCAAGCCGGTCCCTCCTGCCGACAGAGAAAGAGGGTTTTACAGCCCATACTTTCTAGTTTCCAAGCGCACAGGTGGGTTGCCTCCAAACCTCTACCTGCGTCCTCTGAACGCTCATCTTTTGAGACTTCCGTTCAGGATGATAACCTTCAGACGTACGGCCCACTCAGTCCGTCCAGGGGATTGGTTCGCCACAATAGATCTGAAGGATGCATATTTTCACGTGAGTATACTCCCTCAGCACAGACCCTTTCTTTCGGTTGAGTATATCAGTACTGCGTCCTCCCCTTCAGCTTGTCTCTGTCCCCTCACACCTTTACAAAGGTGATCAAGGTGGCTTTAGTACCATTAATACGGGAAGGGGTTCGGATCCTGGCTTACTGGGACCTCGGATCAACTCAGAAAAGAGCCGTCTGGCCAGAGCATATCTTTTCTGGGTATGGAGCTAATCTTGTTGAACATGTAAGTACGCCTCTCTCTAGAGCGCGCCCTAAGCCTGCTGAAGGCAGCACGCAGAGTCTGCACAAGATTAGTGGTCCCTCTGAAGAATTTCCAGAGGCTCCGCATATGGCTTCCGCAGCAGCGGTTATTCCGCTCAGCTAATTACATATGAGACCACTCCAGCTTTGGCTCAAGTTCCGAGTTTCGTCGCGAGCATGGCGTCCAGGGTGACTGAAGGTGAACGTGACACCTTGTTGCCATCTCCATTTGCGTCTTTGGAAAGATGTTTGGTTCCTCCGTGCCGGTGGCCCCCTGGGAGGACCTGCCAGGCGCGTAGTAGTAACTACCATCGCTTCAAGGACTGGGTGGGGTGCTGTATGCCGGAAGCACAAAGTCTCAGGGTTTTGGACCGAGAAACATTGTCTCGGTGGAAACCCCGGTCAGGAGAATGGCGACTCCATCCCCTGGCAGTCCAGCAGATCTGGGAACGCTTTGGTATAGCGGAGGTAGCCCTGGTCGCCGCCCCAAAGAATGCCGGCTGTTCTACGCTCTGTCCCAGGCTCCTCTTGAGATAGATGCGCTGGCACATTGCTGGCCCAGGAAGAAACGCCTATATGTGTTTCCCCCAGTGAGCCTCCTTGCAACCCTCCTGTGCAAGATCAGGGAGGATGAGGCAGAGGTCCTAGTGGTGGCACCTTATTTGCCCAACCGACCTTGGTTTGTAGAACTCTGCTCCCTCGTGACAGTCCCTCCCTGGCCAGTTCCCCTGCAGTCAGACCTTCTGACCCAGGGGTGTGGGCATAAGCACCCGCGTCCAGACCTCTGGAATCTCCACGTCTAGCACATCATGCCGTGGAGGACCCCTGGGTAATGCCACAGTCTGTAGTTCAATCTCTGTGTCTTGCCAGAGCTCCCTCTACTAGGGCCTGTTATGCCGGCAAGTGGGGTCGGTTCGTCGACTGGTGTCACTTCCACCAAGTAGACCCAAGTAGCTGCCCTGTTGAACTCGTGCTAACCTTCCTGCAAGAGGGTCTGGATCGAGGACTGTCTCCATCCACCCTGAAGGTTTACATTGCTGTGATTTCTGCCTATCACCTTCTGGTTGGAGGCAACACGTTGGGACTACATGAGTTAAAGGTCCGATTCCTGATGGAGGGTTAGACCATCTGGGCCGTCCTTAGTTCCCTCCTGGGACCTTTCCATTGTCCTTAGAGGCCTTCAAGGTCCTCCATTCGAGCTGCTTGAATCAGTAGAGCTTAAATTTCTGTCAATTAACGCTCCTGGTCGCGTTAGTCTTGATCAAGAGAGTGGGAGATCTGCAGGCACTCTCTGTCGATGAGACCTGCTTAAAGTTCGGACCTGGTGACTCTCATGTTATTCTGAAGCCCAGGCATGGATATGTGCCCAAGGTTCCTACCATCCCCTTTAAAACGCAGGTAGTGAACCTCCAAGCTCTGCCCAGAGAGGAGGCAGCATCCGCCCCTGGTCCCAATTGCCCAGTTTGAGCACTGAGGATCTATGTAGAAAGGACCCGGAAGCTTAGTAGTTCTGATCAGCTCTTTGTATGCTTTGGAGGACAGCAGACGATAGGGAAGTCTGTCTCCAAACAGAGGTTGGCCCACTGGCTAGTGGAGGCCATCTCTACCGCATACATAGCGTCCGATGTCGTGGCCTCCTGGCAAGGGGGACTCCGCTGGCAGAGATCTGCAAGGCTGCGGATTGGTCGACACCCAACACCTTCACCAGGTACTATAACCTGAGCATTGAATCTGTCTCTTCAGCCGTGCTAAGTGGTGGTAGCATTGTCTGAGATGTATGAAGGGGTGTCCAGTTTGGGTTAAGCCATTCTTAGTGATCCGTACACTATTTTTGCCCCTGGAGTTAACCTCCAGCTTTTTGGCTCCTCTCGCCCCAACAGGTGAGTAAGTAGAGTAAGCGGAGTTCTGTCCACGTGTGTGCCCTCTATGGGGACTACCAGCTGAATCTTTTATGACCCCAGGCATGGGAGGGCCGAGCAGTTCCCAGAAAGGCTAACTCTCAAAAACTATTGCTCTAGCTAGCTCTGTCTATGCTATCTTCCCTCTGAAAGACCTTTCCCCAGTGGTTCAAGGCGTATTTCTGTAGGTCCCTCAATGAAACCTTGTGTGTATTAAACTGCCGGAAGTTCTAAGTCCAGCCTTTGAGGTGGCGAGTACGGCCTCCACGCATCTCCCTGCAGCTCTGGGATCGATGCTCCTTCCTTTGGTATGAGTCGGTATGAGAGAGAATTGCAGATTGCCCATTAAAAATTAAGTCTATACTTAAGGCCAGGGCGGAGGAGGGCCCGTTTGGTGCCGGACTACTGATGTGCCTGGCTTGCCTGGCCGTCGGCCGATGCGGAAGGTTGTGGCATTTTGCAGGGTGTTCCCATAGTCGTCACTGACATAAGTCGTAGTGACCGACTGATGGGGAACGTAATGTTTACTTTCGTAACCCCCGTTGCCCGAATAGGGAACGGAGACTTATGTCTCCAAGGCACAACCGTAAGGTCGTGACTAAGTCTGGTTGCCTAGGGGGTGAGTACGGCTCCAGCGCCACAACAGGAAGAGTGACACGCTCACGTCAGGTTTATGCGGGACGGCGTGATCACATGACCATCAGCGCGTTCGCTGATTGACATTTTGAAACAGTGTGGAATGAGTAGTGCGCCCCTAGCGGAGCTTCCCATTGTCGTCACCGACTTAAGTCTCCGTTCCCTATTCGGGGAACGGGGTTTATGGAAGTAACCATTACGTTTTCGACTAATAGCTCTCTCTCTCTCTTTATAAATGATCACTTTAGAGGTGAAATGGGTTACAATTGAACATTACTCAATAAAGATGTATCTGTTAATTAACACACATCCTCTAAAATTACAACAACTAAAAAAACAGAACTCCTCATGTTAAAATAGAGGAAAGCCCGTTAATTCGTCATTTTTTTCCAGATGTTTTTCCAGTGTACATTCTGCTGCAAATGAATGTTGGTGACGACTGGAGAACGAGCTCTAATTAGTCATGATAAATTGACACCAGAGTAAAGTTTTCCCATGCTAAACAATTTTTTTTATGGCCGCTAACATTCAGGACTTCTGTTTATCTTAATCCACAAATTGTGGGTGAGCACGCACTTTCCAAACCTGAAACCTTGTTTTTTCATAAGGTCAATTATTCAGGTTGTAAGAACTATAGACTCAGCTTCATTCACTGCACCTTTAATTCTGAAAGAAGCCACATTCCAGAGGGGGGCCTACCCCTGATCGAATGGCGCCATCGCTCAGGCCTCACTTTAAACCAGTCAAAACGTAATTACCTTCACGGATTAACGGGGTTTTCCCAGCGATGGGTTGCGGCAGGGAAGGGCATCCGCTGCGTAAAACATATGCCAGTGAGTAGGCGGTTCATTCCGCTGTGGCGACCCCGAAAGGGAATAAAGCCGACATGAAGATGGATGGATGGATGGATTAACGGGGTCATCAGATAACCCCCAGCGTCACCTCTCTGCTCCCATGAGCCTGCGAACACGCTGACCCTGCCATGACCGCAGGATCAAAGCGTGGGGTGGGCGAAGCCTGGTTCAACTCAAACGAAGCTGCGCAGAATCAAAGGGCCGCGCTCACCAGAACTGCTTGGGTAACATACAGAGACACAGAAGCGTGATCTTATACCGTACTCACAAAAACTGCTTTTAAGAACACTACGTATGCTAAAGGACACTTTCGGGCTCACACATATCTCCTGAAATGTACTCCCATGTTATGGAATAATTTGTACTGTACAGTTAGTAGCTTAGTCAGTTTAAAACGAATGAATGTGCGAATGAGTGAGTTTTTTCCGTAACTGACCCCTAGTGTTTGATCTCGTTAGAACGCTTGTCACGTTCCGGAAAGGATTTAATTGTGTAAAAAATTATCCGGTACTCTCTTGCTGAGATAGTGTCGTTATTAATAAACACCATACAAAGAAAAACTTCTCTTCAGATGAGAGACTCCCTGGGCTGGACCATGGTGTAACCCACCAATCCGATTCAGGAAGTACTCTCAGTGGCTGAAGCTGCAAGAGAGACCCGCCTCTCATTTAAAACCTGAGGCGCGCTCCCCTGTAGCCAGAGAGTTTTAGTCTTCTTTTGTCTTCAGTAGTTAGCAGTCTCTTCTTTTCAGGTCTTTCAGAGCCCTTTTCTTTTCAGTCTTCGGCCCGAAGTCTCCTCTCTCCTCTGGCTGTTAGCCAGGCTCCTCTAAGTACTCTCTCAAAGAACTTTTATCGTTTGGCTTCTCAACGAAGAAAACCCGGCTCTCGTCAACCCAGAGTCGTGATCTTAAATATAAAACTCTCGAACCCAACAGAAACTCCTTTTGGACTCTCAAGAAAGCTTCTGGGACGCTAAGATCATTCTCATAACCCGAGCACACCTTCACAGCTGTCCTCCCGGAATCTGCTCGTTCTGTCACGGACCACGTCTGACCTGATCGACTCAAAAGATCCAAACGGTAGACCGCGATAACTAATTACTTTGGCAAGGGTAATACCGTCAGAACGGCGCTTGGGAATGCTAAATTAATTACGTGCCTAGATTGATAATTAAGAGTAACCTTAGACTTGGAATCTGCCTCTCTCTCTCTCCCTGTCTCTCTCTCCCTCTTACTCTAATCTACCTCTCTCTCTCTCTCTCTCTCTCTCTCTCTCTCTCTCTCTCTCTCTCTCGGTATGCGTGTGTGCGCGAGCGAATGCGTTAGGTTAGCTTAGCTAAAATAATTTATCCAATTTGTGTGTCTAGAATAGATTAATAAACATTATAAGTACATTTACCTTGTTTGTGGTTTATACAGTGTTACGCCGTTCACTGTGGCTGACGATCTTGACATAATGCGATTTGCAGGTTGGGTGGAAATGTTTTGGTCAATTTGAGTAAGGGTCTATAATAATGTCGGTGGGTTTGTTTTGGTGGACAAGATAATTTTAACCGAACGTGTGACCTAGCATAACCTCAGTTGAGATCTTGCGGTGTTCCGAATCCCCAGGGCACTGTGCTACTGCTCACCCAGGTAAGATTCTGATTTGTTTAAATGACAGATTGAATGATTACCTCTTATCGTATATTACTTATTAAATATGTGATAACCCGTTTGTTACAAGGTAGTAAAAAGGGTGCTTAAGTCTTAAATACTGCAACCAGTTTACATGGCTGTTAATTTTTATTCTCTGTTAGTGGCCTTAAATCAAAATCACTTTCTAGTGTAAGCTCCCAAAGCTGATGAGGACGCTGATTAGCTCATTAATAGCAGTGTTGATATTTTCACGGGGGACCTGTTATTCTGATGAATTTGAATAGTTTGTTATCAGTGTTGTTATGTTCTGCTGATCCACAAGGTATTTCTTCTATGCTGCTTGGCTGCTCTTTATGTTCACAAAACAGGCCAAAGGAATTAGCAAATACTTGACAAACAGAGATATGGAATTTTTATATATATATATATATATATATATATATAATTATATATTATATATGGTGTGTGTGTGTGATAAAAATAGTGCTAGATTATTTCGCAGTGCATAACTTGGGGCACACTGGTCAGTCTCAACACCCGTATTATAATGTTAGCTAGAATACGTTTATATTGCTATTTATCACAGCTGAATTGGTGTTCAAGTAATAAGAGTACTTTTTCTGAAAGTTTTTTTTAGATGTTGTTTAAGTTGTATAGTTGAGTATGGAATGAAACTAGAGGTGCATTGGCTACGTCTTCTGAATTCACTAGATTTTGCTTGCAACAGTTGGCTTGTGTTGCAAGTGAAGTAGGAGAGTGATGTAGAAACACACTATGTGAACTGTCCAATCAAGGGGTCAGAGACCAGGAAGCAAACTAGGCCTGGAAACTCCTTTGAGCAGCAGCAAAGCACTAACATATTGATTTGTAATATACTGGATTCCAATTCAATACACTTCAGCCAATTCAAAACCCTCCCAATTATGCTTGTTGGCTAATTAACCTTAAAACTATTGATGGATAGAAACAGGGTAGCCATGTTTAGAATGATAGAGCAAATATGGTCTCACACCCACAGAATGTCTGCTAAAGATCTGGTGGGTTTGGTGCTTTTTTATAGTGGGCACAGAATCTTGAAGTCACACTTTGATTGATTGAATTTGTCTGGAATTCGAAAAAAGCAAATGTCACATTAATTTTCATTCTTACTGGAAACTAAATTCAGCCATACGATAGAGGAAAATATTATTTTACTAGCTGTGTGCCCAACTCGATTAGATTCTAGACCATTTGTGTTCTCTTCTTGTATCTTTGCTTTATCTCTTGTCTTCTGTGACTTTTTTTCATGACTAACTTGTTGCATGTCGGTCAGTTGATGTGGTGACAATTGCATCCTCCAAGATATGATGCTATTAGAAACGAAATCGGATTGATTTTTTTTTTTTGTCATTTCAGTCAATCGGACTCATCGGCGGATCTTCACCAAAAAAAAAGCAAACAAAACATCCAGACCTTCCCTGAAGACCTGGTTATGCGAGACTAGAGAAAATAGAACAATGCATGCATTTTGTTTTTGTCTTTATGTATATTGCATTGAGATTCAAGTGAGTATTGTGATATACCATAAGCAGGATATTAGATAAAATTTTATTAATGCAAATATTTATACTTTTAACTTATATAAAAGTACTATCAACTTACATATAAAGTTCCAAATTTCATAACTTCTGATACCTTCAAACGTACTAACAATTTAAGGTTTCACATCTGTTTAGGATTACTCAGAGATCATTTATTCATTCATCAAAACACATTATATCATAAACCATTAAGCAAAATCTCTCCACATGAAAGCTCACCAACTGTTAGATTTGCAGTGACAGGAAGCTGCATGTTGTCTCGCCATTATAGCATAAATCACTGTAGCGAAGCGTGAATAAAATTAAGAACAATCATTGAAGGACACGAAGGTTATGATGCTGACTCTGATGAGAAGAGATGCAGTTTGATGTGAGAGAATACACAAAGCACTGTAGAGCACTTGTAATGGAACCTCAGCTCTCAAAAACTGCATATTTCTACAATTCATCCACAAGTGAATGCTCTCCTTGAAGGCTTTTTACGTTTATTATTTTATGAATTTATTTCCCTATCAGTAGCTTTTAGTCAATCTGGTTGCAGTGATGTCATGTAGATTTTCGCTTATACATGTGAGATTTATTATTTATTTGATGTTAGAGTGTGTGCTGCTATCTATAAAGTACAGAAGGAGTGTATCAAGATGCGCCAGTTAATGGTATTTCTTTGACTTCACACAAACTGTATTATTATCCAAAACAACTTAATTTGGTTCCAATAATAAATGAAGCAAATAAATAGGACATGTTTAACATCATTATTATTAAGAATGAGTGTAAAACATATTTTGTTTCCTAAAACTTTGATTTATCCAAAAAAATCACACAATACATTCTTCCAATTGGCATTGTGATGACTTTCTGTCAGCATTCAGGCTATCTATTTATCAAGACAATCTAATAAAATTCCACCCTGTGTTCCTGGAGCATCTCCCACAAGGTTGACTGAGTCGATCCTCCCTCTGCTCTCAAGCCAACAAACTCAGTGGGGATTCGATCCAGAAGCTGGCAATCTTTTGCTTTCAGAACCTCTGCTGACTGGCTAGTACAAATATTTTGGATAAGTGAATTTGCCAAGAAATGTCAAAAAAGCTTACAAACTTCTGGACGGTGTATTTTAGGGCTAAGTGTCAATAAAAATGTGCTTAAAAGATTCACCTCACGTAACTGAATAATAATTTTGTTTCATGTTTCAGATCTTTATCAGTTCATTAAGTAGTTGTATTCGGGGAAATTGAGAGTAAGATTGTCTATATTATTATAATACTAAATTATTAAAAAGAAACGAGATGACAAACATACCTTCAGGTTTTTGTTGATCATATTTGTGCTCAGTTCTGGAGTCAGCCTCAAGCAGTCAGAGGACTACCACCTCAGAGTTGTCAATTAAGCTTTTAGGTGTAAAGTTGAATATTTTTAACATTGCCGTCAACGGGAACCTGCTCACTTCTAGAGTCAGCCTCAAGCAGTCAGAAGACAAAAAGTATTCTCACTAATGGGAGAAAAATATACCAGTTGTCACTCTGTAATAATTCAGTCTAAGAAACCTCATGACAATATGTGCAACTAAACATTGCAGTTATTTTTAAACCAGATAAGGGCCCATTTTTTTTGAACAGACCATATTTACAGGTCATGTTAGGGTGATAGCCCAAACTATTCATTTTTTTAAGGGAAGGATTGAATATCTGGATTCCTTCCATTACACTGCACTTCTGTCCATAGTTGTTTACCCATGTAAACTGTAAATAAGTACTTGATGGGCTTTTAGAAAGGATGACGTCAAATGGTGAGTTTGTGTAAGGGTCAGAACCATTGCACAGGCCTGCTTCAGAGAGAGGCCCGATGTGAATTCTACCGAGACAGAACACCAACTTCATTCAAATGCACTCAGTCAAAAATAAATATGTCCATTCATTCAATTAGGATGCCATGACCTGTGAGACAAAATTGGCTAAAACAAAGAAAAAAGAAACATAAACTGATTATTTGTCAGCACTTGTCCTGGTTTCCTGAGAGGATATTACAGACGTTCAGTGTTTTATTGAAATATCTATGATTTGGCTTGTTTACACTTTTATCCGTACAACCTCAAATAGATTTGAGCTTGCATCATACTTAAAGATTAAATTAAACATCCATGTTTAAAATATGGTGTACTTGGGTTTATTACGATAAATACACTGTTGTTCAGTTTTAGGAAAGTTATATTTTTTAGATTAATTTTATCATTGAGTAACTACAATATTCTCAATCAACTCAAAAGACACATAAATATCAAAGCTGAATATTTTTGGAAGTTGGAGTTGGGCTTTTTTAGTTTTGGCTATCTTAGGAGGATATCAGTGTGTGCAGGTAACTATTGCTGTGCAGAATTATTAGGCTAAATAAAAAACAAAAAATATATACCCATCTCAGTTATTTTATTTTTGCCAGGCAAACCAATAACATCTCAAAATTTACAAATACACATTTCTGAGATTCAAAAACAAAACAAACAAATCAGAGATCAATATAGCCACCTTTCTTTAAAAGGACACTCAAAAGCCTTCTATCCATGGATTCTGTCAGCTTCTTGATCTGTTCACCATCAACATTCCGTGCAGCAGCAACCACAGCCTCCCAGACACTGTTTAGAATGGTGTACTGTTTTCCCCCCTTGTAGATCTAACGTTTCATGAAGGACCACAGGTTCTCTATGGGGTTCAGCTCAGGTGAACAAGGGGGCCATTGATTTTTCAATGTCATTAATTTTTCATCTTTTAGACCTTTACTGGCCAGCCACTGTGGAGTATTTGGAGGCATGTGATGGAGCATTGTCATGCATGAAAATCATGTTTTTCTTCAAAGATGCAAAGTTCTTCTTGTACCACTGCTTGAAGAAGGTGTCTTCCAGGAACTGGCAGTAGGACTGGGAGTTGAGTTTGACTCCATCCTCAATCAAAAAGGTCCCACAAGCTCATCTTGGATGATACCAGCCCTTTCCAGTACCCCACTTCCACCTTGCTGATGCCAGAATCGGAGTGGAGCTTTCTGCCCTTTACTGATCCAGCCACGAACTCATCTATCTGGCCCTCAAGACTCTCATTTCATCTGACCATAAAAACTTAGAAAAATCAGTCTTGAAACATTTCTTGGCCCAGTCTTGAAGTTTTATCTTGTGTCTCTTGTTCAGTGGTGGCCGTTTTTCAGCCTTCCTTACCTTGGCCATGTCCCTTAGTATTGCACACCTTGTGCTTTTTGACACTCCAGTAACGTTAGAGCTCTGGCTGAACTGGTGGGAAATGGCATCTTGGCAGCTTCATGCTTAATTTTCCTCAGTTTTTGGGAAGTTGCTTAGTGCCGTCTTCTTTCAACGCGCTTCTTGCGACCCTATTAGCTATTTGCCATGAAACGCTTGATTGTTCTGTGACCCCGCTTCAAAACCATGGCAATTTCAAGGCTTCTGCATCCCTCTGCAAGACATCTCACAATTTTAGACTTTTCATAGTCCGTCAAGTCTCTCTTCTGACCCATTTTGCCAAAGGAAAGAAAGTTGCCTAATAATTATGCACACCTGATATAGGGTGTTGATGTCATTAGACCACACCCCTTCTCATTACACAGACGCACATAAGCTGATATACTTAAATAGTAGCAGGCGTTCAAGCCTTTACAGTTTGGAGTAGGACAACATGCATAAAAGGATGATGTGGTCAAAAAACTTATTTGCCTATTAACTCTGCACACGGTGTACATATAGTTTTTTTTTATAACTTTTAATAGAATTGGCTGAGTGATGAGGCATTAAACCTAATAAGTTGTTGATGCTAGTCTAGTAGAACAAAACTAAGAAATACCATATTTATTATTATTAAATGCTATATGTAAAAGTGTATGGTTTTATATGTAGAATGGGGAACATTCCTTGACTGGATAAAAGAATGAGAAATTAGAAGGGACAATGGATTAACCAAGGATTCTGTGTCTTTTTACACACACGAGAAAGAGACTGATGAGACTCCAGGAGGGTATTAAAATATTATAATCACCTATTTTTCCTTGTTCCAATAGAGAATATTCACCCAGTGGTCAAACATCTGACTAAGACACTTTTGAATTAAAATAGGATACAGGTCGAATTCTGCTGAGGCATTGCTGTCTTGAGGGACCATCTTAAGCTTTGTCTTGGCCTTAGATCTGACGTTGCTCTGCCTCAGCTATCCGTGGGAAGAGGTGAGTTACGTAATCAATTCCCCTAATGTTCCAATCACTCCTCGAGCCACTTTTCTAACAGGGACAGCCCTCTCTAATCTTCAAAGCTGATTAAATCATGTTTTATCTGTACTTAAGAGGATACTCCATCATAAGATTCTTGAGCCAACATGCATGAGTGAAAAGAAGTAATACGATTAATTTGAGATTTGCTGCCAAGCAGCTTTCCATCTTTATTCTGCCAATAACCAGCCAACATCACAGTAAGAAGCTGGTACGGTGGTTGCTAGATTTGTTTTATAACGTTTTTACAAATACTGCTCATTTCTTAACTGAAATTAACCCTATGTGTGTAAAAATACTGTAATACTATATGCAAAATGCTATGACAAAGTTTTATCATAATTTATGAATAAAAAAACCGAATGTATTTTAAAAATATTTGAGAATAACGTCAAAATAAAGCTGAGACGAATTTGATAAATTTTTGGAGATTTTTTTAAGCCTAATTATCTTAATTCACCACTTCCTGTAGTCCATAAAGACAGAGTTTATATGTGCACCTGCTTTTCTCAGTTTTTAGATCGTACATGAGAAGCATGGAGATTTGACTATCTGTATTTTTTCTTTGTTGGTAAGTTCAACCCAAGTTACTTTTTTGTCTGCACTGACTGCAGAGCTGTTTTAATTTTTTTGTTTAAAAACATACTTAATACTATTTTGATTAGTATTTGTGCGTGTTAAACACAGATTATATGTTTAATTTTCCCTCATCCCAATTGCACTCACGATTAAATTTCCAAGAGCACAAACCCATTTAACCACAAGTCATATTCAATATTAATTTTTGAGTGTTGCTTAGTTTGTTAGGGTTTTTATGGATTGAAAGCCCTTATCAATGAATGTATAGTCATGCAAAAGTCAGTAGTGATCTTAATTAGTTAACAGAATAAAATTTTTGGAGACAAAAAACGACATTACTGGAAAAAAAAACAGAGCCCCCCTTTATGGCCATAGTATTTGCCCCTCCTTTCTTAGCAAATACATCACTGTCCTGATTGTTTTAAAACTTCCTGATTTTAATTGTATATCTTGCTTCATACAAACAACATAACCTACATTTGTGTGAGTCAACTGAGCATTTTGAATTATCAGCTGTCAAGATAAAAAAGCACAACAAACACAGACCCCTCTACTCCGCCAAACACTGTTTTTAAGCCATTCTATGAATTTAATTAAAGTTATAGAGTTATAAAGTGAGAAACCAAAATCTAACTGATTGTTTTTTTTTTGACAAAGAAGCAAATGTCATGCAATAAGGGATATGCCTAAAGAAAATCCTTCATTCTCTTCATTCTAAACATAGCACTGTATGATGATATCATACAGATTTACACATATAAGGTGCTAATTCGACAAAACATAAAACGGTCACGTTTTCACATAAGATCAGACTGTGTCCAGTCGCCACTGGCGCCACTCGACATCTGTCTGTAGAACTCAATACAACCCTGTCAACTTAGCATAAAACGATGCCATAGACTTATTGATTCCGACTTTTGATTGCTATTATGTATATAAAGCACCTTTAACAACATTTTTCAAATATATTGGGTATCGGTATGAGGTTAAAGATGAGATCAAAGAGCTAGGGGGCTGCCCCCATTAGTGTTGACTTTTAAGCTCTCTGTAGCCTTAACGGTTTCACTTTTTGTCTCCATTCTGAGTTCACATTTAGAGCATACATTATTTGTAAAGTATATAATTACCAAAAAATTACTAATATGTTGAAGTGTCGATGTAAATGTGCCACTGTGTTACTTAATCGTATTACTCTGGAGACAACATGAACTGTCTTCAGAGAGATTGCATCACAAATAGCTCAAGGTTAGCTGCATCCAACAGAATGGCTAATGATTGTTAAGTTTTTTTAATTGCTCCTGTACCTAAAAATGCTATGTAAATGCATTTCATCAGCTCTTTCACTTTTCTCAAAAATGCACCCTTTATCATTTATTTCAAAAATGTTTTGCCCTCAATTAGGCATGATTAATAAGCAGGAATGCCTAATTTCAGTCACCCAAGTTACTGCAATCCTACTGGGCTTAAGTACCATATTTGTCATTGTTTTAGGGATGATATCTACACTATTTTACTTTTTTTAAACAATTTTTGCTTGAAGAAACATGTAGGTTCCTCGCTTTGTTCGTTATCTATTTCCAAATTGAGCTCAGGAAGGTCTTCATCTTTAGACACACCCGTTTCCATTTCACTATCATGATCAACATCGAGTTCCAATGCCTTTTGGGCTGTTATCTTTACACTTCTGCTGTTCATGTTGTAGCTAACTTTGTTGAACTGAGTCAGCTGATTTTACCCAGTAAATAGTGCATGCAATGTTGACACTTGACAGTTCTCTCCTACAGAGCATGTTTGTCTCTCCCTAAATGTCTACAATCAAAAACTTTGCAATGCATATTCATAACTGCACCCACATTACTAACATTTCTAAGAAGAAAGAGTAATATTCTATATTTTTTTCAATTCAAATTGAACTGTAAATAAATCTTTGTTACAGAATCTTACAGATTGGGCTTTGGGAGTTTCCAACAACAGATTGACACACATCCACCTTCGTTGTCTTTTAAAATGCATTTAAGCATACCAGATGAGTCTTCAGTGACTGTTTAGTGACTCCAGTATAATTTGTTTATTGACTCATTCAGACCCGCCTTAGCATGACATGACCAGAACTGTCATTTTTGTATATTTGTTGTTTTTATCTGCCCCAACACGGCACAGGCTGTGGTGTATCGGTTGTTTTTTCCCTAGTATTGGGACAGAGAAAGAGTTAAAACAACAGAAACTCAAGAAGTTCCGTTGCATGAAAACTCCACATATGAAATTGCTGGTTCTCACATCAAATGATCCAATTCTGTTCGCAACTTGGGTGTAATCCTGAACTCAACACTCTTCTTTCAGTCCCAAATCAAACCTGTCACTACATCTGCTTTCTTTCATCTACTTTGTATCCTCAAACTCATTCATCAGTACCAAAGAAAACTGTCATTTATTGGTTTACCTGCTGGCTCCATCTCCAGATTACTATTCATTCAAAACCCTGCAGCCAGATTACTCACTCACGCCAGACGCTCTGCTTACATAACACTGATTTCGCTTCATCTCTATTGGCTTCCAGTTGCTTATCATATCTTATCAAACTATATGCACATGCATTTCAACATCTGAAGCACTCAACAGCCACCTTCTGCATCAAATAACAGCTTGCTTTAGAAATTTTGAACCAAACACTCCAGTGTGTTGCGCTAGCATTAGCAAAAAGGACTAACATTTGTAATGTATGTGACGTTTTAAGGGCAGAAATAAAGGATCCTAAAATAACTACCAGTTCTGGGTTTAATACATTTAAAAGTGATTTTAAGTTATAAAAAGAGTGCTGATGTAGTGTTTTTGCATGATTTGTTTACTGAGCAGCAATAGATACAAATTTAAAAGAAAATCAGAATTTTTCATATGATATTCTTAACTAATAGGGTTTTAATTAACTTTAAGTACTGAGCAAAAAATAAATGTGAAACTATTTCTCCGACTGTAATCGTACAACCAAACTCCATAATTGTTACGTCCATAGAGTCAGTTTTAAAGCAAAATTCAAATATGTGTTCCAAGTTTTCTGTGAACACTGTCTGTTTAGATTTGACCTCAACTTGAGTTTTTTTTACTCTATCCAGAGATGGACCAAAAATATTCTGAATAGCATTAAGTTTGCTCTCTGGATAAAAAGCAAAATGACAGTGTCTTGACAACACTATACATTTCAATTCAATGAGGAGTATCTCTTTCATCCTGTCACTAATTGTGATTTGTTTCCTTGGTCTGATCTCTAATCCCAATATAGAACATGACCTCCGTATGACATAGGACCATCATGAATAATGCAACACAGGAGAAATGTAATGATTTATTTACTACCTAATAATGAAAGTTCTGTTGGCTTCTTTTAGTGTTACCGGACTGAATAGCACACATGGACATCATGAGTGAATAATGAATGAAGTCACAAAGTACGCAAAACCAGCGCAAAGGCCAAGTTGATGTTGACATATAAGGAGAAACATTTCTGACATTTAAAAACCTTTTCAGGGTCAATCATGAAGAAAATGGCATGTGGTATTATCGGTTTTGGCATAACACAACCTCACAGTGTGTTCACAGAAACATGAAAAATGTTTGTTATAACAGAAAGTCATTAGCCTTCACGGTTAATTCCACATCAAGTCTAGTGTTTCACAGCTACACTTCAGCAGCTGCCTTCTCATGCATCAAAGCTTAACCCTCATGTCCAGCTTCCCAACCACTGTTTTGAAAAAAAAAAGAAAGAAAAAAAAGCTGATATTTTTTCCCCTTCCAAAGTAGATATTTTATGGAATATTAATGGTACCCCAGGGATGAACTCTCTGGAGATCATTTGAAATGTATTAGTTGCTACATGATTTAAATGGCCTCATTAATGTATCTGAGAATGCTTTTCAGTGATTTACACAAGGATGTTCAAAGCAACTTTCATCAAAGAAGTCTGAAATCCCATGCGTTGGACCATCACTTAAATATCCAGAGTTGAAGGCAATTTTACATAAAACAGTCTGCAGTTACATTGCTTTGTTTGTAAGCTACATGCAGCACGGTAAGCCTGAAATAATGATTATATTTAGTTAAATGTCTCTGAAATGAGAAATTCCATAAACCTTTTGGACAAATATATTAAACAACTCTGATTTGTTTAGTGTAATAGCTGGTCCTCCGGGCATTTATGGCTCATCTGCTTTTTATTATGATTAAAGAGAAATTTGAACTCATATTAAGTCTGAGAAAAATATCAAAGGCTAAAAACTATGCAGATTATCACAGCTGATATATAATTGATGATGAAAATAGCTTGTAATATAAATAGCCTATATTGCTGTGCTGTAGCCAGCATTTTACATAATTTAGGATAAATCCCAATGAAAGTATGCTCTTAATTTTAAAATAAATGTTCTTTGTTTTCAATGTGTGTTATGTTGTGCATTTTCTCACCTTAATAGAGTCTTGCAATAGCCTTAATAGTGTTTTGCAACAAAAATGTCACATAAATCTAAATCTAGATCTGCCTAAATCCTCTACATCCATCATCAAACATATTGTGCAAATGTAAAACAACAACAATAATAATAAAAATAGGTGAACAGATGAAATAAAAACGTATCAGGTGTTTCAGTTATGATTTATGTGGCTTATTGGTGTGTTTTAGAGTTTATTCTGAGATCACTATGAATTGTATCTTTTTATAGGGTGTTAAAGGGTACATTTGTACATTTTGTATCACAATTACAAAATGTTTGGACCAACTGGAAATACAGTATGAAATGCCATACATTGATAATATTTCCTAAAATTATCTTCTAAAATATAGTTAAGCATAATAGTTGGTTGTTATCCACAATAACTGAAAAGCAAGTAGATAGAAAAGAAAATAGATTTTCCTTTGGTGCTGTTAAAAATACCAAAAGAGAATGATTTAACAAATTTTACGAGCGCACACACCAGATATTAACCTTAAATACACAAGCATACTTGACATAATCGAGTTGTCGGAAAGAGAGCTCAGAGGAGCCTGAAAACCTCCCATTAAAAGTTGTGGAGACGGAGAGGTGGAGGGTTGCCTATATTTGAAAAATACAGTAGGCTGGCAGCTTATATAGGGATGATGATGGGGTTAATTTAATGTACCGCCAATAATAATTTTCTTTCATGAACTCCTAAAACTAGCCTGACGTTGTCATTTATGAGGGTTACTTTGATGTGTTTTGATGATGTCACATAGATTTAGATTATAGCAATCAAAACATCTCTCTCTTTTTTGTGTCTGTGTCCGTTGATAAGTGTTCACAATGTCTGAAGGTCTCTTGCTTGTTTCACTATAGACAAGTCTATGGTCATGTTTTGATTAAGACTGATAACTGGTCATATCACAACAGTAATCTTCAGATCCCACAGCTGCTTGCTAATGTGTAGTACTTTTAAAGTTGCGAGAGACTCCAAGCTTCATTGCAAATATGATGTCATTAATTTATTATTTATACCGGCTGTATAAAAATTCTAATCAGTAAAATATGCACTGGTATAATTTTAATTTAAAAATATTGGCCATATCATTACATAAACGTTCATCAAAATCGTTTATCTATAATCTAGTCTAAATCTATTCAGGGGGGTTACAATAGTAACAAAAAATATTGAATGCACTTCAAAAAGTTAGTTTTGATTATTAAGTTACTTGCAAGAAGATCCCTCTCTATTCATTAACCCACCAATCACTTCTCCGTTCTCTATTTGTAATCTTGTTACAGACAAAAAAAAATGCAAAAAAAAAAAATATTCTAACCATATCAACTTGTAAGAAATTGGCATTAGATGTCCCCTTTAGCATTATATAAAAACAGAGACCAAAAAAAACAGAGGGCAATAGAGAAGTGGTCTGACTTAGTGACACAAGCCTTGTGAGGATCAAGGGGAGTAGAGCTATGGCAGAAGAAAGCTATCGGCTATTGAAAAAAGCTAAACCTGCAGCAAACACTATTTACATGCACCTTACTATCAAGTTTCTATTTCTTGAAGAAAGTCCACCAGGAGTTGGGAATTACATCACATCTGATGATGCTTAGTGTATTTTGACACTTAGAAACATTACTGAAGCTCATCCAGTTAGTGAATTCTAATGCTACAATTTGCCAGCCAGACAGCAGTAATAATACCACAGAAGAAGGCAAAAACTGATTCCCCTTCAATGAGGTAGGGTAAGTAAGTAGTATGAAAAAAGCTGAATGGTAGAACAAATTAAATTAAGGGTGGTATAGACCCACACTGATGAATATAACATGACTTTCTTGTAACTTTCTTGTTTTTTCGACTTTTTATCCCTTCATGTATGCCCTAAAGAATCCATATACCTTGTGTAAAATTGTCATCAGACGTGTCCTTAATTTTTTGGTGTTTTAGTGTCCTTGTGATTTTTTAGCTAGGGAATGGTCAGGTTGCATGTTTTATCTTACAGTACCAGACAAAAGTTTGAAAACACTATGAAGGTGCTTCCCATATTCTATCCAACTCACTTCAAATATCTGAGTGTCAGCTGACATTTTGATTGAAACAGCAAGGGTCTGGATCTGAAACCAATTGAGCTGTTTTGGAAATTAAGTGAGCAGAATCCACTTAGTCAGTCCCTCTTGTGGAAAAACTCCTGGAACATGGGGTGAAATTTCATTAGACATCTTGAGAAATAGCCAGATATAATGTCTGCTGTCTGACAGAATTGTTGCAATTGCAATTGTTGTTGTTGTTTTTACGCTTTTAAAAGTATTTAAGTTAGCCTAACATTTATGTGATGTAAGGTATTTCCAAAAATGATTAGTAGTGAAAATAATATTTAAGTCTGGTATAAAAAAATGGATTTCAGTAGTCAAAGTGAAGGATAGTGTAAGAAAAATTCATTCGCGATTGGAGGATGTGTTTAGCACAGCTGCCTCTCAGTAAGGACGTGTCTGATTCAAATCCTTAGAGTCTATTCTCCCAATGTTTGATTGTGTTTCCTCTGGGCACCCCAGCTTCCTCCTACAATCCAAAACATGAGTGGGGAATTGTATATGTAAAATTTCCCAAAGGAAATAGTTTGTGTGTGAATGGTGGATCGATTGGTGGTCTGCCAAGGGTGTTATCCCAACTGTCCACCGCATTGCAGACAAAATTACAATTGGCAGTATATAGGCAATTTCTTTTTGGAAGGTAATTTATGTTAAAAAAGACCATTTGTATTAGTCACTGACTTAATTAATTTAATATAATAATAATAAAAACATGTCATAATGTACCCAACATTCCAAATAGTTCCCTATAACATTTCAATGTTGATTCAATGTTAATCAACATTTCAATGTTAACGAGATATCTTGGAGACAATACATTTTAAACCCAAAACACTTGTCATAATTCCCAGAGGTCAAAGTTTAGCTTTATTCTTCGATTAATCACTCACACTTCAGTCTTCTTTTAAATATGTTAGGTGTGTGTGTTGAAGGTTGGTTGGAAGTAAAATGCGCAGAATGAGTAAACACCCTGCCTCAAACTATTCCTAAAAGTCAGAAAAGCTGCTTGGGAGAGTGTACACAAAACTAAATAGTTCCTTAGTGCATATTTGGATTCATTTTCTGAATATTTTGACACTGAATTCCAATAAACATTGAAAAGAAAGTCATTTTGGTAAATATTTTCAATTCAAGACCACTGAAGCAGTTAATAATCATTGATAGAGAGAACAGACAACTTTACTCTTTTGAAAAACAACTAAACATATTTTAGCTCTGTCTTCTGTTCTACTGTAAGAACAAGAAAACTCTTCTTTTTTTATCAACAAATCATACATTTTGATATAAATTGTACACATTTTTACTTCGAAAGTCTAAAATTTTACTTAGCAAGTCTCGTTTCAGTGATAAAATAGTCAAAACATTTACTTGGGGAGTCATTTTTTTAATAAAAACACACATTTTTGTTTTACGAGTCAAAATGTTTACACTTTTATCTAAAAATGTCTACTTTTCAATATACATTTTTATATCTCAAATTTGCCACTTTCTAAGTTAATATTTCAACTGTTTCTAAAGTACCTATTTATAAGTAAAACATTTGACTTTTTAAATCAACTTCGACTTTATCACAAAATTTAGCCTTTTCGTCTCAATATTTCAGCTTTTAACGCAAATTCGACTCCATATCTCACAATTACGACGTTCTAAGTCATTTTATAAGCCATCATTTTTATACATTTTTTACCTGGTGGAAATAGCATTTCCATAGCATTCTGAGGGTACACACAAGTTAACCAGTTAAATACTACGTTTTGGTTCTCATGAAACATAAAAGTTCTTTCTCCACTTTTGTGCAACTCTTGGTGTCAGTTCTTGGGCGATTAAAAACTCACCGAAGCAGGAGTTGACGAAGCCATACCACATGCACCCGTGCCGTCCCACAAGCCATCGACCACGAACACTGGCCGCGAAACTTAGCGTGGTGCCGAACAAACACACCAGCATGTCGCTCACACTGATGTTCAGCAGAAGCATGTTCACCGGAGTCCGCAGCGTCTTGAATTTGCAAAAGAGAACAAGCACTATCAAATTATTCAGGGTGCCGAACAACAGAATAGATCCCAAAATAACAGCGACCACATTGTGCCCCGTCCGTGACAGTTTCTCAGCAGGAGAGTCGCTCCAGTCTTCATCTCGGGCTGACAAGTCCTCCTCGGTGCCGTTCGAAAGGTAAGTCCAATTGGCTTCTTCGGGAAACATACTTCCAGACACGTTAATATTTATCGCGTTCTCAATCCATGGAGGACATTCCTCCAGAGCTTCCCAACAGAAGAGCACAGAGCATGTTCTGTGAAGAATTCACCAAGTTCTGTGAACGGAATACCTCGGTCAGTCCTTACAATCGTCTACTCAGACAATGCAGTCGTAGGACAATTAAACAGCCACCATTCCATCACAAATAGGTCGTCATGGAATGCACATTTTAATGGAGGCACCTGTTCAAGCGCGCGAAATTTTGGCGCTCTCTGTGAATGCAAGCGAGCTTATCATAAAATATGATTAAAACAAACTTACAGCATCCAAAAGTGGCATGAATCTTGAAGTCTGATGCATATTTGCGCATAAACCCAAGCGTATGCACGTATGGATTTACAATTTACAATTGCCCCCAAAGACGAGGATCTCCCTGCTCTGGAGTTTGCCGCCTCTTCTGAGCACTTGAGAGCGTGAGTCCATGAGAGCGCATTTGAGTGAAGAAAGCCTTGAGGGGAGAAGCAGAGTGACGTCGACGATGTAATGCTGTCTGTAGTGCTTCACCTTTTTTCTGTTGGGCAAAAAACAGAAATGGCAAATGGCATTTAAAATGGCAAATAGTTACAAACCGACTTATCGTATATTTATTATCTATAAATTATGACGATATATTTTTTTACAAATTTTCTAAACGGTTTCATTTTTTTGGAATTTTGTAATTGTATTTTAGATTTAGATACGTGTTTTATTTCAAACAATGAAATAACAAGTACAATGCTCAGTCGTAGGCGCAATCGCAAAGGGCAAAGAACATTCTAGACATCTTAAATTGGGGTGGCCATGGGGTGGCCAAGTAAATTCTTGGGGTGGGCAACACCAAGAGGCTTAGGCATTCGGTAATGAAAATTACTATAAACAGTAACTTTGGACATTTTAAAATACAGTGGTTTTAGATCCAGATATAGATTATAGAAACGTTGATTGAAATACCACAGACCCATGAAAACACATACATTCTGTCTCACTAAAGAATAAAAATGCTTGATGTAATTTCTTAAATCAAACAATGATTGTACAGAAGTAATTAAATAACAAGGTTAAATCAAGTAGACAAAATTCAACATTAATTTGATGCTCTAAAGTAGTGAGTTCAATCAATATTCAGTACATGAATTTAGTAATTTATCAAGCACGTTCAGAGCAAATAGTAACTGGTGTGGAAAAAGTATAATACATTTCATCCATTCATTTAATTCTTGCAAAGATCTCATAAGATCTTCTAATCTGAAAACACAATAGTGATTTGTTGCAATGAAATGTTCGGTATGTGTAGTTGAGTATTTGCTTCCCATAAAACCATATAGTAACTTTTTAGAGTTGACAGTTACAGCTTTCATAAAAATGTACAGAATATGTGGTCTAAAACATCACTTATTAGATTTAAATGATCACAGATTCCAAGTTTTTTTGCTATATAATATAGGCAGCATTATTAGCAGTAGGCGATCTATTGTAAAAACTGTATAGACAAGCGGCAGTGATATCATTTTGTATAATTAGTATAATTACAAGATTCAGAGTACTAGAAACCTTTCATGACCCCCTGTCATTCATGATTACAAATATTCCACTGGCAGTTGTCAAGATTTATGCCATGTGACTGACCACATTCTACCCCTGACTGCCACAGATTTTATTTAAGCACTATGTCTCATAGTGTTTCCATAGAAACGTAAAACTCAAAGTTCAAGAACATAACTCTGTATGACATCACGTGTTTCAAACTACTTTCTGGACTTTATGATAATCAAGAGAGGACATGCACAGCTGTGTTCATTCCACTTTATTAGATATACCTGATGATTTGTTATGTAGCGTTGTGAGTTGAAACATGTTTTATAGTCGTTGGTCATCAGTTAAATGAGATTTATTTTGAATTGTCCTCTCACTGTTTTAAACGTTTTATTCTGACTGCTTATTTCAGTGAAAATTTTAAGATTTAAAACAAATTATTCCTTACGGTATCAAGAAACATACAGATTTAAAAATACCATGGACTGATACACTTCCATGTTTTTCCCTTTTGACCCCAGAAACATTTTGAAATCAAACCTGAACTTGAGCTCGAAGACTCTGCTCTATTATCCTCAGTCACCAGATCTCAATCCAATAAAAGTCCTTTGGGAAGTGTTCGATATACACTCTATGGAAGTGTATCTAATGAATCTGTTACAACCGCACTGTATTATTGTACGTTCGCTAGATTCCCAGAGGAATGTTTACAGTACATTTAAACTCAACTTGCTAAAAAGAAACACCTTTAGTTAGAAATTGTTAAGTGTTATGTACATTTTGTTAAACAAGCCATTTATAATTTTTGTACTGTTATGTATGCAACTAACAGGATGGTTTGGAGGATATGTGTCTCATCTTTTATGTATCAGAAGTCCCCTCTAAAGTTGCATTTACAATTTATTGTAAAAGGTTTTCTAAATTTACTGCAGTGCTGGCAACTTGTGATCAGCTTACCTGAAATTGATGGGAGTAATTGGTCTAAATGTGCTCATTCTTTGCACAGAGTGAATTAAAATCATGATACTCTTAAAAAAGAAATAACTAATAATCTCTCTCTCTCTCTCTCCTCTCTCTCTCTCTCTCTCTCTCTCTCTCTCTCTCTCTCTCTCTCTCTCTCTCTTTCTCTCTCTCTCTCTTTTGCTCTATCTTTCTATCTCTCGCCATCTCTCTCCACCTCTGTTTCACACTCTCTATTTCTCTTCCCTTCTTTCTCTCTCTCATATCTCTTTTTCCCTCTCTCTTTTTGACCTCTCTCTCTCTCTCTCCCCCTCCACCCCCCCTTCTCTTGTCCCATTAAAATTCCTTTCGTGTTGAGGTGTTCCATTTAAATTTCTCCAATGCGTACCATTTGAATGTTAATGCCAAGTAATGTATAATATTTTGTTGTGTCAGATCATAGTCATCCAGGTATTTTGACTGTTTTTGTACTTCACATACCTAAAATTAAATTTGATTGGCTTACCACGTTTTTTCTTACTACTGTATACAGTCAATAAAGAGGAGTCCAAATGAATTAATATGTTCTGGCACGTTACATACCACTTAACACTACGTACCACAGCCAATCCATTTCCATTTGACCAAAATATGTCCTTTAGTACATGCAACCCTGTTAACTCCGTTCTAACCCAGTTTTACTCAGTGTTCATCGAGTCTGTTCTCTGCTCTTCCATCATTGTCTGGTTTAGCTCCTCCTCTAAAGCAGATGTATGTAGACTTCAAAATACAGTTTATACGGCGGGGAGATCATTGGTTCTCCACTACTCTTCAATCAGGACCTGTACACCACCAGAGGAGAAAGACAGCAACCAAAATCACTCCACACTCAACCAGGCCACCACCTTTTTTAACTCTTGCCCTCTGGCCACCACTTCTGAGGCACTAACACCAGGACTGTACTGCACAAACAGAGCTTCTTTCCCTAAGCTATTCGACTGCTGAACTCATAGCTCCCCATCATTCCACTCTGTTACCTACACCTGGACTCATGCACATTTCATCCCATTGCCTTTTTGCAATTAAGCACACCCCACTTTATATACTTTTGTTCAATTGTTTGCATATAATCAGTTATTTACAATATTCTACCTTTTAGCCTTATATAATTTTTTTTAGCTATGTTAAACTTTACTTATTATACTGTACTTATGCTGCTTGCACTGACTGCTCCATTGTACAACAGAAAATGTTTTGTGTGTGCACACACACCGACTTTGCAATAAAGCTGATTCTGATTCTGACTCTGATGTAAATGCATGCTTATTATGACCCTGCTTTTGATGTTTCCCATTATTCAGACTAAACTCCTCTGCTGAAGGCCTCTGAATTCAAACGGCATTAGTTAACCTTGTTACGTTCCCTCAAGCTGTAGACAAGAGACATACATATGGATACATTCACAAGCGGATCCTTGAGATGTGTGTTCAGCCATCATGGTTATGAAAGATGTATTATAGAGGTGAAAACATCATTGTGCACTGGATAGCAAGTGTCCGGTCCTTCCAAACACACCTATCCCTTAAAGTGCAGGTTTGTTTCCAGCTTCATTGTGATAGCATCCTTCACATTGTACAGCTGTATTTTGAAGCAAGCTCTCAAGAATCCTCGTGGCATGAATCATGTATTTGAAAACGCACACAACGACAATGATCTCATGAGAAGCCTGACATCACAGTTGATCTATAGGAACATCACCAAGTCTCTGTAGTCCTTATAGCGCAAGGAAGGACTGACAAGACATGTCTGACAGAAATTCACAACGGACTAAAACTTTAGAAATATCATTAGAAAATAAGTCTGGCATCGACTTGAAGATGTTTTGTTAACTTGGAAATCGATGACAGGGTTTTGTTATAAAAGGAAGGCCTTTGAATTTAACTAGCAACAAGCTGAAAAGATAAAAATAAATAAACAAATACAGATGGCCCAGGCCTTTCAACAAACAGTATAAAGCAGATGTAAGCATCAGTTTAGTTCAGCCTTATGGTAACTGATTGAATTAATTCCCAGCTTTTCTGGCTAGAATTATAAAGCTTAGTTTTAAAAACTCCGTCAACCAAAAAGTCTGGTTTTAAGAAACCTGTTGTTAATAGATCCAAGGTCTGAAAGTTTTATCGTTTGGAAGTCTTCTTTACTACAGAAGATTTTTGAGCTTCAGTTCTTCAGGCATGACAAGAAACACACATTGGTAAATATGTTATCATCTTTAAAAATGAAGAGGGAACTTTTTAAAGTTGTAGATGCTTTGGATAATTCCAGAGAGCAAACAAAAACATATTAGCCATTTTTGGCGTTTCTCTAGCATTCATTTTGACAAACTGGGGTCAAACCAGTGGTGGATCCTGGGCTTTCAAATATTTTAGGGAAAGGTCATTGTGTAATTAAAAAATGTGTTACTCAAAGTACTATACAAATCTAAATCTGGGGCTTTTTTATTGAACAAAGACATTATATATGGATACATTCACTAAAATGAACATAATAAACAATAAATTACATTGACCATATAAGTCATTGTTAATCTAAAAAATGATTAAAGAATACAAGAATAAATAAATAAATAATAAATAAATGGATGGGAGACCATATGACTATTTATATCATAATACAAAAGTGTTATAGTTTAACATGGGTTTGTTAAGTTTACAAAAAATAAACTTTCACATGGTCTAAAAGTCACTCAAACTTTTTGTCCATTTTTAACAGACATTTTTGCATATTTTCCATTTCTGTCTTAAACAAATTACAATCAGAGATACAACTTTCACATTTTTTCTTGTGTATGTTAACTACGAAGAATATGGAATTGTTTTCGTTCTAATAAGTAAAATAACAGGTCTTTTAAGGTAAGCAAGTAGACTATGTTGACTTGGCAAAACAAAAAAGAGCTCAGGTCAGTCCAAAAATTCAGAGAGGTATTCCATAGAGTGTTAAATCCTCCTCTTGGGTCTTACAGACAGTAAATTAAATTGTTTATGTCCTTGAATTTTGAAAAGGTTAGATTACACTGGTAATAGTATTTTAAAGTGTATTTCTTTGCTAAATTTATTAGCGATTGACAAACATACTTTTGTCACATATAGTTTGGAATTACATAACATTTTTCCTTTAGGAGCTGCACTTTAGGCTTCATCTAAGCTTCATCTAAGAGTCTAAGCTTTTGCGCTTTTGGAACGACGTGGGGGTAAGTGATTAAAGGCTACATTTAATTTTTTTTGTGGTGCAGTATCCCTTTGAAATATTTTTGCATTGATTGATGCTGGTTTAGGGTTAGGGGTAGGGGTAGGGGTTAAGTTAGGGTTGTGTCACATTCTGATTAGATTGTTTTCTGGGGAAAAACAGATATAGGGACCAGATTCTACTTAAATATTTCTTATTGTATAGTTTTTCAGAGCCTGAAATGTAGATAGTCACTAACGAAACTACAATTTGTTTAACCTAATAGAAACACAAACAAAAACACAACAGACAGAGAAGGAATAAGGGAAAAGGGTTCTTTAAAGGGGAGCCAACATAATAATGTAGATAATGATACAAACATATGGGTTCAATTTGTGTTGGAAATCTTTAGATTGTTAAATGACATCTAAAACTAGTTCATGTGATAAAGAGGACAGTCGGTAGAATAGATGATTACATGATTACAATTCATTATGCCATGTGGTCTGGTATTGTGTATATCTAACACCTTGAAATGGTGCCACACCAAAGGAAAAAATATATATTTTATCAAAAAATCTAGATATTCTGATATTGTTTGTCATAAAAAACCTTCAAAATGTAGAATTGTTTTCCTCAAATCAAATCACATGCTGCGAGTGTTCAGATGCTTTGAAGAGGTCATACACTCAGAAACGTAAATGTACTTGATGTGTTGACATGCAAGAGTTCATGGAGCAATAAAACATATAGAAAATTTAAACACAGAACGCCTTGTTATTAGAAAAGGGGAAAATAAATGGTATTTAACATCGCTTCATCACTGTAAAATATAACCACATGTTCAGAATGTTTGATAGTGTTTGCTTTTATTCATAAATTCAAGTGAGCAACAGGATAAACAGAAAAAAACAGACTAGATAAATCAGTATGTTGAACACAGTGATCCCTCTGAAATTGCAAATTACTTAATGACATAAAGCAAGACACCATAGATGTTCCCATTTTACGTTCTCAGATCTAATTATACCTACAGCCCTAATGAGGCTTAAAGATATGAAATGCACTTACAGTACCATAATATTTTTGTCTGATTACTCTCCAATCAAAAAGGAGGTGGCTCATAGTTTTTCAGAAACAAGACATTACATCATTCATTCTGTAGACAGTCAAAAAAGGATATTGGGTTATCAACTTGAATATTTAAAGCGAAGCATGTTTCGACATATCAATTTATTTTCTAGTGTACTATAAGCTGCGGTCAATGAGAATTGATATATGAGAAGCAAGTAACTGTGTTGCTTAGCAGAGTTTATTTTAATCACAAACGCATTGTATCAGACCTTGTGCTGATGCATAGTCATCATACAATAGAACGAAACAAATAATTTTGGGCGTATAGTGATAGACGTCACTGTTGGCATAGTTAATTATACGATTGTGCTTCCTCCGACCTCATCCAATGATGATATTCAATATGCCATTTGTTAGAATTCCAACTAATAGGTTCTTCAGAAAATGGACAGAATAGACATGCACTATAATCAAGCTTCACAAATTAGACTTGAAATTATTCATAATTACTGACATCCAATGCTTCTCTTTTAAATGGCTCTTTTCAATTTGAATGAATGCAAGACTTATTTGTGTCGTGGTGATGAGGTTACATTTTAAAGGCTTATCATACAGCTCAAAAGAGCTGGGCAACTAAAGTGTTTCACAAGGTTATTTCAATATTGTTTGCTTAGTGATTTTGCACTTGTCAAAAGATTTCCTGATCAATCTATCAGTTTTCAATGTCCTGTTAACAATGAAGTTGGCCAATAGTATACTAGAGTTATTTTTACACTATATACCCCTTGAGTTAAACAAAAAACATACGTCGATTTTAAATTATGGTCAAAAGTCTCATTTCAACAGTCAGCAAGTCACTCTAGGACACCTTACACGATTGGGTCAGAGCAAAGATACATATAATAAGATAGCAAGCAAAGAGTTCCACACACAAAAAGTACCATAGAACCACATCTTAACAGTTTTTCATAGTAGTTTTCAAATCTTCAAGGTCACTTTGGGGTAGGTGACTCCCACGAGGTGGGATCATCACAGTTAAATAAGGTTCTTCAAGAGATCATTTTGAAGAAGGTGGGCATTGAGAAAAGTCAGGGGTAGAGTGGTCAGACACAAAGTTGAATTCAAAAACTAGACCATGGGATTTGTTAATGGGACATGCAAATGAAGTAGAAACAGAGGATTTCCAGAGGACTGGAAGAACCTGACATTTCCATGCCACTTATGTCCATATATTTTTGAGGAATAAACCATGTCTGAATGGGTTAATTGGCGTGCACATTTTTCCAATGGATTTTAGTAACAGTATGACTCGGCTTTGTATGGGCTTTCAGTATCAGTTCTGGGTGGACTTGTTCAAGACACATCCCTCAAGATCTGGTCCTCGTCAATTGGTGATTTTGTGAATCTGTAAGAGAAATGCAAAAAGTTGATGGCACACAACACAAAGACCATTGAATTCCTATTTTGTGCATGATGACTTTTTATGCTCAAACAAAAACCTTTGCTTAAAGGATGGATGACGGCAAAAAGACAAAGAATCACCCAAAAGTGCAAAAGAGCGCTTTAGTTTCCTACTTTTTTCTGTTGGCCTGGATATTAACTAATCAATCATCTACCGGATGTCACTACACACTTTTTTGTTAATCACAAAAAATATAACTTTGCTTCCACTCGACTTATTTTTAAAACCTTTTTCATATGAAGTAACAGGTATAGAACAACTAAAACATCCTCTAAAAGCCATGTCAAGTTGTACCTTTACAAAACAGGTTGGTTGAAAAGTGACATAAGTGCCTTGTAATTAAGTACCAGAATTTTATGACCAGTGAAGTTGTTGAAGGACCGGAGTATTATGTTTATGTCAACAAGTTTGGTTTTTCTACTTGTAAGTTGAAAGCACATCATTCAAAGATGAAATCTGTTTAGGGTTGGTTATACACAGTTTTTATTGTTTCATCTAGGGCTTAATTTATATTTAGTATGATCTTTACCTAAAGGTACAGTGTTGTCCATGTGCGAGACAAGGCAAGTGAATATTTGTATTCATTTTTCTCTTTTTACTTGGCTTTTTAAAACATTCACAGTCTACGATGTTGTACATTTATAGCAAACAAATGGTTCAATTTGTAGTTTCAGAGACATGCATTGAATAAACAGTCCTGAATAAACATTAATGAGGACAGGACAGAGAAATGTCAATATCATCATATACTTTATTCAGAAATAGTGCTTGATAAGACAATTTTGTGCTCAACTTCCACCACATGGTGTTTAACCTAGCTTCAGCAGCTTCAGGCAAACGTTTTAACAAGACATATCAAACCAATAAGCAGAGCTAAAGCCTTTTTGATTTAGCATTTGTGAGCGCATTCACTCTTTGTTGAGTCATTTAAGCAATAAATGTTTTAATAAGTGTGGCTGTATGATGCTACCCATCTAAGTGAACTGGTGTTTACAGTTGAGACAAAGAGTATATTTTTTCTTTTGTTCTGGATGGATTCTTGCCTACATAATCTGCTTTCCACGCAGGGAACCAGCAGCTACTCTTATGTAAATAATTGCTTTTGTGAAACTTCCTGGGTGGTCTAGACTGATGTTTTAAATGTTACTTGTTACCTAATTTTCATACAGTTTTGCAGACATTATATTTGTTTGATACCTTGTCCATTTAATGTTCATGCACTTCAGAGGATCACATATAAAAGTCTTAGCTTTTGAGACTTGGATGCAAAACAGTATTGGCCTATGCATGTGTGGAAGATGAACATGAATCTCTTTGGAAGATTAAGAAGATTAGTCCCCTATGAGAGATGCACCCACCACCAGACCAAACACAATGTACTGTCAGAGAAGACCCTGAACTCTAGCTGACCTGACAACACTGAGGGAAACTTCACTAGTGAGAACTAAAGTCTTTCCAGTTTTGTTTGCTTTCACTTGACAGTAATTTTATCTCAACATAGTTCAGTTTAAAACCAAATCAAAATTCCAACATTCAATACAAATTTTTTAAATAAACATTTAGCGAGTCAATTTTGGTGAAGAGAAAATTGACTAACCGTAAAATTTCGGTTGAACTTTTTGTAAAGCAATTTCAATTGATACAATAAACAATTTAATTTTTTTATTCAGCTAAATATTTCTTTGTAAATATTTTTGCTCACATTTTCTCAGGAGGCAATGCTGTACCAAAATATTTTACCCTAAAAAGCAACAATTGATAATATGATCATTCTAAACGTTTGATTAAAGGGGCACCATTCCCCTGAACTGTTTAACTCCAGGAAATGTTCCCATTACCATAGAAAAAAGGAATATAATAGCTAAATACTTCATTTTAAGCATTTATCTATAAAACTCTTAAAATCTCAGCATCAAGAATGTTCATGACTCACACTTCATACACTTAAAATACTCTTAAATTAACAATTTAACTTTGAAGGCCCAGAAGGATTTTAAAATTTTTTCATTTAAAATCTTATTTATACCTTAATTTGCCCTGAATTAAAGCAGTAAATATTTCTCAAGGCGCTGTGCTCCAGAAACCTCTTCAATAGTAGATATTGTTTTCATTAGGGGGCTGGATGTCAATCATGAATCCTAGAATCACCTCTTCACAATCACAATTTATTTAACTAATTAATTGAAAGTACATTATAATTAAGTAGTCGTTTTTGGCATTACTTAACAATACTAGTTAAATCCTTTTGAAGATTTTTACAGCTGGGATTGAAATTCAGGTAATCAAGCACAGTTGTACAGTATGTTATACTCATTGGCCCTTATGGTATCAAAGCTAACACATGAAATGAGCTGAAAACAAATTAAATATAGACCCTAAATTTTACAAAAGCCTAACACAAATAATAAAATCATGAACTAATTTTAACACGCACGAGCATTGAAAACATTTTACCCCAATTAGTATAGACGGTTAAAATCTAGGTTTACATTTTTCGATGAGTGAACTTTGAAGCATCAGCTGTCTGAATATTACATTTTGAAACCCCTGGTGAATAGGTTAGAAGCCCACCCGTAGTGTGCCAACCAATCCACCATGTTTTTTCAACATTAAATCCTTATTTATGAGCATTTTTATCAATGCAGTGTTATTCATGTAGCCCACACATCAAGCCTTGTGTAAGTGCAAAAGCTATCTAGGAATGTAAACCTGAATATAGGATAATTTTAAGCAGATTGCCTTAAGCAATAGGCATCCAAGACAAACTCAGTTCTAAGAATAGAATACAGTGTATACAAACACACACTATCTCGTTTTTGTCAGTGTGACTCTGACTGTTTTTAGTGTGATACTGTTGCTTTCTTTTTACAACAATAATCCAATTTAGTTAGTGTTAAAGTGAAGATAAACAGGAACATGATCAGTCAGATGTTCCTTTTTTGTATTTTTTTCACTGAAAGTAACCCATATGTAGCACAGAATCCTCTACTATTGGCGTGTAAAGGAATTATTTTTAAATCTTAGTTATATAGTATGCTATGTTTTTCTTTTTGCTAGAAAGTTCCACAACACATGCCGAATATAATACATTTTTTATGCATTAATTTGTGATGAGTAATCCATTGCTTTGTTCACATGAGATATGTTTGGTGGATATTGAAACTATCGTGATCATGAGTCATAAATTATAACTCATGATGTTGTGTCCAGCTTAGTTATTGTATTAAGTAATGTGTTGTTCATCCATGAGGTCATGAATAAAACAATTTGAATGTATGTTAGTTTTCTTTGAACAAATGTTAGTGCTTTTCTCTATCTTAACCAATGTCTTCATTTTCAACTTTTAATCATGATGATTTTATATGACTTGTTTTTATTCTTGAATTTATTAAATGTACTTTTTTATGCTTTGTTTCCATTGTAAAGCACTTTGAATTACCCTGTGTAAGAAATGTGCTATACAAATAAACTTTCCTTGCCTTGATGAATTGTGCGCTATTGATGCATCAACTAATGCTTAATTCAAGTTGTGTACATTTACCGTTAAGTGTTAAGGCAAGCCAATGCAATTTTATTGGTTTAGGTCATTTTCAAACACATTGGCCATTCAAAGTGCTTTTTACTGAAGACTAAAAACAGATCAGAGATAAAACAGACAATAAAACATATCTGAGATTTGAAATGCATAGAAATTCAGTGCAGTTCAAACAGCAGTGCTCAGTAAGTAAACACGTTTTTAAAGGTTTTTAGTTTAGATTTATATGTGACTAAAGTTTTAGCTAGTCTAATCTTGTCTGGAAGCTTGTTCAAGATGCGGGCAGCATAATAACTGAAAGCAGACTCCCCCTGTTTGAGGTTCTGATTAGAATTTAATGATCTAAGATCTCTGGTTGGTTTCTATACCGTAAGCAGATCTGTGATGTTGGGGCTGAACTGTTGTCTGACTTATAGAGAGCTGCAAGCACTTTAAAATCTATTCTGTATGTCACTTTTAAGCTCTGGTCCTCGCAGCAACATTCTGAACAAACTGCTGCTGTCTAATGATCATTTTAGGGAAACCTATTAGGAAACAATTACAGTAGTCCAGCCTGCTGGTCATAAAAGAATGGACAACAGGAGATTCTGACTGGAAATGAAGCATCTGTTCCTTGCAATGTTGATAATTAAGTAGATAATAATAAGTAGATTTAGTTACTACTCTTGACTGGTAAAGCTTAAATCAGAATCCAGAATATTCCATAGATTCTTTATCTGATGTTTAGTTGTAATACCCCTAGAGCTCAGTTATCCGTTCACCATGAGAACCTCCACTTTGTTCCCAAAAGCAAAGACTTACCAGGTTTTATTTTTCAAAGAAGTAATTATTCTTTACATTTATTTAAAAAATTATTTGCAAAAGTTAAGTTGGGCATAGCGTCACGGTGGCGCAGTGGGTAGCACGGTCGTCTCACAGCAAGAAGGTCACTGGTTCTAGGCTCGGCTGGGGCAGGGTGGCATTTCTGTGTAGAGTTTGCATGTTCTCCCCGTGATCGCGTGGGTTTCTCCGGGTGCTCCGGTTTCTCCACAAGTCCAAAGACATGCGGAATAAGTGAATTGAGTAAGAAAAATTGCCCATAGTGTTAAAGTGTGTGTGTGAATGTTTCCCAGTGATGGGTTGCGGCTGGAAGGGCATCCGCTGCGTAAAACATATGCCAGAGAGTTGGTGGTACATTCCGCTGTGGCGACCCCGAAAGGGAAGAAAGCCGATATGAAAATGAATGAATTTGGGCATAATTTAGTGTAATGTTTTTTCTGCATTCAAATAAACTCATTCACTATTCAAATGTCAGTCAGTAAGATAAATAACCAAAACTGCTTATAATCATCTTAGAATCATTACAAAGATCAGAGGCTTCGTCTCCAGTAAGGATCTAGAGAAACTAGTTCACGCTTTTACACCAGCAGGATGGACTATTGTTATGGTATGTTACATTATAGACATTGGTAAAAAGACAAGTAAATGATAACATGTTAGAAAACACACTCCAACTCCTCTTTTGTTGTGGGAAAATTTTAATATTCAGTTGTGGAGATAAATGACAATTACCAACAACAAAAAACTGTAACTGTCTATCTCTCACAAGTTAACACTGGCTGGCAGTGACATTCAGAATAGATTTTAAAGTGCTGTTGCTCATCTACTAGTCACAAAACAGCTCAGCGCCAAAATATGATATGCTTACTGTACACTCAGCTAGAATAACCATGTATGTATCTATGTAAATGTGGGTTCCGAACAGCTCTGCACCTCTGAACTTCTGTTTTTCTTTTACTCTATTAATTTTAATGTCAAAAAGCATTTTGAATTGTCTAAGTGTACAAAAATGTGCTAAAGCAATAAAATTAGCTCTTAAGCTTGCCTTGCCAAAAGACTTTTTAATTTCTAAATTGAAAAACAAGGGTTAGGGATTTTTTATTAATATTTTTGCACATTCATATTTTTTCATTAAATATAATCTACTGTTATTTTACAGGGTTATGTTGTTTTTAAACAACAATCCCGTTGTCAATCTCATAATGCTACTGTTGCTATTAGGTGGTATTTCTTGCTATTTGTTGTGACCAAAAATGTATTTGATGCCAGATTTGCTTTTTGAAGCAATAGGATGCTTTTTCCTAAATGAAACATTTGGAGAACCCGAGGCTGTGCACTTGGCAGGATATCTTGAGTACGGTGTTAAAACTCAGTAGGCCGACAGGAAGATGCAAATATCTGCAAATCATAACAGCATGAGCTTCTTTAGGAAAAAACTTTCAATTCTTTGATCTCTGCTACTTTAGTTCATCAAAATAGCACAAGGGATATCTAGGTCACACCTGGTGGTCTTGTCCAAAGCCACCTGGACTACTAACTCAGCCGTTTGAATTTTGTTGGTCCTGGATGTGTTTTAATAAGTTCGATAGATGTCTCATCCATGCGATCAGAAAAGTTCAGTCTTGCAGGGTTTAAGAATAAGAGCATCTAGATGTTTTCATGTGAATGTGCGTGTGTATGTGTGTGAGGATTCCAAGGCTGTCCTAGTTTAGTGAACACATGGCACAGAGAGAGCGCTTCAGGTTAGCCTCTCAGAAATTTGTGAGAATCTGTCAGTGATGGTGATAACAAATCATCAATCACATCAGTGCTTAATTAGCCATCCAGAGGATTTGGCTCCTTAGGGCAGCACAGATGAGGACCAGGGTATGAAGTGTGTAAGTGTGTGTTGTAGATAAAGTTTAATGAAATGTGATTTTATTAGATCAGTCATCAAAATCACCTTGTCATGAGTTAGTCATCATACATACATTTGAATGAGTATTTTACTCATATTCATATTTCAGAACAAATAACACCCATAACAGGGCTACATTTACTCACCAGTCACACTGGGCTTACTCCTTCAATTTTATCTTACGCTCATGTTGGGAAACAGTTGTACCTGATATCCTTTTATGCAACAACTCTATCAATAATTTCAGTTTTTATTCTTTCATTAGAAACAGCACTAAAAAGAATATGTTTTTAGCTTAAAAAATGGGAAGACAAACAGTTTAAGACAAACAGGCAGATTTTTTTGTTGTTGTAATATATAGAAGTTGGGGCTTGCTAGGCATCTATCTCTACTGGGACACGTCTCCCCATCATTCATTTCACCTTTTTTTTTTTGAAGATTGATAGATCACCATTGACATTTTCACTTTGATAATAATTTTGCAATTTTTTTGCATTAGTTTTGATGTCCTGTCAAAGAGCAAGCTTATTCTAATCATACTTTTAAAAATGTATTTAATAAGTCCTTTAGGACTCATATTTTTTCTCATAACAGAAATCAAAGGTCCAGTCCAACTTTAACAAGGTTACCAAAAAAAACTGTCATTTAATTTTTTCTCAGTAAATAAAATAACACACACATATAAATACTGATGATGATTTTGAGCTTGTGTTTATGTGTGTGCACCTTCAGAATGTTCAGATTCATCATTATGTTTTATCATGGATGGTTTATCAGTCAAGTCAATTGACCAAAATTTTAGCAAAGTAGCATGCACAAATACTGTAAGGCACGTCAAACTCATCCTATTTGTACATTTCTTGATTAATAAAAGATAATAAGCTCTATAAACAGACCATAATGTGTTTCCCTTTCAAACTGCAGCCTTACTTATTTAGATCAGAGTTTATATGCTGGGGTAAATATAAAAAAAGGATTTATATATTTATATAGATTATTTCAAGAAAGTGAAACCCAAATGTTGTACATCTTTAGTATCAACAGGTGGTTCCAATCCTTCTTACCCGCTCCCTTAATCATAAAACAATGGCCAATTCTCTTCCACTTTGAGGATTAAATCCTCTACACCTATCCACACATTTCCTTGTCCCCAGAGCCCTTCCATGGACAGCTCGCTCAGAATGCTTATCCCTATTTAAAAAACGTTCTTCCATTTTCTGTGCTAATTCTATGTAATTATATAATTCTATGTAATGGTTATTGTTTACAGAAAACTGGATTTTTTTCTGTTTTTTTTCTGCCAGTCCCTAAACTCTGCATATGGTACAAATTTATACCAGCGTTGCTCATGCTTTTAAGATTTTCCATAATTGGATGGCAACATCTGGATATTCTTTGAGACAGCTATTTGATCATGGTTGGAATCAGATTTTGTAGCATTAACATGATAAATTCTGTGTTTGTTTCAGAATCTCTTTTTCTCTATACAAAGTTTAACAGACACAATGAATCATGCATCATTGCAGCATCGTGTGACAATCATAGACATGAACACACTCTAACATAATGATCAACATCATCGTATTAGTTAAACAATTGTCATTCACACATTCATCCCTAGATCTATGTCAGCTGACATTTCCATCACAGAAGAGCTATCATTACAGCAGTTTGGTCATTTGACTGATGATTTGTGGCACGGCTGTCAATCACCTTAGAAAGGATCAGGATAGAGCCATTCGGTGGCTCATGATTACTGACTGCTCTGCAGGACCTAGCTGAGTTCCAGACAAGCTGCAAACACTCTGGAAAAATAAGGTTCAAATCAGTTATAAATAGAGTTTACTAACAGAAGGTTGCATTCAAACAAAACAGCAATAACATTTATACAAATGACAATTATAGGCCGATATATTATACAAAGACAAATGTAGAAAGATATATATGTACATACATACATACAGCTGGGGAAATAATAAGCATTTGACACATCAGCATTTTTATCAGTAAAGGGATTTCTAAGGGGGCTATTGACACAAAAATTACACCAGATGTAGCCATAAAGCCAAATATTAAACAAAATAATAATTTAAACAAAGAAATCAGAACATTAATGTATAAATAAACAGGTTAAGTCATGATAAATAAAGTGAAATGGCACAGGGAATAAGTATTGAACACACGAAGATAACAAGGTGCAAAATGGCATAGAAAGCCAGGAGATTACCTGAAATATGTCTATTTATTTCAAAACCGGTGATTGAACGACCCTCAAAAATACTTTTAAAATGTCTTTTAAAACCTTTGTTTAACCAAGCCTTCACAAAATCCATAAGCACGAACAGGGTTTCATGTCTGTCCTTTATTTATTTTTTTCTATTCACTGCCTTTCTGAAGCCAACAACAACATCTAATATTTTAACTCTAACAGAAAAAATACTTATCCAAGCCAAGGATTCTATTGCGAAACATATTCTCTTTCAAGAAAGCTACAATATGGTTAATTTAATCATATTTATGAGTACAGCATTCCTCATTTCTTCCCCAATGCTTCTTAGGATGTTCAGCTGGGTGCCATGTCAAAAGGCTTCGCAAAACACAGGCAATTACACTTTGTGCTTAAAACCAGCAGGAAAGCCAAAAGTTCTCCAAGCTCCCGTGCACTCTGCCCTCCTAAAATTTTGGGAAGAGTATCTCCCAAAATAAAAATTTAGAACAATTTTCTGATGCTGAAGAGAGAAGATCATATTTGATGTTATAAACTTAAAAAGATCAGCCTCAACAAGCAGGATTTGAATTTAGCAAATAAAGAAAATCAATGTCCTGTTGTCTATCTAATCTTTATATATAGCATCGTCAAGCAGAAAACACAGCACACACATAAGACTTCTAATCATAAGCACAAAGTCTCTTACCCTCATAAACAAAGCAAGCACCCAAGCTAGAGCAGGCTCTTTCAAACCAGAGTATTCCATGCATCAGCCCAGACCTACCATGCACCAGACATGAGAAGAATGAGCAACGCATCAAACGCCAACAGTAAGCTAGAACTTGGTATGCTGCAAGCATTTAAGAAATAATAGAGCACCCAATGTATGAACTAAACAAGTTTGAGACTCTAGCAAGTATCCAAACCAATTAAGTAACCAATCAACCAATCAAAGCATCCAATAAAGAATCCACCATGAACCAACCAAACAAGATAAAGCCTGCTGTCTAGCAAGTATTCCATGTTTAAGTGTGTTATAATGTCAGCAGCTATCGAGCCACAACCAAACCAGAGCTACAATCCAAACCAGATCCTGTCAACTTGCAAGCATCAAAGACAAAACTTGCCACATAATAAATATGAAAAATAGATCTTGGAATTCAAAAAGCAGCTCTGCAAACCAGTAGTCATCCAAGCCACAGGCTGCTGTATTGCATGCCTCTGAGAAAGAGTCTGCCACTGTAGCAAGTATTGATTTGAGAACTTGCAAATCATCTGAGACATTCATCAACACTAAGCCTCTAAGCAAGTTGAGAGCCTTAAGAGCCTTAAACACACTAAGCATTCAAGTCACAATCAAGCTCAAGCAAAGTGTTCAAACGAGGCCTGTACTGTCCAAGTCAGTAACAGAAACGCACATAGAATTCATACAAGGAACGGTGGTGATCCAAGTGTCTAAGCTCAGGTCTTCCATGTACTAATGTTAAAAACACCTAATTCAGACACAAAAACAGAGATGAGAAAATCCAACCCAGATAATTAATAGTTAGAACTTGAGCTGCTCCGTGGGTCTACTCTGTGATAATTTCCATTTGTCAACACTAAACCCATTGCAGTTGCATGTAGTTTCATTCAGACATTGAGAAGGATTTTCTTTTATTTGGCATCATGTCCAACCTCAGAAAATCAGAGACAAACACAAACCAAAAGATCCAACCCAAATCATCTGTTGTCCATTGCCAGGACTTACGCTACACAATGGGGTGGATCTAGTGTTGGTTCTAGGTGTCAATGCTAAAGTGATTGCATTTTGTTCTCCAATCAAACTCAAGCCTCTCTTTCTTCTTCTGAGTGTGGATTTAAGCCTGAGCATGTTCCCAATGTTTTGTGGAACACCTCAACGCTTGCTCAATTTCCTGCCGTGCTGTGACCCATTACTGACACGAGAATCTTTGCATTTTTGTCTGTTCTGCCTAATACTTGGGGCTCTGGTCTTGTATCAGGCTCATAAATTGGTAGATCCAGAGATGGTTTTGTTTTCAATTTGTTCTGGACCATCAAAGATATCCCACCTAAATTGTCCATGTCACTGAAATATGGAACAGGTCATACATATGGTGCGTTTACATTTGAAAAACCACAAAATTCTATCAAAATTCCCCACCTGCAATATAATTCCCTCAATGTGGAATTCTGACAGTGAAATTTTGAAGAAGGGGTAGATTTTGTGTTTTCTCCCTCAGCCTGAGCCATGCTTTTCAACATGATGATCCAAACAGTCAATCCCCCGCTTCTACAGTTCTTCCCTAACACAGTCAGAGCTGTCCAACGACAGTGAGGAGGATGTGCTATTATAGAGCTGGCATCATCGCCAATCTCTTTTTTTACTTAAAAAAAAAACTGCCAAATAGTATCCAGCGTGAGGAAATATTTATTGTCTCTCAATGTTGACATGACAGGGTGACTTTGACAAGTAGCATCGTGATTGTCTGATATGAATCTAAATTGTATAAGAGAATTCTGTCTTGCTTTCATAGTTCAACATTTTGAGCAGCTGTAAAGAACATGTGAACCATACGGCGTAGCCTAGAGTAAGATTTTAGCTCACCCACATGTGCAATCTCTCGAGGAAGATTTAGATTTAGGTTTATTTTTATTATAGTTTTTACAGAGGGAGTTCTGCATAATTTACAAGCTCCTGAGAATCTAATGTGTCCATATCTAGTATTTGCACAAACACATCAAAGTTCAATTGAAAAAGCAAACACTTCCCATTTATGAAGGAATGAGTTGATTAATATTAAATAGTATAACACAGAAATCATGCGTTTGGCTTATAAACATCTTTGAAGTATTTTCAAAAACTAAAATGCTGTTTAGTTGATGTAATTCTGTTTGAAGTTTTAATGCTGTCAAAGATGCAGCACCTGCAAAAGGTTATTGCTTTTAACTTTAGAAGCGCGGCATATTTGAGCAACATCACACAAGTTACCCTGTGATACGGCTCATTATCAGCCTCATACCTACAGATGAAATAACACACCAAACCACAGATGGATTCTTTTTTCCATGTCTAGACTTAATCAAATTACATTTTAGCTAGTGCTATGAAGAAAATGTCGATCATGAATGACACAGAAAATTTTTTCTGATATTAAATAATAAATTGTGTAAAGGTTTTAGATTCCATTAATGAGTATCTTAGTTTTTTTTATTTATATTATTATTATTTATCTTTGTGCAAACTATGTCCTTCTCAATTCGGAATTCTCAAAGGTTTTTCTGTACACAATGTCCCTCACCAGACACATTCTGAAAATGTATTAGGTATGGTAACCTACCTGATATACAATGCTCTCATGTTACTACATTGTTCACAAAATGCCCAAAGAAGTCACTATTGGATGAAATCTTGTAACAATTTATAAATATTTGACATGAATCATCATTTGTTAAGGCATAAATTAACCATCAATATATGATGAGTTAGTAACCATTAATGATGAGTTCACATGTATTATTCATGAAGTCAATTCAGATTAATTAATACATCAATTACCACCTTAATTAGCGTTAGTTGCAGATTGGTAACGAATGCATTAATTTACATGTTGAGGTAAATTTAATAAATGAAAATGCTCTTGTAGAAATGTTTTTAATAATAATATTATTATGTGTTAACAATGGTGTGCTACTTAACGGCACCAGCTAACTATAATGAACTATCCATCCATCCATCTTCATGTCGGCTTTATTCCCTTTCGGGGTCGCCACAGCGGAATGAACCGCCAACTCACTGGCATATGTTTTACGCAGCGGATGCCCTTCCCTGCCGCAACCCATTGCTGAAAAATATTATGAACTAATCAGAAATTAATTATTAGTCAATGGATACTCTTCTGCATCAACAGAAAAACTGAAATTCAAAACAACTAATTCCAAAGTTCATGATTAGTTAATGAACATTAAGTTCTGACTTTAGGGGGAAAATCATTCATTTATTCATTCATTGTTATTTAATTATGAATAACATTTCTATTTTAGAATCTCAGTGTCAGTTTATACAAAATTAACAATCAGAAACAAATAATTAATTAATTGGTCATAAATTAATAGTTATAAAAATTAGCTAAATAGATTTTTTATTATTTACAAAACCACATTTAATGCGATTTAAGCTAAAAATTCTGAGGAATATTTAAAACAAATTATTTTGTTTTGAACCCATTTTCACTGTCATTTTAACAACGCTAATATCATGAAAGGGGAAGCATAGAATCCTTGTTGGCTGATCCAATCTGTGATCACACAATTCATAATTTCCTGAATAAACGGTTCGGGAAAACATAGCTGGTCCTAAAAAAACACTTAGTGATTCATCTATACCATCACTGGCATTATCAGTGCATGAGAGATGCCAAACAGTGGGAGTGAGGTTATTGCAGGATCAAGTTTGACAAGCTCCCTTGGGGTATTGTCAGTGTGTGTCGATGAGTGGTTTGCTTTCCTTGAGACTCCTCTGCATCTAAAGGGCAAAGATGTCCTGCTGCATGACTGGTGTCAGAGGGGGATCTGGTACATAACTACAGCTTGTGGTAACTGGGGTGTATTTGAGATTAAAGTTAAATGGTTTACAACAACATCAACATATAGTTTTTTTTATGTATTGTTTGGTGCCAAATTACCTAGTATAGACATTCTCTGTGCGTTTTGAAACATATCCTTATATGTTCCCTCATTTTTTTTAAATACAAATAAATCACAGAAGAGTTAGTTGTCAAACGTTTATTTAAGTTGACTTCACAGTACATAAGTACAAAATGGACCAGACAAGCATCTTATTTTCTCAGAGGGGGATTTGTTATTGTTAGTGTAAAGACTTGTTTTTAGTTATAGATGTATGTTTTTTAATAGTTATTTTTCTTCTAATTATTATTTGCTATTTGTAAACTTCAGACCAATCTGTGCTGTTGATTGTTTGACTTTCATTTAGATTTTCTGTTTGTGTTTTTGATACCCCTATGTCTGTTTAATGGTCTGATTAGCCAGTATACAAACACATTTGTATTCAGTTGGCAGGTCAGCTGGTTTATTTATACATTTCATTAGTTTTTTTGTTAAGTTGACCACTTTCATTGGTTCACTGATTATAATTTTTTTATCATTTATTTTGAAAAAATAATTTTGTAGTTTTTATATAACCCTACTGTGTCCTAATTGCCTTTGTGCTTGGACATTAATATATTAATTTACTACGAAGACAGGTAAAATACTTTAAAAAGTCAATGTAAAAAAGAAAATGACCATTGTCCTTAAATGTTGTTGAGTAATGTGTAAACTATATACTTTTTAAAGTAGTTTTCATGATGAAAACAGAAAGAAGAGATGTTTTTGACAGGATGTAAAAATACAAAACAATAATGTTCATTTGATTTGTCTTGATTTAGGCTCTGATTATCGATGAGATAAACCATTTGACACTGGATGACGGAGACACTCGTGATGAAATGATTACAAGGAGACCAGACGACGACTGGTGAGTAAAACAAAATTGAGCCCAGTTCAATAATTTTAGCTAAAAAAAAAAGTCAGGAGTGCTCGATATACTAACATGTAGAAATGACAACCAAATATAGTCTCACAAGATCAGACCTTTAGGGAAGACCATCTGATGTCTTTGGCAGCTTTCTTTGACCAATTTTTTTTGTATTGCACATGTTCTTTAATGAATTTAAGCTATTATATGAATTCAATATGATGTAGAAGATGCAAAACACACAATATTTTATGTGTTGTTATAGTTATTGTTTTGTTTGTACACCCAAATATAGATATGTTATCACAGTGAATCCACTTGAGCTAAATTGGGTTCAAGATGGCTCAATTAGTTAACATAATTCAAATAAGGGAAAAATAAAACTAGTTCACTCCAGCTATTTGTGTTTTGTTACATATGCCATGATATGCACAGCTCGATGCATGGCTCTAGAGACAGCTTGGGTGTCAGACTTTCCTTTGCTCACAGAATGTAAAAGGAGATGCGGAGTGCTCTTAAGCAGAAGCAGATCTTCGATTTGCCCTGTGGGGTTTGCAAAAACAGCATTTGACTCTGTGAGATTGCACACAAAAACAACAAAAATGAAGCTTAAAAAAATACAGAAATGCATCGCCATAATAATAATCCATAGATTATCAATGACAGGTTTTTATTTCTGACATCAAATGTAGTAGCATGCTCACAATAAGTTATCAGTCCTACTCAAGACCATACACCCAGTTGTCTGAGTAGTGTAAATAATTAATTTAACTTTATTTTAACTGTAAGAGTAAAGTGGTAAACTGCTAAGATAATGACCCCAAGCAACATATACAATTAAATCAAATATATAAAAATGTAAACAAGGTCTGTGAAGCATGGTGGAAAAAAGCTATTGCTCAGTCTTAAGTTTATCATATGGATGATAGGTGTGCTTAACAATCTCCAAACTTCGGATCTGCACTGTCTCATATTAATGTCCTGCAGACCAAGTCTAGGTGAGTAATATTCCCAGAGACTAAACAGACTGATTGGTGGAAGCTTTTGGCCAGATCTCTCATTCTTTACTAGAAAATGTATAATGTGTAATAATACTTATAATAAAAAGTTGGGGAGAAAATGTATACATTCATTGAAAAGGCTATCCTGGAGCAGAAATAATCCTGTGAGAAATGGTTGGAGAAAATCACTGTTATTTTCTGACCAGCTAACTGTAAAACATAGCAAAATTACAGGTAAAATTTGTGTGATTTTACATTTTGACAATCTTTTCCATGAGGGCTTTTCTTTTCTGTTATAGCTCTAATTGTTATATATATATATATATATATATATATATATATATATATATATATATATATATATATATATATATATATATATATATATATATATATATATATATATATATATATATATATATATATATATATATTCCTGTATTAAAATCATTCAAATATGTTTAACCATTTTTCTACAACATTTATATAACAGCTTATTTAAAGAGGAAATAGCAATTGTTTTTTATTGAATTCTACCATACCATTTGGTATATTTATCATCAAATAACAGTAAATGTCCAAAAACTTTGCTGCCTATCATTTTCATTGTTTTTTTTTACAGTATATCACAAAGCTTGTTCCCTCCACCAAAGACAACCAAACAGGTGTCTGCCATGTTGCCATACCTTTTTTTGGGGAGCTGAAACCAGACAGAAACATTCAAACAGTTGAATTTTGTTCTCTGCATGTAAACACTTTTTATTGAGCAAAATGTTCAATTTAAGACATGTCTCATTTACTTAAATCTGAAGATGTTAATGCAATCCAAACAACACAAGGGAAAGCCTGAATGGGTGGGATGTGATACAACCCATCATCCATGCTAGAAGACACAGTACATCCAAACTCCAATCTTCATGCTAAATAAGAGATACTTTATAGTAATAAAGAATGCTTCAAAAAAAAAACAAATATATAGTAGATATTTATTTCATAAATGTAAGTAGTAACTTTATTTTAGCTGAAATGCCTCATCATCTGGGTGATTTCAGTGCTATGACAAGTGCTCTTGTTGGTGCATCCAGGGTGTAATTTCCATTAAGGGCAGTTTGGAAAATCCTGTTTATGGCACAAACACCTCGAAGCTTACAAATCGTGATGATAATCAGCAGTATTCAGTGTTTGTAGTTATTTTATAATGGTAATTTAATTTTGTTTGATGTTCATGAAGTCTACCAACACTAGGGTTCCAAGATTTGAGTAGGTTGGTGGGTTCTGCTCTATTGGGTTCCTTTTGCTGGTCACCACAATCCAGGAAAAATGGTTAATCAGAAAATTAAATAAGATTAAGACTATACAATAATTTATTTATTTATTTCTAAATCATGACAAAACAGTTGTATTTCAAATACAAATCATGGCTTTAAGTGCAGGAATTGTGGTGGTTACACTAACATTTTCAGTTTGTTCCTCTCATCTGCTACCAAATCTTCTTAATAAAGTATGATTTAGGAATATACAGCCTATCCTCACCAGTGTTTACCCTCCTGTTGTTTAAATAACACAAATATCTTTTATTATAAAAGCCAGAAATACATGTTAAAAAAGTCCTGCAATCACTGGTTGAAAATAGAGTTAGTCCCAGCCTCATACCTCACACCCACAGAACGTTGGCTAAAGGTCTGATGGGCTTGATGCTTTTTTCAAAAATCCTGAAGTTGCAATGTGATTGGTTGAATGTTTACTGATTTCTAGGAGAAGTAAGTGTTGCATTTGTTTTCGTTTGGTTCAAAAACTAAGTTCAGTGGCAAAGATAATTTTACTAGCTGTTATTCCCTGCAATTCGATTTAAAAAAATTGTTGTTCTCTGATTTGAGGCAAATTCTTCATTTGTGATATGATAATAATAACAGAAATAGGTATTTAAAGGTTGGTTTCGGAAAAGACCAACTGTAGATATGCAGGAAAAGCTCAAGAAGTCCCTTGGGTCTGAAATTAAGAAGGCCCCTTGTCTTTGCAAAAAAAAAAACATAAAATTAAATTAAAAGAACATTTCTATGACAAGCACAAGGCATAATGGGGCTGAGGGAGGTGGTAGCTTGTAGTATTATATTCAGTTGAAATATTTTAAAACATGAAGTCATCAAACATCGATATAGTTGAATGCACATGCTAATTTGCCGGGCACTGCACTTGACAGGAGAAGTTCTTCTTTTCTTCTTGTGCTCTTCTTCTCCAGGCTGCTTGGGAGTCTTTTTGAGTCTCTGTTGTTTGTTGAGTGTTAGTATCAGTGTCTGTCATTAAGGCTTTAAGGACAGTGTCTGTGGTCTAACGATCGACTTGGTTGTGACTCTGCAGTTTGATTGTTGAGGGTTCTTTCATCTTGGTGCTTGCTTCTTTGTCTTCTTCAGGGAATTTAGTTTTGAGTTGGTTTGTGCTTTCTGGGTCTTTGCTTGTGTTAGTCTTGGAGTTTTCAGGTCCTTTTGAGATTCTGATTCGTTGTGGTTCTTGCTTGTGACAGTGACATAAATTGATTTTCTTTTAAATCCATTGCATTCCGTTTATCTGAACATCTGCTTAGCTCTGACTTGTTTAAAACATTCTCTCCGCTTGTTGACTCTTTACAACTTTGGTATTTGTACAGCCTGAGCCTGTTAATTTCCTCTACATGGTCACGCTTCTCTGCTTCCTTGCTGAATCTCTCCTATTAGAAGATCATTTTAACTTCTTTTTTCTTGTAATGGAGTTTGGGCTGCCCTGTTGCATGCATACTCTCATTTATGTTGCTAAAACAGTGTTGCTATAAAGATGGAAACTTTTGTTTGTGGGATGTGAAACACCTCACCATCTTGAATGAGTCAAGCCAAACTCCTCAAACCTCAGCAAACCTCAAGTTTAATCTTAGTTCAGAATTCCTCTCTAAACCCGAACGATGGTTGCGTGTGATAATACCTGAAGATCAGACGTTGCTCTAATTCACACCCCCCCAGTCTGGCTTTATACGCCACTCAAAGAAACACAGTATAAGCTTATTGCGTGATTGTCAGTAGATATACAGTGCAGTAACTGTGCTCTGCTGCTTTTTCATGTAATTATTGACACTGCAAATACCTCTTAATGGTGTGAAACATTTGATTCAATACAAAAACACTAACTGAAAACCCAAGATCCCATTTTCCATATCCACTTGACCCAAGGTTAACTTTCTAAAGTGCAAGAAACCCTCGTGGAGAACAACTGATTATTCCAGCTGAGTTAAGGCAAGCAATGAAGAGAAGATGAATGTTTATCGCACACCAAAGGGCAAGGATTCTCTGGAAATAATAGACACCACGTGAACGGTGGTTTTATTTGAAATATGGTCAACAATTGCAAAGTGTGTCTGATCTTCAAAAGTAGCAGTATCAGCGGCAGGTTATATAATAAATCTCTCAGCGATAAAGACTGAAAGCTTGAGTATTAGTTTCACAGAGCTGGAGGTAATTGAGGGATTGTGAAGCAATAACATCAGGATGATGGCTTCAGCAGGACTCTGATTCACGGTAGACTCTTACTTCACCCCAGGAGTTAATGTACACACACACAGCGGCACACTTTCATACACACAAAAAAAGTTGGCCACACATACACTCTGCATACTTCAAACGCACTGTAAAAGTTTCTCTAAATTGGAAAAACATATAATGCTATGCATAGCTTGGTGCTGTACTTACCGCTCTCACTGTCATCAATTAGCTAATGTCTGAATCAAAATATCTCAATATTGTACTTAATCTGAATTAAAACTGCAATGTGTCGTTTTATATCATAAATGGTTTATTCTTCAAAAATGTGTATGTTTATTTAATGTGTCAATGTCTTAACATGCCCTAGAAAAATAACTTGAATTCACAAATAAAACAACAAATATTTGTTTTCTCTGTCAAGTTGTTGGAAATATTAAAAAAAGTCTACGATATGCATGCTAAGCAGGTAAGATTAAAGGTGACTTTTCAGACATTATTTGCTTGCATGTTTTAGTGTTTCTCACCAAATACATGCCTCAAGATCTATTCAGATTGGTTCCTGTTTGTATAATCCAATTTTATTTATCTGGGATACATCTCACAGCAACTCAAAGGCCAAAGCACCGCCCACTAACCAATCTGATGCATCTGAAAGTAGTACTGACCCAGAAGTGTAAAAGTAGTAGTAATATTTTTTTAATTTATTCCGAAATAAATTTTTTTTTGACAAATATGAACCGTTTTTATTACAACAGGGATAAAATTCTTCTGCACAAAGTAACCATAAATACATTGATTAATTAAAAATATTGAAAATAATATATATTTTGTAAACTATAATAAATAGTTTGACTATATGGCTACAGTTAGCATGCTACACCATGCCATTATTGAAGGAAAAATTATTTTTGTTTTAACTATTGATTTGTTTACCTAAAAGTAATAAAGAAACAAATAACTCATTATATTTCTAAGAGAGTAATATTGTAATGTAAGGAATTACTTTTAAATTCCAGTAATAAACCAATCACCAAATAAATAAACCATTGTTTCATGGGGAGACTAGAATTTTAACATATAATAACTTAGAGACATATTTCATGTTGAAACCAGAAAATTATAAATGTCCTTGTTTATTCCTGTCAAAGGGGCTATTATAAAAGTGAAAAATAAATGGCATTATCATTGAAATATCATGTAAGCCTAATTTATGGGAAATTGTAAATGACCAGTTAACTTTTCTCTATGCTTTTGTATTGTGGGAGGGGGGAATAACTGAGCACCAGGAGCAAAAAACCTATACACACCTGAGGAGATAATGAGGATGAGCAGTAGTAGTAATTTATTACAGTTTGCAGATAACTAGCATAACACTGAACTGGAATAACCATGATGCACGTATCCATTATTCAAAGTACTTGACACACAAAAAATTAAACTCTACATAAGAGAAAGCTTTTTTTGACACAACATGGCAACGTAGTGAATTTTGTTACATTATTGTGTAGTTTTAAAGTGGATAAACAAACACAATATATTCTTTGACATTCACGAATTTTATCTTTTTTATTTTGGACATCTTATTTTTTTTAATCTTTTATTTTGGACATAGGTTTTATTTTTAAAATCATTATTTTACTTGTTTTAGGTAGTGGATGATGTTTATTTCATGTTTAGCATTGCTTTTGGCTGACTCTTTGAACACCTGCATTAGTAACAATTGAATTTAAAAAACTCAAAAAAGCGTAAATGGAGATTATAATTTTTTTTTATTTTTTAGGGCCTCATATTTAATCTAGTGTAATGATGTCATGGGTGGGACATACGAATAACAATTACTCATGATGCTGTAATTGAGTATTTTTTTTTTCCAGAAATTGTAATTTAGTGAGTAGTTTTAAACAATTCTACTTTACTTGAGTACATTTTTAGTGCAGTAACGGTAGTTTTACTGCGCTATTTTACTTCAACTTGTCATTGTCACTTTTGTATTTGTTTATATTTATCTATATTATTGGCAACTACGCCATTTAATCAACATCGCGCAAAAATACGCGGCCTGACGTCAACACGTCTGTCTCTAGCTTTAGGGTTTGCTTAATCATGGAGAAGGACGAGGGAGTTGAAGAGGAGTTACCATGTGTCATCATAAATTCAGAATTTCAGCATCCAATCTGAAAGAGATTTTTCAACTGAAGTAAAAGAAGGGCAACTTTGTCATCATGGCATATAAACTTTGCCTGTCCAGCCGAATTTAAATACTGTATCAGCCTTCAAGAATTCTACATCTAATTTGAAGAAACACATCGAGGTACTGGTAAGTTTTGTATGTTAAATCTGCAATAAATACAAACCTCTTATATGTAATATGTAGTATGTGGCATGGAGGCTTTAAAATGCTGCAAATGTGTCACATTACTGTGATCAAAATGATTCCATGCAGTTACGACCTAAAACGGTATATAATGTCAGTGATGTAGTATGAACACTGTATGACTGAAATAGAAAACAATAACTGTTGTTATTGTAGTTAAGAACGCATAAACATTTTAAAATATATCCGCATTGCACACATTTTATATAGGACCTACTGTATCAACTAACGTTACGGCTTCATGAGTTTGGCTTGTGGCGCCAATTAAAGTCAAATGTTAAAGTTACAACAGCTAGATTTTTATCCCTTGTATACACCGATTTTGCATGGGGTATCAATCTACTATGTCAGCGTATTTTTGGTCCAGATATAATATATGTAATATACATATTATGTTCAGTTGAGGAAAATGATTAGCCATCCTCTGAATTTTTTTATTTCTCTTTTAAAACATTATCTAAGTGCTAAACACAGAGCAATGGGTGGTGGTGCTTGAAGAGATGGGATTGCGTCACTCATTTCCTGTGTTGAAAAACCTGAACACACTCTTGTCTGCTTCTGCAGCATGTGAGCACCTTTTTAGTGCTGGGCCCCTTTTCACCCCAACACGTGCAAGGCTGGAAAGTACAAACTTTGAGAACCAGCTCATGTTCAATTTAGGTTTTTTTTTTTTTTATGCCTACGTCAAACTACTGTTGTTTCATATTATTTGAGGACTTGTCTGGGTTTTTAATTTGATTTTAATTTTCTTATTTGTACTACCACATTTTAAAATAATTTACAAGGTGTTGCAACCTTATTTTCAGTTATAATTTAGTTTTGTTACATTTTAAGAATAATTCTGCACAACTGGTAACTGATTATAGGTTCATAATTCAGTGCCTTCGATTGGCAATAAAAAATGTAATTTATTTTTTTATATTTTAAAAACATTTTAAGAAAATCACTCACCTGTACTGTACATTTTTAATTTGTAGGTTAAATCATTTTGCAGTGCAATACTCAATACTCATGAGTACTTTTCAGAAGGGTTATGTTTTACGCATACTCTGAGTACTGTTTAGAACAGATAATTTACTCTATTTTCTTAACTTTTTGGCAAGTAATGGTACTTTTACTTGAGTATCATTTTTCAGTACTATTTCCACCACTGAATGGTGTATGAAAACGTACATTCATTATTTTTTTACTCTTTGGTGGTAAAAGAAAAAACAAGTGAAATAGGTCATTTTTCAGATTAGAGAATAAATCCGTTTATGTCTTTAAGTCTTCAATGGCAGAGCTAAACCAGGAATCTTGGTTTTTACCCTTGAGTTACATACCATCCAGACCTCAACAAATCCCAACAACAATAACGTTCAAAGCCCTGTAAGCTTTCTGTCTGGCCTGCAAAACAAAGTCAACATGTTCTGCTCTTGGTTCTTAGTTTTTTTTTTCCCCCACAAGTTCAGAATTGTGTGCCAAGAAAGGTTATATCAGAAATATATATAAGTTTTGAAAAATAGCTGGCGTCATAACAGTTGAAATAGTGGCCATCAATTAAACTCATTTCAGTATAAAAAATATATTTATGTGGCCTACATTTAGCACACCAGAGAAACACAACACAAAAAATGTATGTGGTCTTTGTGGATCTTGACAGCCTAAAAAAGAAAAGTGCATTTTCGTGAATTTACAACAATTAAACAACAATTTTTATGGTTGTTAATCATGAAATGTTCAACCAAAACTCATGCTCTTGTAGACATTGTATACAATTAAATTAACTTTTTAATTGTGTATTGATAAAATAATTATGTAGGTGATTTTATTTTCTCTTGTGAAAAAGCAATCTGACACAAAATACTGACAACACTGACATAAAATATCTTTAATTCTATTATTGATCCAATTGAAATTTTCAGACCAAATTTGTGGACAATTTTATGTCAACAGTCCACCTGATGCATGATTTTTGGAAGGTGGGGAAACCCATGCTGACACGTGGAGAACATGTAAACGAGTGAGCTGGGTCAGCACGTATTCATCGATTCTCTCATCGGTTTCTGACACTCATCATTTAATGGTTGGATTGTCAATCTTCAGCGCCTTTGGAATCACCTCCTGAACAGCCAGGCTGCAGAGAGAGAGTGAGACACCTCTGAAAGTTATCATCAGCATCTCAGTGTATGACCAACAGACGTGAAGAGGAGCCTGCCCTCGCCCTCCTCACAGCCTCGGGGAATTCCACCCTGCTGGGGTCAGTCATGGAAAGAGGAGAAAACTTCTGCAGAGTCCCGGATCTTAATTATGCACCTGATAGCGTAAATTTTACCTTCTACCTTTGAGCTGCACTGATCTACCTCTGATCTGCTGCTGCAGTTTTGAGAATCAGTCAGATCTTTCAAGAAAGCAGCCATCGCTGTGATTAAACAAAGACTCGTGTGAGCACACAAGTGTACAGCTGCTGGGGGAAAATGTTAGCTGGTGTTTCTCATAACTCTAAGTGGAGCTAGAGGTGCTCCGGGATCTCCGCTGTTTGGCTGTTTGAACTCTTGTTTAATTGTATCTTACATAAACATCATTGTGTTTTGAATCTATGCAAAAAATGTGTTGCATGGACTCAATGGTGTGCAATCACTTTTTCAGTATTGTTTATTGAAAATGTAAGCACTCCATAAAACTTTACATCACAACAGATTGCAAAACCACAACAGGATGTAAAGAGTAACTGTTAATATTGAGCGTCTTCCTCTCACTTCCATAATCCCTAACTTATAAAATACATCTCTAAAGTCAGGACCGCTTTAGGTTCTAGGTGGAGTTTTCAACCTGAGGTTTTAATAATAGTCATAATTGATGTTGGCTCCGTGTCTGTAGGATCTTGGGTCCTGTTGGCTCATTGGTGCATTCTCATCATGATGGTGCTGTCGGCCTTGGTCATGTGATCTGGCCTGATCCATCCAATAGGAAAGATCAGTCTCAAGTCTCTGGAAAACAAAAAGAAACACACAATATGGAAAGTATCTATTTTAAATGGCTAGTTGTGAAAAAGATTCCTTTTCAAATTAAGACCATCTGTTCATTGCAATGAAAAACATTCTAGGTTTTTAATTACTCTACACCTGCGTGTGCCATTCCATGGCTTTCTGGAATCTTCACCATTCATTAAAAAATAATGATAGTGTTTCCAAGTCATTATTTCATCAGCTTTCTGTCACTGTTGTGAAGCTCAATATAGCATCAAATCACTTTAAGAAGCTTTAATCATATCCTATGCTCCAATCTATGATTTGTTTGTCTCCTCTCCTCTCCTCTCCTCTCCTCACTTCTTCCCTCTCCTGGACAGGACTAAAAAATTCGCTATGTTACCCAATAAAGGGGACCAGTCATCAAAGGTGTGATGAATCTCTGAAATTCTGTATAAATAGCACAAGACGAGTAGGTGAGTTTCTGACTTCTGATTTAGTTTTGACTCCTCATTGCTGTCAGATTTAGACGGTTTGGGAGATGAGATTGAAAGTAATAAAGTATGCATTGAAGAAAATACATAATGAATTCTATATTGCCATTTCTTGTAGCATTAATACCCTGTGTTGAGTGTTCTACTCACAGCCTCATCGTAGCCCATGTACATGAACTGCTGGATCCACTGCTGGACATCAGGACGGCTCCGATCCCAAACGTTCCTCTTACTCCTGTGGAGAGCTGAAAGGAAATCTGCAGCCTTGGATTGCGAGACTGAAATTTGAGCTTTAGCACTTGTTTCCAAGTCATTCACTGTGGAAATAATGAACAAAAAACTTTGAAGGCCATACGAGTACTTGCTGAAAATCTGCAGAATGTTTTTACAATCTCCAGTTCTTATTTCTGAATAGGATACTTTAACATTCTTTAACATTCTTTATTTGTACTTCTCTTGCACGTCTCCAACAATAGCAGAATATGAAGATTGAAATAGCATAACTCTACATAGAATGGTTTAATGCACACAGCACAATTGAAGACAATTCTAGTAATATATAATGATCATCCCATGGGGTAGACATAGACCTGAGTATGATTGAACTACTTTGGGTTGTTTGTGAGAAGCAAATCAATTACTTATGTCCAATATAGTGTCCTTTAGTAAATAATTAAATGATGAATGTTATGTAATCATTTCATGAAAAATTAATATAATGTGATCAAAAATTCATATCATGTGATCTCTGAACTTTTAGAAAATTGAATGTAAATAGTAATTACATACTGTATAAATAATTATAACTGCATATTGAACATTTTCTTTTGCTTTGGATAAAAGCATCTGCTAAATGCAAAAATGTAAATGTATGTATATTTAAGACAAATAATGCAAAATGTAACTGATGTACAACATCTTGGGTCTATTTTATTTATGATGAAAAAAAGAGTTTCCTCTTTGTTCTCTTTCATTTCTTTCTCTCTCTGAATCTCACTATCTTGCTTTATTCTCTCATTTCTCTCTCTCTCTTTGTATTCTTTCTCATTTCTTTCTCTTTTTCTTTCCTTGCATTTTCTCATTTTACTTTCTCTCTCTCTTTGTCCATCCATCCATCCATGCCCAGACCTCCCTCACCCCAGACACTTCCTCCAGCTCTTCCGGAGGAACCACGAGGCGTTCCCAAGCTAGCCGAGAGACATAGTCTCTCCAGCGTGTCCTGGGTCTTCCCCGGGGCCTCCTCCCAGTGGGACATGCCTGGAACACGTCTTTAGGGAGGCGTCCAGGAGTCATCCTACACAGATGCCCAAGCCACCTCAACTGACTCCTCTCGATGTGGAGTAGTGGCGGCTCAACCCCGAGCTCCTCCGGGATGACTGAGCTTCTCACCCTATCTCTAAGGGAGTGCCCAGCCACCCTGCGAAGGAAACTCATTTCGGCCGCTTGTATCAGTGATCTTGTTCTTTCGGTCATTACCCAAAGTTCATGGCCATAGGTGAGGGTGGGAGCCCGAATGACTGCAGATGCTGCACCAACCTGTCTGTCAATGTCTCGCTCCATCTTTCCCTCACTCGTGAACAAGATTTCAAGATACTTAAACTTGAGGCAGGACAAATCCAACTACCCGGAGAGGGCAAGCCACCTTCATCCGGTCGAGAACCATGGCCTCGTATTTGAGGGTGCTGATTCTCATCCCAGCTGCTTCGCATTCGGATGCAAACCATCCCAGCACTTGCTGAAAGTACTGGCTTGATGAAGCCAACAAGACAACATCATCCGCGAAAAGCAGAGATGAAATCTTGTGGTTCCCAAACTGGATACCCTCCAACCCCTGGCTACGCCTACAAATCCTGTTCATAAAAATGATGAACAGAATCGGTGACAAAGGGCAGCCCTTCCGGAGTCAAACATGCACTTTCAACAGGTCAGACTTATTTCCGGCGATGTGAACCAAGCTCCTGCTCCCGTCGTACAGTGACCGAACAGTCCATAGAGGGCCCCGGACACAATATTCATGGAGCACCCCCCACAGAAAACCATGAGGGTCTAATACTTTCTCCAGATCCAGAGTAGACTTTCACAAAGAGGGTGAGAAGTATGATTTCTCTACAGTTGGAACACACTCTCCGGTCCCCCTTTTTAAACAGAGGGACCACCACCCCAGTTTGCCACGCCAGTGGTACTGTCCTCGTCCTCCATGCAACGTTGCAGGTGCATGTCAACCAAGACAGCCCTACAACATCCAGACACTTGAGGTACTCAGGGCAAATCTCATCCACCCCTGGAGCCCTGCCACCTCAGTGACTTCGGCTTGGGTGATGGAAGAGTCCAAGGCAGAGTCCCCAGCCTCTGCTTACTCGGGGAAGGCTTGTCGGTGGGATTGAGGAGATACTCAAAGTATTCCTTCTACCGTCCGACATTGTCCCCAGTTGCGGTCAGCAGCTCTCCACCTGCACCAAAAACTGTGTTAGCCATCCCTTCTGAGGCGCCGAATGATTTGCGAGAATCTCTTCAGAGCTGACCGATAGTCCTCCTCCATGGCCTCACTGAACTTTTTCCAGGCTTGAGTTTTTGCTTCCCGGACTGCCTGAGCTGCAGTTTGCTTGGAGTCTTGGTACCCCTCAACTGTCTCACGTGTCCTACAGGTCATCATGGCCCGATAGGACTCCTTCTTCAACCTGACTGCATCTTTTACTTCTGTGTCCACCACCAGGATTGCCGCCATGACAGGCACCAGAGACCCTGCGTCCACAACTTTGAGCTGCCACGGTAACAATGGAGGTAGAAAACATGGTTCACTCTGGCTCAATGTTCCCAGCCTCCCTCAGAGGTGGGAGTTGAAGACCCCTCTGACAGAGAGCTCGGCCAAACGTTCCCAACAGACCCTCACAATATGTTTGGCCCTGCCCGGTCTGTCCTGCTTCCTCTTCTGCCAGCGTATCCAACTCACCACCAGGTGGTGATCAGTTAACAGCTGAGCCCCTCTCTTCACTTGAGTGTCCAAGACATGTGGCAACAGGTCAGATGAAATGACAACAAAGTTAATCATTGACATCCGGCCTAGGGTGTCCTGGTGCCACACCTGATGACACCTGATGAACACCCTTATGCTCGAACATAGTGTTTGTTATGGACAGACCATGACTAGCACTGAAGACCAATAACAGAATGTTCAGATCTGGGAGGCCGTTCCTCCCAATCACCCCCCTCCAGGTTTTACTGTCATTGCCTACGTGGGAATTGAAGTCCCCCAGTAGAACAATGGAGTCCCCAGTTGAAGCACTATCAAGTACCCATTCCACAGACTCCAAGAAGGCAAGGTACTCTGCACTGCTGTTCGGCCTATAGATGCAAACAATAATAAGAGACCTTTCTCCAACCCGAAGGAGGCAACCCTCTCGTTCACTGGGGTAAATTCACACATGGCGGCTGTGCTGGTGGCTTATAAGCAGGCCTACACCAGCCCATCGCCGCTCACTATGGGCAACTCCAGAATAGTGTAGTGTCCAGCCCCTCTGAAGGAGCTGGGTTCCAGAGCACAAGCTGTGCGTAAAGGTGAGCCCAACTATCTCTAGTCGGTGTCTCCTGCAAAAGCTCTGGCTCCTTCCCCCCTAGTGAAGTGACATTCCATGTCCCCACTGTTAGGGTTCATCATGCACCCCGCCACGTCTGCTGCCCAAACCACATTGCACCTACCCCTCATGATTCTTCCTGCGGGTGGTGAGCCTACTGGAAGGTGAGCCCAATTGCCATTTCGGGCTGAGCCTGGCCGGGTCCCTTGGGCAAAGCCCCGGCCCCTAGACCTGCCAATCAGGGAGCCGTTACGATTCTTGATGTTAATTTGTTCATGAGGGATTAGTGAACTATCACCCAGGACCTGTTTGTCATGGGAGACCCTACCAGAGGCGTAATGCCCCTGACAACATAGCTCCTAGGATCCTTCGGGTACACAAACCCCTTCACCACCCTAAGGTGGTGGTTCAAGGCAGTTCTCTCTCTTTGTATTCTTTCTAATTCTCTCTCTCCCTCCCTTTGTATTATTTCTCATATCGTTCTTTGTCTCTATTCTTTCTAAATTTTCTCTGCCTTTCTCTGTTTCTCTCTCTTTATTTACAATTTTTCTCTATCCTTTCTTGTTTCTCTTTCTCTTAGAGAGAAAGAGAGAAATAAAGAATACCGTCTCTTTGGAAATGAGAGAATACAAAGAGAGAAAGAATTGAGAAAGACTACAAATAAAGAGAGAATGAGAGAGAGAACGATTGATATAGTGAGAAACAGGAAAGAAGAATACAATCAATCAATCAATCAATCAATCAATCTCTCTCTCTCTCTCTCTCTCTCTTTCTCTCTCTCTCTCTCTCTATATATATATTTATATAATTTCTCTCTTTCTTTGTATTCTCTCGTTTCTCTCCCCCACTCTCTATTTTTCTCTCTATCTCTCCTTGTATTTTTTCTCGTCTCTCTCTCTCTCTCTCTCTCTCTCTCTCTGTTTGTATTCTTTCTCTCTTTTTAACTTTTCTATTTTTTCTATCTATTTCTTATTTCTCTCTATCTTTGTATTCTTTTAGAAGAAAAAATGTGAAGAGTTTAGTTTTATGGGGTTGCAATCTTTCAGAGATCTGCTTCAGCTTGATCAAACACACCTGAGTACGCTGATAAATGTCTCGCTGCTGATAGAAGAGATAAGTGCTGCAGGGGGATTATTGTACAGGGAAAACTCCTCAGAGCACAGAAGACATATGCTGTGTGTTCACCTGCTTTTCGGTAAATGTGAAATCCAGTGACATTAACATAAGGGATGATACAGTCAATGAACTTCACAGATGAAAATTCTGATCAAGCTAGTTTGTTTCCAGTTAGATTTCAGATTTTCAAGGATCACTCAATATATAAAACAGTTCATGTAGAATGAGCAAGATTCACAAATTAAGTACAGTGAGGATAAGTAAAGCCGAAAGCTACAACAGCTCTGCCTAATTAACATCTGAATCTGACACTGACACACAGAGACTCGAAGCCGATCTACAGCCTACAGCTTCCACACCTCCCTGTTATTAATATCAGGCGTGGCTTTTGTTTGTCATCTTGCTAGCCATCAGTCTCTGTCTGCTTTGGGGGTTAGAAGCTGTCTGAGAATTCTCGACAAGTGTGAAGATTTAATGGAAGGAGTAGAGGACCTTGAGCTATATTTAAAGATTTGTAGTTACTGACTAAATTATGGACTAATTAGAAGGACAATGAGGTTGTGAGAGTGTACAAATACAAGTAAATTCTTTTAAAAGTTTGTCAGCATCCAAATCAGACATCCGAAGACTCCAGAGGACAGTGCTGAAAAGATATTTGGAGCTCCCCTACCTTCCCTTCAAGAACTGTACACCTCCAGAATGAGAAAGAGGGCTCTTAAAATCACTTTGGATACAGCCCATCCTGGCATCGACCTCTTCCAGCTCTTACCCTCCGACTGGCGCTTCAGAGCCCCAAACACCAGGACAGCCCGGCACAAACACAACTCCTTCCCTCAGGCCATTCAGCTACTTAACCCATAATTTCCCCGTCAACACTCTCATATATTTCATCTAAATATTGGACTAAGCTACAGAACTCTGATATGGACTATCTGCATAATTTCAGTCACTGCTGCTGCACTTTATTTTTTACTTATGCTTTGGTCTGCGCATTACCTCTAAAGCACATATCTTAAGCACTTTGGACTTCTATAGTTATAGTTCTTTTACTTTATATTTTACTAACTCTACTTCTAGAATACTACTATATTCTATTTACTTTTTTTTACTTGGACAATTTACTTGTTTAACCTGTGTTACAGTGCAAAGTTATTGTGTCGTTATTTGTACCAACAATTTAGAGTACCCCTGTACCACAACAAATTCCACACTTGGCAATGCACACTTGGCAATAAAGATCTTTCTGATTCTGAAAATGTAACAAAACACTCTGTATACAAATGTACACTATGCGGCCACTTTATTAGGTATGCCCTTTGAATTACAGTACTGAAATTGCCAACAACATCAGCCAACAACATGGCAGCAACTCAAAACCTTAGCCAACTAGCTGAGATGTTCATCTATCTGTCTGTCGATCGGTCCGTCCGTCCATCTATCTATCCATTGCTCCGTCTATCTGTCTGTCTGTCCATCAGTCCATTCATTCTTCCATCCATCCTATCTATCATCCTTGTCTGTCAATCTTTCTGTCTGTCCATCCATCCATCCGTCCTCTCTCTCTCTCCTTGCTACTTTGTATCGCACAAGACATCACATCCTTTTAAACCTCCAGAAGGCAAAAACAGTCAAGAGTTGTTATGCATTCAGTTTATTAAAAATTATGAAACTTACCATGCCGCTTGATGAGAATCTTGTAAAGTTTGCTGTCAGAGGAGCCAACTAAAATAAACCAAATAAAAAAGCTATTAATACTCAAGATATCTGTTTTATTGCATGCCTTATGTTACAGACTTTCAGCTACTGAATGTACATCTGATTCCTTAAAAATGAAGCAAATTCTGCAGACCTTTGTAATTATTTTACCCAACGTAAAGAAACATATTAGCAGTCTGTAATTTCAATTTCAGTTGCATCAGATGGAAAAGCTTACTCTTCAGACAAAGTGTAATTGTTTATATCCTTAGCTTAAGGTTTTAAGCAAATTTTTCTGATTGCATATAAAATAAATAATCAAAATAATATACTTTACAACAAAGAATTGTGAGTTGTCAGAGCTAAAATATTGAAATGTTTATAATTTATTTAGCAATTTTTTATAATTAGAAAATGTGTGTTTAGACATCTATCCCCATGTGAAAAACACACATAAAGTGAATTCTTAATTCTTTTGTGTTGTGTATTTACTGTGGCATTTTCAGATCCTTGTCTCTTTGTGCTTCTTCAAGGACACCTTATTTAAACAATTCCCTCATGGACAATCCTGCGTGATCGACTCAAGCTGTGTTTTGGAACACGATAGCTTTGGACTGGCTTTGATCAGCTAACAGCCAGCTACCAGCTAGAATGTTTCAAAACACAGCTTGAGCTGGTAAAAGTTTTTGGGAAACATATGTAAAGAAGCAAATAGGAGAAGGACTGTTTACAGAACCCAGAGGCTATGGTGACAGGGATGTAAAGTATGTATGGGAGCTATCGCTATACAATTTTCTCATCCCAAGCCTGCTGTGGATAACATGTTAATGAAGAATGATGCACAAAAACCAGTATTTTAATCAATTGGATGCATTGATAAGTGCTTTTATTTTTGGCCCAGGTGCTTTTAAACTGTAACTTCACTTTTTTGGTAACATTCCATTTTCATGATATACAGGGTTTTATCTGGATTTTAAACCTGTCACCTTCTGTGTTGTAAATATATATATATATATATATATATATATATATATATATATATATATATATATATATATATATATAGAGAGAGAGAGAGAGAGAGAGAGAGAGAGAGAGAGAGAGAGAGAGAGAGAGAGAGAGAGAGAGAGTTAAATAACAGTGTCCATCTAAATAGAGTCTGTGTTGAGTTCGTAAACTTGCTTAGTGAGTCAGTTGCAATGAACTTGGGTCTTGAGCTAAAGTCAAAACCAACTTTAAACATCTAATTTCTCGTGGTATAGTGTTCGGAGCTCAAATCTAACATTTGACAAAGATTTTGGATTTAGATTTGTTTTAGTAACATTACATCATACATTAACATTTATAAAATTGTGATATGTTCTCTGAAATTAAATGTTCTCTAAAAATGATGGTTTTAAATGAACAAAAAAGAAAAAAAAAGAATTAATGAGAACACTTAATTAAATTTCTGTCAGTATTTTACTACCAGTTATTTAAAAAAAACAATTCACTTTTTACAGTGTACATGTAGCGTTTAATTCCCACCCATACCAATGTGTCCACTTCTTGGTTAAGCTTTTATTGTAGCAGTAAACAATAGAGAACATTTTTTTGTAAAATTACATAAAGTTTTAAAATTTTTATGGTGGCTGGTCTTTAATTTTGCAATTTCTTAAAGATACAAACATAAATGGACCGTACCTTGAATAAAAAAAATAACATAATTTTATATAAGTTAAATGTAATTTATTTCACCTTAAATTCACAATGTATTAAGACAAATGGATTCTGGACTGAAACACTGTTAACATTACAAAGACAAAAAGCTTTCTTTCATTAAAAAGAGAGCACGAGTTTCTGTCAACGCTTAAATCACATGCCTCTGTAAACCTGTTGAAAACCACTAGTCTCTCATCAGCTGGAAAAGTCACTTTGGCACATGTGGTCTGAAAGCAGCAAACTGACGTACCTGTGGGTGAGGAGAAAGACAGGAAGCCTAACAGCAGGATGCCTTGCAAACAGAAGCTGTGGAGAGACATGCTGCTCTTCTATAAGCTGTGGATGCGCTGTGTGTGCTTCTGAAGAAAGATTTGATCATCAAGACTGAAATCCTGCTCCTGCAGCCAAACATTCCTGCAGTGACCTGTTAGTGCATGTGGTGGAATGTGTACAAGAGGTTTGGAGAAAGACCCCTTCTCTTGGAAATACCACAGCGAGCATGATGTTTGTGCCATCCGGTGATTGATTTATTGCTTAAACGTTTTGTTTGGGTGTCTAAATTTTTTAAAGTTTTGTAGCCATCTAAAAAAGTTGGCCGTTAGTACTTTGTTTATAGAAGCGTTTTCAAAAAGAAATATTTGCCTGATCACCTTTCTCAGAAATAAGGTTTTTCTCTTGTCTTATCCTGACTCACTTTAGCCTAGATTTTGCATTTGTCTCATTTCTGTTTTGTCTAAGTCTTGCCTGGGTCTCGACTGTTAGGTGAGGTGTCCTTGTGTGCCCTGAAAAATGCCAGTATTTAAAATATATTATTATTATTATTATTATTATTAAGTCTTGTCTGGGTCTCAACTCTCTTTAGTCTAGATTTTGTCCTGATAGTGTAGATTTTTTGTTTCTTAACTCTTTCGTCTGTCTTCTCTTAGCGCTAATTTAGATTTTGTCTTTCTTAACTCTTTCGTCTGTCTTCTCTTAGCGCTAATTTAGATTTTGTCTTGTCTAGGTCTTGACGCTAATTTTGTCTTGATCTCATATTTCTTTAGTCGTGTCTTTTTCTCGAACCTCTTTAGTCTAAGTATTGTTTTGTCGTGGTCTTGTCTTAATCTTGCCCACCATTAGCCTGATCTTGTTTTGGACTCAATTATCTTTAGTTTAAGTCTAGACTGGGATGCAAACCTCTTTGATCTATGTCACGTCTTGATTCCCGACACTCTTTAAAGATAAATAAGACCAAGACAAGACTAGTCTAGGTTTTGTCTTAGGCTAGTTCGTTGTGTGAATTTTGACTTTCTTTAATCAAATTTCCTTCTGAGCCTTAACCAGAGACTACACTGATGCTCTTAAGGTGTGCAAAATAACAATAGATGAAGTAGAAAACCTTCTGAATCATCACAAAACATAAAGAATGTCCCTAAAATCTCTGAATTCTCAATGAAATATTAGCAAGTATTGAGTACTTCTAACAAGAGAAGATCATGGTCTGCAACTCCTTTCTCTTTTCTTAATTGATCATTCTCAGTTAGACTAGACAGACTCTTGAATGTGTTGTGGCAAAATAGTTATGTTTTATGCAAATTTTCTTTCCTGCCTTTCTTGAGGGTTTCTTTTCGAAGCAAAAACTTGGAAGGGAAACTGATACTTCTCCAGATGCAATAAACATCTTCATTTTCCTTTCTTACTCAATTTCCTGCAGAGCTTTGAAGTTCCCGCTCACTGCAGGACATCAACTAGTGCTCATGGCTGTTTCTCATGGACTTGGATGGCTCACAGTTTACCTACTGCTTGGTTTATGATGAATTTGTATGAGTCTGAAACAAACAAACAAACAGTTATACGTCAACCTGTTGTCCATGTTGTCTGTTGCTTGAGTAGAACTCATTAAATTGCTCTTGCCAATTAATCTGTACCCGTAATTCTATTTGCATTAGCAGTTTGGAACTATTTAGATTACAGATTTGTTTTCAATCTGATCTCAATTCTCAATAAAATAAACATATTTTTCACATCACTTTAGTCTAAATTTGATCTTATCTAGACTCTCTGTAGTCTAGGTCTTGTCTCTGTCCTGACTCTTTAGTCTAAGTCTGGTCTGTGTCTCAATTTTTAGTCCAAGTCTGGTCTTTAGATAAAGACAAGGCCTAGACTAGAGAATCTAGATAGACTTTCTTTTGTCTAGATTTTGTACTGGTCTCATTATCTTTTTAGTCTAAGTCAAGTCTTGTCTTAATCTCACCCCCTTTATCCTAGGTCTTGTTTTGAACACAACTGTTCTTTGTCTAAATCTAGTCTGGGTCTTCGGGCTTCAATTATTCCCAAGCCTGAAACCCTCCTACAGACAGCTCGTCTAGTGTATTTATATGCACCAAATGTCTGCTTGAACTACCAAGGCTACTTTAAGCAAGTTCACCTTCTTGAAACTCTCTTCAGTTTAGTTTTTGTTTTAGCAATTGCATTAGTAATTGATAAGTTATCAGACTGTTTTAAATAATAAGTTTACAGCAACAAAAACTCACCATGCTTGTGAATTTGGGAAAAACTCAGTTTTGGGGTAAACAGCTTAAAAGGACTATGTTTCAACACGTATAGTTACTGTCCTGAGGGGAAGAATTCTCCATCAGAGCTCATTTACATAAAACTGAGCAACACAGCACATCCACTCTACACACCACCAACAAATATAAATTTTATATTCTTTTATTCCACAATACACCACATGGCCATGTTGTGTTTGTTAATCAACAAATTTACCAGTATAACAGACAAACCAGTCTGGACACCTTCTCTGCTTCTACAGCATATTCAAAAACCAAACAATTTTTAAAAAGCAGTCATTTTTGAAAAAGGCACTTCTGGGGGCTGTTATGCAATGTTTTATGTAACTTTTAACTAAAGATAATAAAAATGAGACTTTCTCTATATCTATGGCTGGATCAAATCAAGTAGAATAATAAAGACCATTTATGACCTTTTCAAAGAGCCATGCTTTAATGAAAGAGTTAAACAGTCTTAAAAACTAAGACTAGGATAGCATTCTTCTTTATCATTCTTCTGTAGCAGGCGGGTCATAACCCAGCTTGCTTGCAGAGGGGAAGTGAGCCCAGAAGGTTCTGGCCAGTTCATCCATCTTGTCATAGCCAGCATGAGAACGCAGTTCTTCAACCCAGCCGAAGAAGTCAGAGGAAGTCATTGCCCAGTTCGGCACACTTCGCTTGTCTCTTGATTCATCTGTGAAGTACAGTGAGAGGACAGAAATATAGACTGCCTCATGAGCTTAAAGCTTCCATACAATAGAATCACATTTTTTAAAAACTTTGTTTTATTAGATTAAAAGATGTCTCGTTATAAGCTTGAAATGAATGTAAAAATTAAGGAAATTTTTGAAGATTTTTGACTTTCACTGACTTTTTAAAACTGGGTTCATCTTGCACGGATTAAATCACCTTACATATTATCTTAAGTTGGCTAGAAGCTACTCTTCTCTTGCATGAGCATCTTAAATAATATATATTTTATACATTGTCTTCTTTCGGATTATTCCTTTCCTCAGAACACTTATTTGTTCAGATGATCTACTGAGACATCCTTCTTGTAATATTTGAGTTAGAATTTGGCTTTGTAACAAATTGCATATTGTTTCTCCTTCTTTCGTGAGTCACTTTTTTATAAAAGTGTCTGCTAAACGCATAAATGAATGATCTGTAGTAAAAAATGTTGTCGGTAGATTTATATTCTGCGTCCATGTCTGGGTTATACATGTAAGGGGTTAAAACTTCACGCAAAACTATCTGTGTCTAATATAACTAGTTTATTGCATTAACAGAGGTTTAAAAACAGGTTTAAAAGCAGAGCTTTGCACAGACAATCCTGTGAGCTCTGCCAGGTGATCTTTTCTCTGAAGGAGGATGGTGTGAGATTAGGAATAAATCTCATGTTTACATGTAGAGAGACAGAAAATACTAGATGATTCAAAGACCATTTTTATGTAATTATTTGTTTTGTATAGTTGAACGATGCATTGCTAGTCTAAGTGAATCCAAAATGTATTCTAAATGCTTTGAAATAGACATTATAGGGCAACTTTAAATAAAATATGAAATTCACTTTTCAACCTTTTTCATTCAGTTTATTTGCAGACCATAATAACAATGCTCATTTTACATTTTTAGCAATAAGTGTAATAAGACTAGATAATATACGTAAAAGTAAAACAATTTTATAATCTGACTGAAATGATCAAGAAGCCTCAGGTAAGTGTCATGTTTACTGTAATAGACGGATGGTCTGAAGGGGTTCAAGGACTTTTGCATCAGTAATGCTGTAAATCAGATTAAAATTATCTCAAGGCACCTTAAAAATAACTGATTGATTATAATCGAGTGACTTCTGTTTACAAGCTGGACTTAGATGCTGCTAAAATATTCTGTCTGAATTGCGTAGAGCAGCTAAAAATATTTTGAACTTTGTTTAAAACATTTTTGTAAAAGTTAGATTTCTAAACAGCATATTTTGTAACACTTTAAACTCTCAAAAGAAAGATTGTGCAGAACTCACCTTGGTTTTCCTCAGCCCCTGCAGGAGAAGCAGATAGATCTTGATCAAAATGTAATTCATGCAGAAGAACAATGCTGTAAATGCGTATTGAAAAGTCTAAAAGATGTGTTACATGTGATGTGTAGCATATGAATGGGAAATCAGACAGCGGTGTGGCTAATTTGAGACTAATTAGACTGTGCAATGCTTTTAGTCAACCTCAGTGAAGATAACGAATAAGGAAATAAATTACAGGCAGACATTAAAGCAGGATCATGCATATACAGCGCACCAAGCTTCTGAAGGACTTGATTTAATACCAAGGATATCACATCAGTCTTCCTCTTCCATTCATCTGTTATCCTTGTCTGCTCCAGTTTGGCCGTTCACAGCAGCCGGTGAATCTTCACAACTAGCACAGGCTTTCTTTGTTGCTCCTCTGTGGGGTAATGATGTTTTTGATGACCTGACCATATGCTGCCTCTTTAAACAAGTCCGGAATGTTTCAAATGGATTAAAGAAAAGAGCAAAAAATTTTCTTGCAACTGCTTGTAACTAAGGATGCATATCGTATAAGTGAGTACACAGTAAAATGGTCTGGAAGCTATAAACATACAAAGTGCTGAAAAAACATTGTGGTTCGATGTACCTACCTAAGATATCCACATCACATACCCCTCATCCTGCAGCTGATTTTAATCACCTGTCAGTTTGTGTTCTAGCCATTGTTGGCTTGTTTTTTTTCTAAGGCTATCTGTTTGTTGATGAATCTTAAGTTCAAAGAGGCGTTATGCTGGGCAGGTGATTAGCACCTGTCCCGGTCAGAGAGGCTCCCTATGACCTCACGGAGGGTTTATTTTGCTAGGGGAGAACTTTTCTCTGTATGTGTTTGTGGGCTGTACTCGGGTTCTCCATTTTCCCCCACATCGATTAAAAACAAGTGTTTGGCTTATTTATTGCACCACAACATTGATTTAAAGTAAAACTTAATTTGATACTCGTGCTTTGGTTGTCCTCCATGTTTTCCCAAGTGTTTAAAACACTAGAGAGCGCTGTTTGACAATGCTCCGAACCTAACTGTGGAATGCCTAACTTTATGGCACACTACTCTAGCTTCATACAAACCAACAGGAGCTTAAATAGTGCAACAGGTGTGTTTCATGATGCCTTTAAAGGCTCCGGACCTCCAAGACCCAATTTGGTGATATCTGACCTAAAGAGCTCATTCTAAACTTTGTACTTTGTAATAAACATTTGTCTTTTGCTAAATAAAAAGACCATTTTAATTGTAGCAAAAAAAAATCAGAGATTCAAATTTAAAAATGTTTCCAATTCCAATTCAACTTGATTGTCATTGCACACAGTTTTAAGACAGCATTTAGCAGCTAACCAGAAGTGTAAGTAAGCAATGTAGCATTTTTACAGAAACAGCTAGAAGTTGAAAGTTTCATTGTTCATTTAACTCATTGTAGAGAAGAACCAAATAGACCTGAAGTCTAGATTTTGCTGTGTAACTACAGAGGTGCAGAGGGAACATGCTAATTCCACCTATTGTGGAAATCATATTTAATAATTTATGGTTGATTGCTTTTATTCAGCAATCAAACTTTAGGAAAAAGGATCTAACAAATGCTAAAATCTAATATATAAAAACTATAAAACGGACTATTCACATAGATCTCCATAGACATTTGGTGGAGCTCTTGATGGTATTATATGAATTTGAAGAATTTTTGCATATACTTAGCAAATATTTAATAGTTTTTCTAATACAGCTTCACTGTAACCACAGGCTCTAGTCTTCTCATCTTGTGTAATTGAAGCGTTTAGCAAAATGTCAAGCTTCTAAACCCTGCATTTCATACCGATGAGAACTGGGTTTAAATCTTTCTTTCTTTTAAAGACACTGCCTGTGTACTCTCCACGCTGAATAACCGCAAATCCATTAGATGAGCATCTTCCAATGAAAGATTGCCTTTTGTGGAAAAAATAGGTGGGGGTCAATACCTTTCTATCCGAATAATTTAAACCATAGCAAAAACAAACATTTTCTCAGTTTCTCTCTCTCTCTCTCTCTCTCTCTCTCTGAGAGGAACAGTTTAGCTGCACTGTTCTGACACTGTTCACCTTGAAATAGACACACCACAACTTAAAAATGTACTTGTAAAGTTTTTGAGAGGAACTGTCAATGCTTTTCATGTTCTTAGATGCTATTTTTGAGTGCATCATGAGATTCAAAGTCCCCTTAATGACAGACTGTAAGCTTTCACATCTTCAAATATATATATTTTTTTTTTTACTAAACTTGTCTAATGATGGAGAAACGCATGCATCAGTGAACAACTGTAAATGCTTTTAAAACTAAAGATATGAAATAAAGTATTAGTGACAAAGATTATGATTTAGATACGATTGTTAGATACGACAATGTTCATATACATTATAATTAACCTAAACACACAAAAAAGGGACAAAAAGTTGAATATTTCGTACATGTGAAACACAGAAGTCCAATCCACGTTATGCAGAGGAGGGAGAAGCAGACACGAAACATGGTCACTATCTGAAAAAGTTATTTAAACTTATTTTCAAACAACAAGCCAACCACTCAAAACTCAAGGTGACTAAGAAGTCTTACCTGCAGCTGCTCTTCTTGGATTTGCAGTATGATGGAGTTCTGAGCTTTAAGCAGGAGGCCAGGTCTGGCTGAAAGATTGATGTTTGTCTTTCACATGAACCCTCTTTCTGGGTTAACCCAATAGTTCTCAATCAGCAGTGGATTCTCACACCTCTCTAAAAGCTAAAAGAAGAGCTTCTTAAAAGCAGAGGTCGTAACCATTCAAAAAATTCCCAGAAAAAGAAACCTTTGTTTTTTCTTGAATAAAATAAAGGCTGTATTTGTCACACCTTCAAAGAAACCGTGTTTTCCACTTTTCGTACAAGAGAACTGCCCAATTTCATTAAAAGTTTAATATAAAAATGATATATATTCTTTAGCATCACACTAAAAACATTATTTGAACATCTCTACACGGCAAACAATGAAGTACAAATACACACACAAAAACGTTTTTGGTCATTTATGTGCAAATAAAAGTATTTACAAAATTACAAAAACTTTCCTGAAAGTCTTCCTGGTGGAGATTTAGCTAACCCTGTTAAGAGAGAGCTCTAAAAAACTTCAAAGAATTGCTGACATTAAGCTTGAGGTAAAAAAAAAAATATATGGCCCAGATACCTTTGTTCTCTAGCACGGAAGAGCTCAACGCTGCTATAAAACATATTACTGCCCTTCATCAACGGTTAAAAAAAGATACTTTACCATCTCTCTATGTCCTTCAATTTCTTCCACTGCTGCTGTCTGTCTATGTGATACTTATTCTTTTGAAGCAACCAGACAATTTCAATCTCACCTCTCACACTTGCTGTTCTATTGAGTGTTTAACAAGGTTTTTCAGAGTTTTTAAGCTTTTTTTTAACCTCAATTCTGTCCATCTTAGCCATCAATCACTAAGACTGCTCCTTAAACAACAATATTAGATACTTACTAAGAAATATAGTTTGTATTAAAGTTTATACATTCATACATTAGACATACATGTTTACTGTTTAGCATGTCTGATGATTTTTTTCATAGCACAGACAAAAATAAACATTTCTAAACAAAATGTTGCAATATTGTTGACACAAAGAGAGCGAGAGAGAGAAGTGGATCCAGATGAAAAGCCTCCATTAACACTGAAATTTTCTGACTTTGCAGTGCCCTCTGGTGTTCAATTAATGCAAGCACAGTGCTTTCTTTTGTAGCGTTGCCAGCTTGGTTGAGTGAACAACTAAACAGAAAAACCTGTAATATTAAGCTAATAAGTAAATATTCTACTAAGTATGATACTGCATTACAGTTACTACTCTTACTTTAGTCGTTTTGATCAAGCAAAACAAGGTAAACAAAAATCAGTTTCAAAATGTTTAATGAAACAAAGTACTTAAAGTTTTTGCACAGCTATCATGAACATGACTACATATTCTCCTCTTGGCAGCTTTTTAAATAAACCTTGTTTAAATAACAACTCTCAATGACATTCAGACGTACCATATTATTGAAAAAAGAGCTCAGAAACTAAATAAATCTACCAATTGTTTTCAAATGTTAAAGGAACAGTGTTTGGCTGTAAAAACAAGGTTAATGTCTAAACGGTTTAACACAGATCTCAGAACATATCAAAGGAAGAGTGCTTGAATGTGAGGGTGGCACATCTGGTTACTCTAAAAACATTCAGCCTCCTTGTGGCATTTCTTCGTTTTTCCAGCAGGGAGCGACAAGGGCTTTGGCAACTCCTTCGAACAGTGTTTCCTCTGGGTTCGTTTTAATTACAGTCTTGATCATTATTGTCAAAACAGTCTAAGATGAAGGCAGAAAAGCAGCTGTTGTTCAAGTGCTTAAGGAATCACTTGAAGAAGGCGATAACTGTTTTTAGCAAGAGCATCTCTTTAAATCATGTTGATATGATCCTGTTTGCTCAAAAAGGTGATAATTCTCCGTAAATTAATCTTTATAATCATTTACTGTACTTTTCTTTCTTTTTTTTTAACCAATAGTGACAATTCCTTCTGTAAAAACACATGCTTTGATGCAATCGTTGCATTTTTTTTATTATTTTGAAAAATCATTCAATCATGTCCAACATCAAGGCTTGGAAAGTTAGAGTTAAAGGTTGTTTGGCTCAGTTAGGTCTAGTCCGCTCTGGTTTTAAGGCTGATTAGTGAGGGACGCTCACTGAAGGGGCTTGATGAGGTAAAGCTTCTCTCCATGTTCGCTGGTGAAGATAGGAGCTTTCTTGTAGTGCTCTAAGAGTTCATCCATGCTGTTGAAGCGCCGCTGGCCGATGCAGTAAACTCCACTGGACATCTGCACCTTGAAGTGTTTGTTCTTTCGTGCGGCTTTCAAGGACACGGAGAAATCATTGGGCTGCGGAGAAAAGGAGAGGTTTTTTCATTAGTGAAATTCAGACTACAGATGGCACTGTAAGTTAACCCTCCGGTCGTGTTCGCATTCAGCCCCCTACTTTAGTGTTCCCGGTCAAAATTGACCGGTCTGTTTTAACTGCTCTTAAATTAGCACACAAAAAAATTTCACCACCAATTTTTTTATTAAACATTCTTTAGTTGAGAACAACATTTAAAAGTAGTGTCTAACAACAATTTGTAGATGTAAACATTAAATAACATCAGTGAAAATACAATTGGGCACTGAAAATGAACTACAAAATGAACATATAATACAAAAAATAAATGGAAAACCAAACACCAAACTCAACAGGGTGTGTGTGTGTGTGTTTGTGTGTATATTCATTCCCTCAATGGACTCTGGTAAAAAGAGTTGGAAGCTGGACTTGATGTCATCCACACGAGATGCTGCATAACGCGTTGGTACTGGTGTCATCTTTATGATGTTTTCCACTCTCGCTCTACCTCCTCGGTCCTGGGGGGATGATGACCAGAGCAAGTGTCCACTTTTGGACTGAAATGTTTCCTCAGGTGCCTGTTCTTCAGGTGCCTCTCCCTCTCCATCTGTTGACTGGTCAGTCTCCTCAGAGTCTGGTTCAAAATCTGTGATGTCTTCCAATTCCGAGACATCCTCTTCTATCTCTGGTTCAATTTCAGTGCCCTCTTCATCATGCCCAAGAACCGGGACCAGAACCTCTTCCACAGAAAAACGCTTCAGTCGTCTACTCATTGTGCTCAGAGTAAAAGGAATGCAAGGCAAACATCGAGCTATATATAGTATGGGGTTGTGTAAAAATTATACATTGATTAGTCTGGAAGGTGTGGTTCACGTGTGATAGGTACAGAGCGTGGGAAAGAAATGGGTTCACATAATAGACACCTGTCTAGTCTGTGTAAACATATCATACATTGTATCATTAGGAAGTTGGTTCACGTGAGAGGATCAGCACATAAGCAGAAAGACATGTGTACCCACAAAAGACATTGTGTGTGAGTGAGTGTGAGTGTGTGTGTGCGTGAGTGTGTGTGTGAGTGAGTGAGTGTGTGTGTGTGTGTGTGAGTGAGTGTGTGTGCGTGTGCGTGAGTGTGTGTGTGTGAGTGTGTGTGTGTGTGTGTGAGAGAGTGTGTGAGTGAGCTGGGGCAGTGTGTATGGGGATGTTTTCTGTATGTTGAATGAATTTACTCTGGATACACATTCATTTCCTATGACGGTCACTTTTGACCGGGAACACCACAGGTGTAACAAGGTTGATTAAAACACTCAAAATTGAATGAAATAGGTGATCATCACTTTTATATGTTCAAGTACACAGTGTGAAGGATATCATAAGGTCTTGAGGTAATCAGATGTAAAACATAATATTTATGAGTATTATAAGTTGTAAAACAGTCAGATTTGACCCGAACACGACAGGAGGGTTAAAGATTTCTATCCTCTGAACAGCATTTATGCATGAAGTAACAAATTGAGATCAGGGTGGTTAAACACAAACCTAAATCCCAAACAATTATTTAAAACCACCATTCAAATCATAACGTGCTAAAGATAAAATAAGGATAAAAAAATAAAAATAATTATATTATGTGTTTCAGGGACCCTGAACGTATGCGGATTCATACGTATGTATGGTAGTCAGCTTGAAGGACCAGGAAGTCTGGATGGCTATGGAATGACGCTTGCAAGTACCTTTAATTGGTTTGCAACTGACCATCAGAGATGTTCTGTTAAGTCTAGATCTGTTAGGTGTGTAGGAAAGAAGAGGGGGAAGGTTACAGAGGAGACATTACGCTGTTGCAAAACACTATTTGTTGCACAGGGATTTATATAATAAACTGAACCTGTTTTTATACTTGGGGAAAAAAACAAGTCATGAGCATGACATAAAATCAGTTGGTGTTATGATCACAGCATAATTAAGTCAGGATCACAACATAAAAACTATTGTTATATCATGATCATTAGATATTTAAGTCATGATCATGACATAACAACTGTTGTCATGTCATGATCAAGAGATAATTAAGTCATGATCACGACATAACAACAGTTGGTGTGTCATGATCCTAAGATAATAAAGTTATGATCGCAAGATGGTTAAATCATGATCATGACATTACATGAGAAAAAAATATTTATACCCACTTCCTCTAATGACTTCCGTAGGTTAGGGTTATAAAAATTATATCAAGTCAAGGTCAGTGGTGTAGTCGGGACTATATACGCATATATACTCTGTATGCCTACTTTTTCCCCTGGACTATTACGACTTCTGATAATCAATAATTCCATATACCCTCTGTATACGTGCTTGTTTTGCTGATTAGACTTCCCTGTTTCTCGTGTATCCGAGTCCACTTTAACTGCAGAACACTGCAGCACATTCCACTTTATATATTTTATATGGTTTAGGACATCTTGTCTCTAACCTTTATTCTGGCACATTATTGGTAATCTACACAATGTTCTACCTAAATTGGTTTAAAGCTTTTTTGATGTAATAATGATCAAAGTTTCTGTGCCTCCTGCCATTGCATGTTAATAGTCGAGTGGAATGCCAGTCCCTGGAAGCAGTGTGTGACGTTGCAACTCTTAAATTAAGCAAATCTGATTACTTGCTAAGCGTCACGGTGGCGCAGTGGGTAGCACGGTCGTCTCACAGCAAGAAGGTCGCTGGTTCGAGCCTCGGCTGGGTCGGTTGGCATTACTGTGTGGAGTTTGCATGTTCTCCCCGTGATCGCGTGGGTTTTCTCCGGGTGCTCCGGTTTCCCCCCCAAGTCCAAAGACATGCGGTATAAGTGAATTGAGTAAGAACGATTGTCCATAGTGTTAAAGTGTGAATGAGTGTGTGTGTGTGTGTGTGTGTGAATGTTTCCCAGCGATGGGTTGCGGCTGGAAGGGCATCCGCTGTGTAAAACATATGCCAGAGAGTTGGCGGTTCATTCCGCTGTGGCAACCCCGAAAGGGAAGAAAGCCGACATGAAGATGAATGAATGAATGATTACTTGCTTAATCAACAACATTTTCAGCAGAATACTCGATAACTAAAACATTCAATAGCTATTAATCGCAAGCCGGGATAAGCCAAAGTGCTTTTTCTGATTGAAGAAAAGTCATATTATGGCATCCTGTTCATCTCTGAATGGCCATTCACTGAGCTTGCTGATTGGCCAGAGAGAACATAGCGAACTCGATTCACTCAAGTGTTCACCTGCACTTTTTGGTAGTTCTTCATCCATTTTTTAAAACAAGTCTTTCATTTGAATGTTAGAAACTACAAAATACAAGACATAACTCTAAACTCTAAAACAAGGCCACTCAGAATTGATACTTAAAGTTGGTGGAAAAACAAAGGTGAACCGTGGCGAGTATAGCCATTACTAGAATGAGACACACACACACGCACGCACGCACGCACGCACACACGCACGCACGCACGCACACAAACTCTATTGACCATTATTCGCTCTACAGGTTGCTGTTGATCAAGTAGCTCCAAACAAGAAGTAGACTCACCGAAGACTCGCTGTCCCGAACAAGAAAGTCTCCCTCCACCCCTCTCTCGTTCAGAGCACACTCCGCCTGCTGTCGCGTCACACTACCATAGTACCAGTCCTTCCCTCCAAACTGGCCTGTGCAGGATGGTCCCGTGTAGCTGTTCTGGTTAGAACGGCACCCAGTGGCGGTCGTTTGGGGTCCATCATTGAGCACAAGCACATAGTTCTTTGGCACCAGACCCACTTGTCCACGGCAGTTCTTACACCTCCACCATTCCGGGTCGTTCTCAGGTTTCTCTACCACCTCCATAATCTCCCCCTTCTCAAAGTTAAGCTCCTCATCTGTGACCGAGCTGAAAGGGTATAGCGTCTGAACAGTGTGAAGCACCTTTGGTCCCTGGCCGTTACTCAAACCCAACCGCGTGGAGAAGACATCTTGGAATTCTGATGAACCATCCTCCACGTCCTCCTCCTCCTGTACGTAGTTAGAGGGGAACCAGCCCATCTGACCATTATAGCAGCCCCTCCACCACCCATCACTGCACTTCTCCATCACCATCACCCGGACACCCTTCACCAGGCTCAACTCATCCTCCCGCTCTGCAGTGTAGGCAAACTTCACCACAGCTGGAGTGTTCATCTCATAGATGCGCTCCGCTCCTCCACCATTAGATGAGTGCTCATCTGTGCTAGGGGTCGGGGAGGCTTCTCGTGTGCTTGTTTTACGCTTAGTTTTGCCCAGGCCTGAGAAAAGAGGAAAAATTGTGTTAGAGGTGGTCATTATGTAAAACTCAAACCTCTGCAATCCGCTAATTAGCTTCAGAAGAGCAAGGGCAGGAGTATTGATTAACTTTGTGAATTCATTAACTCTAATTTCCAGCTGAAAGAAGACATGAGATCATTACTGCAATACAACTCTTCCACACTTTCTTTAAACAACAAAACAACTTCTGTTTCCTGTCAAACTGCTATTTGATCCCTATTGATCCCTAAATGTACTCCAATGCAACGCAGACATTATTTCATTACATAAAAGACTGTTATGACAATCACCCATAATAGCTAAAAGAGGAAACACTCAGCCCTCCCTTTAATAATTTGGGGGCTCATCCAGGATCAGGCGTCTTTAATCCTGTATTTACTGTAACAATGCAGCACAAAACCCATCAGACTTACAAAAAATTGCAAAATTGGTATGTGAAGATTATAATCTGAAATCTCTTTAGTAAGAAATAAGGAAGACTACATATTATTTAACTCCAATTTTAGGACCACACAGAGATGACATGGATTCCTCAATGAAAGTCTTTTTATGGTTTCAACTTTTCTACATGTTAACAGATTTTTGCCCAATGGCTACATTTGACAACCGCACACCAGCAACCCATACATATGTTTTAACTGGAATGCATCATATATTACCAGGCTTTCCTTTTAAATACTGTTTCAAGGGGAAGTTGGGCCTTTTTAAAATCACCCAGATTTTCTCTGATAGGATAGATGGTAAAAGTCTGTTGTGCAGAACTCAATATATTTAGTGAAGTTTACAACACATAAATTCTACAGAAAATTTGAGTGAAAGATGTTTTATAGATACTCTGAAAGCAACATGATTTGCTTTAATAAAATATAAGATCCAAAGAGCTTTCCTTTCGCTGCAAACAATACTCGACTGCCTTAGGCCAACCCTTGTACACACCTGCAGATCATCTACAAAGAGAAGAACTTCCTCTCTCTAACACGGCAGAAAAAAAGAGGTATGCAGGTGTTTATGTGTGAGAGAGAGAGGAGCTGGCCTATTTTCAGGACTTAAAATGCAACATGATGCAGGGTGTGCTTATTTTTAGGTGTAGAACTTGTATACGAGTATGCCACAGTGTGACGCCACAGATGACAGTTTATGCAAACAGGTCGGAAATGCAGCTGGAGCTGTTTGCATAAAAAAAAGAATGGAACGCAGCTAGATAAACATCCAAGGTGCCAAACTTTTATTGTGACTGATTCAAACAGCGTATAACAGTTACATCAAGAGTCTGACAGCAAAAAGAGTAATTTTGGCATGTCACAGTGTCAGTGTTTAAAGCTTTCGAATGGTGCGACATCAATGAATACGCTCAATATCCTCAAAGTGATAACTGAAAACAATTCTTTAAATAAATATTGAATTAAAAAATATATAATGTCCATTAAGCCGTATTCCTCTCTGTTTCCTCTGACAAGAGAAGTAGATCTTAAGAAAATCTCTAAAGACAGCAGCTTGGTGGCTTCAGGGGTCAAAGTTTTCCACAGAAACAATTTCTCAAGACAGCAGGATGCAAGTCTTCCTGCGGGATTTGGGACTTACATCTGGCTTTTGACAGATTTAAGCACAAATAAAACCAAATCCCATTCTAAAGCAATTTTAATCCCTTTCCACTTGGTTTCTATGAGTAGGAGAAGCTGCCACTGCAGATGAGAGGTTTGCTTAAAAATGAAATGGTATCAGTTATATTCTGCATGTCATTACTCAATAAATAGTCAGAGTGATGCCAGATGAAAGCTGCAGAGAAAGGGTAACCTTCTCACGAGGGATGAGTAGAAAAGGACGTAACCTTGACTACGATGTATTAGGAGACCGACGTGTCATGCATCAGCAACATTGAGTGAATGACCTCACACAGTGGCTGAGATGAGATAACTTAAACACATCTATGACAGATAACGGATCTAGAACGTGCATGTTTGATAAAGATCACTGATAGGACACCTGGACAAGCTCACTGACTCTGTCTGCACAAAGCACTAAGCAAGGACTCTGATGTGGACTCTGCACACTTTCAGTCTCTCCACATTCTGCTGCTGCATATTATTTTTACTTTTGTTTTGGTCTGCACATTACCTCCAAAACACATCTCTTAAGCACCTTGGATATAGTTATAGTTCTATTACTTTATATTCTACTGCCTCCATTTCTAGAATAATACTATATTATATTTAATTTTAACTTCTACATGTCACAATTTGTACGCGACAAGACGCTCGCAAATGTAAGCTGTTACTTCTGCGAAGAACCTTTATCTTTCGTGCAAATATGTGTCAGGAAATGCTTACGGATTTTGTCTGTCTTCAAATACTCTTCTTGAATTACGTGATCGTTTAAGAATTTGCGCACAAATATGCACAGGATTGGTAAGTAAAAGTGAACCCATTGTCACTGGTGCTAGTGTTATATTACTTAAAAGTTCCTTTTACAACTACTGATTAGATGAAAATGAGCATTCGATCTCTAATCCTAAACTATAGCCTGCTCTGGAGCAGGTTAGCTGTGTGGCATAAGTAAACAGGGTGACACAGATCGATTAAATCCTTGATCGTTTCATAGTACCCAACAGTCAGGATTGGTGCAAACTAGTCCTAAACTTAGCTTGCTAACCAGTTAACCCGGCTTCATGGTACAGGCCCTAGATGTAGAAAAATTAGTTCATGCTTTCATGAGCTCCAGAATCAGGTTCCCAGCAGACTCCATTTTTTTCCAACATAGATAAAAAAATTAGTGTTTTGGTTGCTTTATTTCACCAGAAAATTGGTTTAAACCGCGCTTTTATAATAAGTCAGAAATTACTGGTCAGTTTGATTCACTTTGAACACTTTCCTCATATTAATAAACTTTTAAAAAATCTCTAAGGTAGCAGTATATCGTAGTTTTATTTCTACCCTATATAATTATCCAATAAGAATCTCTATCTGACTCTTAAGTCTTTGTGAAGCTGATTTAACGAACTGCTAAAAAAAATACCTAAATAAAAACATATTGATCAAATTAAAGTATGCATTATCAAGTGTTTTATTTCTGCCATGAGGATTGTTTCGAGATCATTGAGTGCATCACTTTTTGATTTTGACTATTGGAGTTATTATTTGATTAATAATCAATTATCAATGCATCCTGAATAGACGCACCACTCGGCAGTGTTTATCAACAACAAGAAATCATATAAATGGTAAGTAATACTTACCTACATCATAGCCATAATACTCATGAATAGAAATAAATAGAAAACAGATTTATTTACCCTAATTTACTTTTATAAACAGATGTAGCAAAAATAGAACTTTTGTCAGTCAGCTGATTTCACTAATCTTAATAAAAAGGCTAACTGGAGTTCTCATATTTGTTGCTGTTCTCTAGGGCATTTAAACCCCCCATTTTAGAGAAGCCAACACATTACAGTTTCTGTCCAGGAGCAGGGGATGGTTGATTCTCATGAGGTGCCATATACTAGTTGGTTTGTGCTTCATAATAAATGGCCCCTTATTTCATTCAGTTTCATCAAACCCATTTTTTCTACACATTTATATTATCGATACGTAACTTTTAATAGTCGATTCAGAATTAAATAGAGCCACATTGTGATGACCAAATCGATTGCAGTAGCAATCCGTGAGAATTCCGTGCTTATCTAAATCCATTGCTTTTCATAAACGGGTACACACAGCACAAAAATCTACTTTAGCCACATTTGTCCTGGTATTCTGTTCAAGTTATAGTTTAAAGTTTTACTGACCCCAGCCTGAGTCGTGTTCTTGCTTGGGGACTGCATCTTAGGGACTCTTCCACCTATTTTCCTATGCATATTACAAATATAAACTTAACCTGCAGATGGACCTTCATTTGTGATCTCCATTCATTAACGTTAAAGGTGTTGAATTCTTTTTAGACACTGCTGTGCCTGATGTCATAAAAGAGTTTTAACAGCATTTGCACATTTGTTTGTTTTTTGTCTAGCATAACAATGAATGAAAAAAAAAATTCAGGACTTTTAAGTTTTTAATTTTGGAGTTGATTTTCACATCAAATAAGACCTCTAAAAAGAAAAAAGAAGAAAAAAACAGCACTGCCAGAGGAGTTCTCGTGCTCCATCCTCCAGTTTCCTGTCCCAGGGTCCATGCAGAGACTCATGTGTCAATAATTAAGCAAAGTGTGCTTCAAGAGGAGGCGCTGCTGTTTAAAAGGGGGTTAAGGTCAAAGGGCTTGGGCCCATTTACTCTGATGATGTAGTTTTTTTCTGTGAGGGGGCAGTGGAGGGGCCATCATCTCAGCATAAATAGAAAATACTATTTTAAAATACCATTTTGTCTTCCCCAAAACAAAAATGTTTTTTCCAGATGTTTTCATGACAACAGACAAGGCTCTTGAGCTCTACGCTATTATTTGCAATCACATGTGGCTGAATTCTTTTATCTATATGTTGATTTAATACAATGCAGAGTGTGAAAGCATCAATTTAAAAATGTGAAAGTAATTAATCTGTCTTTTATTAAGTATTATGTATATATTCTTCATTTTTAATTTCCAAATAAAAAAGCATGAAAAAACATATGGTGAGAACCTTTTCCAAAAGACATTTCTTCTGATTGGTTGTGTATAATTGTAATTGGGTGATTACAATGATGGCTCGCCAGGGAAAAAATGTGGAATATAAATTAGGACAAAAAAAAAACTTCTTTTTGCAGGTTAAAAGACAGTTTGACTCATAAAGATTATGTTTCACTATTAAAAAAAAAACATTTAAAATGATTTATATTTAAATTAAAACACATTTTTTTACAACACTATTTTTTTTTAAACAATCAATCATTACGATATAACTCTGTAGAATACAATACTTCTGAAGATACAATATTTACATTTGATAATTCATTAATTTTGTTAAATTATGAAACTAACGTGAAATCAACGCTTTCGTAAGTGTGTCGGTGGCATCATTTCCAAAACAATTGCTAATCACTGTTTAGATGGTTAGCCACTTTATCTGTTTAATAAAGTTAATTGGGGTAAATAATCCTGTTTGTAGTTAAAACCAGTGATGTGAAACAGTGTGTGTGTGCGTGCGCGCACATGTGTGTGAATTATTTGTATTTATTGCTAAATGAGGATCATGGCTATTGTGTAAGTCGTAGGTATTACATCTATTAAGGAGACATTGATGATTAACTGAATTGTAAGCCCAAATCGTGAGGTACCATATGATCTCCATCCATAACCGTCATGGCAGAAATCAAGCATAAAAATTCTCTGACTATAAACAAGATATATCAATATATCATGAAAAATAGAAAGGTAAAACATTCTCACCCAGCGTATCTTTGAGATTCTTCACCAGAGAACCTTTCTTCAGACTGTTCTTGCGCTCCACATAATTAGAAGGAACGTAACCCATTCTGTTGGATGCATTGCGCACCTTCCACCATGTTTTGGAGTCATCCAGGAGCCAGAGCCGCTCGTTTTTCCGAATATCAAGTTCTTGGTCTTGCTGTGCCGTGTAGTCCCATTTGGCAATCAAGACCGCCTCCTCTGACATCTTTCATGGAGTCAGTCTGAAACACAAATGCAATTAAAGCTGCAAGCAGCGATGGAAGGGGTCTCGCACGATGCATCCGCCGGAGCGAAAGCACCGCCTCCCGGCCTTTTTCGAGTTTTTTGACCTTCGAACAAATTTTGGTGGGCTTTCTAACATGTTCATTGGGTCAAAACTGCTAAAACGAAGATTTTGGTAGCATTTAAGGGGGCAGTAAGGAGGCGCTGTAGAGCCAATTTTTGGAGCGCAGTCACAGTGATGCATATGCTTTTGTTGAGCCTGTTAAGGCTAATCATACCAGGCTGTTTTTGTTGATAGTGGATTATCTTGAAAAGAGATACAGACCATAATATGTAAATTTTTTTCCACAATTTTGAAGGGTGAACTTTGCTGTGGCACCACCCCAAGACCATTTGACGTACTTCTTAGCTTTTGATAACTTTTTTTCCCTAATGTGTTATGAGTAACCACATCAATTTTCAGCTTGATTAGACATTTGGCCTAGGAGGAGTTCGTCAAAGTTTAAAACGAGCGAAAACGCACACTTTTTGAGGTTTTTGCAAAATATCTGTCTTCCCGTCAATTTTGGAAAATGGGTTTTTATTAGTAAAAGTTGCAGCTTGGTCATTTACATATGTGTACCAAATTTCATTCGCCTACGATAACCTGGTTGCGCAACAGGTACAAAACCGCTTCAGGTGGCGCTATAAAGCGCCATCCAAAGGCCGTTTGACGAACTGCTGCGTTTTTGATAACTTTTCATCCCAAATGCCTTACGACAAACCACACCAATTATCAGCTGGATCGGACATTTCACCTAGGAGGAGTTCGTCAAAGTATGAAGTCTGTGTTTTTTACATAAAACCTAAAATATCCGGTTTTCCGTTCGGTTTCAAAACTCGACCCAATTTACTTTTTTGTAGGTCTTAAGGTCCTACACGTATGCGACAAGTTCTAAGTGTGTATGCAATACAGTGCCTGAAATAGAAGCGTAAAACTATCAAAAACACGCTTTTAATGCTCGCCACTAGGTGGCGCTATGACGGATGATGTTCGTTGTCATACGCCTGTTCTCGGGCTTGGACTACGATGAGAATGAGACACGTTTGAGACAGATCGGATATTCTATGCCCGAGTTATAACAACTTTCTGTTTCAAATCGAAATTTTGACCTTGGCTGCGACCACGCCCACATACTTGATGATAGCTGAAAAAAAGTTATAATTTTAAGGTTCCGTATGCCGTATGATGATACTCAAGAAGTTTGGAGATGTTTAGATAAAATCTGTGGGAGGAGTTCATCAAAGTGTGGAACGAGCAAAACGCCCATTTTTAGAGGTTTTTGCGAAATAACTCAATTCCGGTTGATTTTAGAAAAAGGGATTATATTAGTAAAAGTTGCAGCTTGGTACTTTACACATGTGTACCAAATTTCATTCGCTTACGACAAACTGCTTGAGCAACAGCTTTAAAAAACAGCTAAAGCGATGTTTTTGGTCACATATAAGGGGGCGCTGTACAGCCAATTTTTGGAGCGCAGTCACAGTGACGCATATCCTTTTGTTCAACCTGACAAGGTTAATCATGGCAGGCTGTTTTTGTTGATAGTGGATAACCTAGAACGGAGATAAAGTCCAAAATATGTAAATTGTTTTTGCACAATTTTGAAGGTTGAACTTTGCTGTGGCGCCACCCAAAGACCATTTGACGTACTTCTTAGCTTTTGATAACTTTTTTTCCCTAATGTGTTATGAGTAACAACACCAATTTTCAGCTTCATCGGACATTTCACCTAGGAGGAGTTCGTCAAAGTTTGAAATGAGCGAAAATGCACACTTTTTGAGGTTTTTGCGAAATATTCGTCTTCCTGTAGATTTTGGAAACAGGGTTTTTATTAGTAAAAGTTGCAGCTTGGTCGTTTACATATGTGTACCAAATTTCATTCGCCTACGATAACCTGTTTGCGCAACAGCTACAAAACCGCTTCAGGTGGCGCTATAGAGCGCCACGCAAAGGCCGTTTGACGAACTGCTGCGTTTTTGATAACTTTTCATCCCAAATGCCTTACGACTAACTACACCAATTATCAGCTGGATCGGACATTTCGCCTAGGAGGAGTTCGTCAAAGTATGAAGTCTGTGTTTTTTACATAAAACCTAAAATATCCGGTTTTCCGTCCAGTTTCAAAACTCGACCCAATTTACTTTTTTGTAGGTCTTAAGGTCCTACACGCATGCGACAAGTTTTAAGTGTGCACGCAATACACTGGCTGAAATAGAAGGGTAAAACTATGAAAAACAGGCTTTTAATGCTCGCCACTAGGTGGCGCTATGGCGGATGTCGTTCGTTGTCATACGCCTGTTCTCAGGCTTGGACTACGATGAGAATGAAACAAGTTTGAGCCGGATCGGATATTCTATGCCCGAGTTATAACAACTTCCTGTTTCGAGTCGAAATTTGGACATTGGCCCGCCGCCACGACCACATACTTTATGATAGCCGAACAAGCTTCTCAATATCAATTGCCGTATGCCTTATGATGATACTCAAGAAGTTTGGAGATGTTTGGATAAAGTCTGTGAGAGTAGTTCGTCAAAAAGTAGAGCGAGCAAAAACGCCCTTTTTTAGAGGTTTTTGCGAAATAACTTCCTGTCTATTTTGGAAATAGACTTTCAATTAGTAAAAGTTACACCTTGGTACTTTACACATGCGTACCAAATTTCATCCGCCTACGACAAACTGGATGATCAAAAGCTGTAAAAACGCGTTAGGTGGCGCTATAGAGCCATTTTTTAGAAATCAGTTTTGGGACCAAAATTTTACGAAATTTTTCACCGGGTCTGATGCGTGTGCAAAAATCGGTGACTTTTCATATATGTTCAGGTACCGAAAAGTGCCCGCAATGATTCCCGGAATAATAATAATAAAAAAAAAAAAAAAAAAAAAAAAAAAAAAAAAAAAAAAAAAAAAAAAAAGTCTCGAGGAAAAACAATAGGGTTCTTGCACCTTCGGTGCTCGACCCCTAAATATACACAATGATACCTGCAAACACAAAGAGTTCTGATTTTACAAATCTTTGAATAGGGCACAAATGCCTTGAACACCCATCTCCAGCAAAGACTTAATGATTCCAAGAAATTGAGCAGGAAGTGCTGGAGTGACAGGCCTGTATGCCTTGGGCCAAAGCTTGATGCTGAACAAACAGCTCTAAGTGTACCCGTCTCTCTCACTCTAACTCCCTACTGACAGCAGCTTTAGGCCTCGAACAGCTTTTAAAGCTTCCCCTTTTTAACATTCCTCTCTTAAAAACAGTCAGTTATTCACCACACATTCTGAAGGATAGAAGGGAAAGAGACAGACTGATAATAGCAAGAAACATAGAGGGATGGTTGAATGAGATTAATTAATATAAACATACTGAGCAGAATTAACAACTTCAACATCATTCACAAATTAGCATAGTTAAAACAGCTATACCATGTAAATTTGACTTTCCCAATTTTTTTTTTGCATGTTTTAGCATTGTTTACTTAATAAAAACTTGCCTCAAGTCATATTCAGATTGGTTCATATTTGTTTAATTAGGGGTCGAGCACCGAAGGTGCAAGAACCCTATTGTTTTTCCTCGAGTGTTTTTTTTTTTTTTTTTTTTTTTTTTATTATTATTCCGGGAATCATTGCGGGCACTTTTCGGTACCTGAACATATATGAAAAGTCACCGATTTTTGCACACGCATCAGACCCGGTGAAAAATTTCGTAAAATTTTGGTCCCAAAACTGATTTCTAAAAAATGGCTCTATAGCGCCACCTAACGCGTTTTTACAGCTTTTGATCATCCAGTTTGTCGTAGGCGGATGAAATTTGGTACACATGTGTAAAGTACCAAGGTGTAACTTTTACTAATTGAAAGTCTATTTCCAAAATAGACAGGAAGTCAGTTATTTCGCAAAAACCTCTAAAAAAGGGCGTTTTTGCTCGCTCTACTTTTTGACGAACTACTCTCACAGACTTTATCCAAACATCTCCAAACTTCTTGAGTATCATCATAAGGCATACGGCAATTGATATTGAGAAGCTTGTTCGACTATTATAAAGTATGTGGTGGTGGCGGCGGGCCAATGTCCAAATTTCGACTCGAAACAGGAAGTTGTTATAACTCGGGCATAGAATATCCGATCCGGCTCAAACTTGTTTCATTCTCATCGTAGTCCAAGCCTGAGAACAGGCGTATGACAACGAACGACATCCGCCATAGCACCACCTAGTGGCGAGCATTGAAAGCCTGTTTTTTATAGTTTTACCCTTCTATTTCAGGCAGTGTATTGCATACACACTTAAAACTTGTCGCATGCGTGTAGGACCTTAAGACCTACAAAAAAGTAAATTGGGTCGAGTTTTGAAACTGGACGGAAAACCGGATATTTTAGGTTTTATGTAAAAAACACAGACTTCATACTTTGACGAACTCCTCCTAGGTGAAATGTCCGATCCAGCTGATACTTGGTGTAGTTAGTCGTAAGGCATTTGGGATGAAAAGTTATCAAAAACGCAGCAGTTCGTCAAACGGCCTTTGGGTGGCGCTTTATAGCGCCACCTGAAGCGGTTTTGTAGCTGTTGCGCAACCAGGTTATCGTAGTCGAATGAAATTTGGTACACATATGTATATGACCAAGCTGCAACTTTTACTAATAAAAATCCTGTTTCCAAAATCTACAGGAAGACGAATATTTTGCAAAAACCTAAAAAAGTGTGCATTTTCGCTCGTTTTAAACTTTGACGAACTCCTCCTAGGCGAAATGTCTAATCAAGCTGAAAATTGGTGTGGTTACTCATAACGCATTAGGGAAAAAAAGTTATCAAAAGCTAAGAAGTACGTCAAATGGTCTTGGGGTGGTGCCACAGCAAAGTTCACCCTTCAAAATTGTGGGAAAAAAATTACATATTATGGTCTGTATCTCTTTTCAAGATAATCCACTATCAACAAAAACAGCCTGGTATGATTAGCCTTAACAGGCTCAACTAAAGCATATGCATCACTGTGACTGCGCTCCAAAAATGAGCTCTACAGCGCCTCCTTACTGCCCCCTTAAATGCTACCAAAATCTTTGTTTTAGCTGTTTTGACCCATTGAACATGTTAGAAAGCCCACCAAAATTTGTTCGAAGGTCAAAAAACTCGAAAAAGGCCGGGAGGCGGTGCTTTCGCTCCGGCGGATGCATCGTGCGAGACCCCTTCCATCGCTGCTTGCAGCTTTAATTCTATTTTCTTTTTCTGGGAGCTCAAAACACTCGATTGGCGTAGCCACACCTATTGGTTTTAACATCACCCAAGAACCAATCAGATGAACCACTAGTGCATCTCAACGAAGTAACAGTAGTAGAGCTACAATTGGGTTTTGAATGTCCTGGGTCCAAAAAGATGATTATATTAGTCAAAAATTTGAGGATTTTCTTTGTGCCAACAGCAAAAGCCAACTTGGGGGTGTGGTGGACGCATGGCAGTGGAATGAAATAGGAGATACACAGCTCATTTGCCTGAGCACAAACATTTGAGGTGATTCAAAGTCATTGTTTATCACAAATACTGCCTTTTATAGGTTATTAGGGGCAGTTATGGTCAACTAATTATTTATATTAACATAGGGCATCAAATCGCACCTGTAAGTTAAGAAATAAAAAAAAGCAAGAATTAAAATTCCTCCATTTTAAGTTCAACTCACAATAGAAAGAATGTTATGCAAGATTACGCCACTAGAGGTCTCATTACCAACACAAATGCAAACCATTATTCATGTGACCACATGAGTAACAAAAAAAATATTTTGTGACATCAGTGAATGACTGCTACAATTACAATTACATCTATGATTTTACGCATCTTTATTATTTCTGTGTAAGGAAGGAACATGGTATGGATTTTTTTTTTAACCATAATCAATAAGTGCATCGACAATCTGTGGGTTTGTCTGCAACACTTTCAAATCCACTCAGTGGACAAGAATAAATGAAAATCACCCAAGAAGCCATTTCTAGGATTAAAGTGCACAATCAACAAACAAACTCCCAGCAGCATTTGTTCCTTGGAATGAAGAGAATGATCGAAAGTCAAGATAGAGAGGAAAGCTGCCTTCTTTACCTGTTTGTCCACACAGAGTTCAGGTTTCGTGTTTCTGAATCTGAAACTATGACTCCAAATTCCTCTGTTTAATCACTAACTTGTAGATTAAGCAGGCTCAATCAAGACAAGGTTAAAGCATGAATTTGCTGCTTGCGATGTATTATTTTTGTTGCGAATAAGAGCATAGACTGGCATCGATTTGGCAAACTTGCTTCATCACATAATGTTTCACTGACAAAAAAAATGTTTAGAGCCATTTACTTGTTATAGACTTTGCCAAACACAGTTTAGTTAAATGGGTTGACTCGACAAACAATTGTCAACAGATAAAATAAAATCTGAAATAGAAACTAAACAGGTAAAAAGTTGTACATATATTGTTTCAATGATTTGAAACTGAAAACATCCTGAACTAAAATCAAGCAGTTATTGTTGGCACTCCCTAACCCTTTCTGTTTGTGAGGGAGTGAATGATGAAGGCTTACCTGGAGAATGTTGAGAATTTTACATATTTTGACTGCAACTTCTTGCATCATCCAATCAGAATGATTATTAACACATGCTCAAAAACAAACACAGACAACCAGGGAACAGTGGGCACTTCCTAACACTTTAAACAAACACTTGCTGTACCACTGCACTCATCACAGCAGGCTTAAATGATGCCCGGGGGAAATAATATAGGTTCACTGGCATTCCCAAAACAAAATTACAGGTAACTGCAATAACTGCAGGTTGTGTTTAAAAACCACAGCTTACAAAATACATATTTTAACTATATCCATTTGGAAATACACATCCTTGAAAGAGAGATCAACTTTACAGATAAAACTCTATTTGTAAGCGTTCATTTGAAAGGACTACAGCCTGCATCAGGTTTTAAGCTCTGAAAAGAACACTCAATATTCAAAAAGAACATCAAACTGTACCTTTATATGTATGAATTTAGCATCCAAAGCAACTTGCAGTAGGGGGTGAGACAATATACAATTTGTTACCAAGACAAATTCTCAGCTGAACAAAGAAGCACCCTGATGAAAGAAATAATCATAAATTATAGCTGCAAGCAGCGATTAGGGCTCGAAGCCATGTGGCACCACACCCTGATGGCCAGTAACTCAAACTTTATTTACAAACACTTCAGAGGCATCTTCAAGGCAGAAGTGTTTGTTAAGAATCAACATTCAACCTCACGAGGGGATTGTTTGTTACCAGTGCTAATTATTAAAGGTTACCATGGATGTAGAATACACTGAATAAGTGGAGGAGTGCAACCAAACACAGTTGATTGTTTAAGTTTATTCAGCATAATGTATATTGTAATTGTTTGTTTTAATACTTTAAATGGGGTTTGTCAGTTAACTTTTAAACATTAAACACTTTTAAAGATGTATATTGTTGTGTTGTCTTTGCGTAATATATTATATTCTTTTTATAGAAGTTTGTATGAATAATTTAGGAGGAAATTATATTTTACAGTTGTAATGTTTGCACAGTTTTATAGTAAAACAAAAAGTTAAAATCTTAATTTAGAGAGGAAATTTTGTCTTTTGAATTTGTGACTTTCTCAGTTTGCCAGACACTGTCCATTAATGGGGTCATCTTTGACACTGTCTACTGCCTGAAAAGAATCACCCAACAGCCATAACTGACAGGGAAGTGGTATTCTGAGGAGGTGTGTCTAGGTCATTTTCAAAGTGAAATGGGTTTCCTAGGTGTGTATTTGTTACAAGTATAGTGTTTGCTGGTTACATACCATCCTTTAAATTGTGAGCATAAAAGGTAATTTCTTTTTATATGTATTGATTGTTGTTATGGTTGATACTCATTTCTATATTGCTATATTCATCTTTAGATTAAATAAGTAGATAGATGAAATCAGTTGGGCTACAGAGAGCTTAAAATTTGTCATTGTGGCTAGGCCCTGCCCCTTGGCCCCATGACTCCATCTTCTGCCCTGTCCGGATGACACCTGAATCCAACAAGTGTTTTTAACGCCTTCATGACAGCCAAAGAAGAGTTATATACTTATCACAATTTCAGATATCCGCAATATGTGCATAATTATACATTAGCCAGGTGCGGCCATCATTCTTGGCACATTTTCAGGTCAGAACAATAAAAATAAGTTTACAATTAAAAACATTTTTGAAATTGACATACTTATTTTGCTCAGCTGTTGGCGCTATATCCGCCAATGTGATCGCATTATATCCTATAAACATCAAAACCCTAAGGGTTTGTTAAACACAACCATTGTATGAAAGAATAATGACCCACCTCCTGTTTCCAATTTCTCACCATAATTCTTTGGCATCACATTTTTTCATCAATCTCTAAATGCTTCTGACCAATTTTGTTGGATGGGTGGAGTACGTTAAAATACCGCGCATACATTTTTTTAAACCGCCCCAAATATCTCACTTTCTGTTTGACATACATGAAAAGTTATAGCACGAAAGATCTACATGACATTTCAATTTGGGGGCGAGAGGTGAAACAGTTTGGCCTCCAGAGGGCTTCAAAGTTCACTGCAAAAATGGGCGTGGCAACAAAATATGTATGGATGGAAGGAAGAATTTGACAGGGACTGAAAGAAAGTGGAATATCTGCCAAGAATCCTCAATAATGGCACCCGGCTTTCATCAGTCCATCAGAGTGTGAAGTCTGGCATCCCTGTTTGGACTGGAACATAGCTTGATTTTTATTTTGGGTTGAATGGCCTCTTTAAGAATCAGCCAACACAGTAGTCAGCATTGTGTGTTTTTAAAAGATCTTCAACTTTCTTTCATTCCCAGTGTAGGTTATAAATCTGTCCCCTTTCAAATAAAGCCATCATCACCATCTCAATATCAAGAGCTCCAATTACATAGCCAGACTCCAGCGATTGAGACAGCAGTAGATAAAACTTCCTCAATGTGTATATTGTGTGTTATTATATGCATACGGTATAATAAAATTCTTCCTGTCATGTGGATGTGAGGTAACCTAAGGACACATTGTTTTTTCAATGCTTCAATGACTCACTTTTGCTTAAAAAAAAAAAACAACAACAAAGCTTTACAATTGTCAACCTAAAGAATCTCTTTCACAAAAATTCTTAAGTGAAACTGCATATCTACAACTTTACAATAAATCAGTAACAATTCAGAAAAGAGAACAATTCTTAAATATACAGTCTTAAACAGATTACAGAATATAGATTACCCTGATTAATAGATTTCAGGGGTTCTGCAGATTTCATAAGGTCAAATGTAAGACTTTTTAAGATCCCGCATACGCTACATTAAAATCTACTCACTATTGTACTGATTTTGAATAGAGATCAAACACTGAAACCACTCTATATATCCACCACTTTGGAGCTGATTTTAAAAGAGGTTTATTTATTGTCTAAACCTAGTTTTTATGTTTATCACAACTCAGACACAGTTCTCTCTCATCATGAAGATGCAGAAAACAAAAGCAAGAAAGCTCTTGCTTACACAGAGTAAAGTTTAGCTGGAAGTGGAGGAATAATGACTTTAATAAATAAAAGGGTTGTTCAAGATTATAAACTCTTATAATAAATAATGTACAGTAAAAAATAATTATTCAATGTCTCATTTTGGTCGTATTTTTATAGGTTTTGCATTCTTAATAAATAATTTATATTTTATGATTTTGATTGTACAACAATATTACCCTAATCTGTTAATGTTTAGAAAATATATATAAAAAAAAGAAAATAGTTGAAACCTCAATTAATGATCAGGTTTGTGCAACTATCATTCTAGAGCAAAAACTCTATTTTATTTGTACCAGAAATGAAAACGTGACAATATCGTAATAATTAATGATATCAACTGATACAAAAAATATATAATAATACATGCAATATATAATATTACAATAATAACTTTTTTAAGTAATATATTATACCTTAATTCAAACAAGTCAAAGGGATGAACTTTCTAAAAAAAAAAATATATATATATATATATATATATATATATATAGATATATAGATAGATAGATAGATAGATAGATAGATAGATAGATACTTTATTAAAAAAAAAGCAAAGTGAACAATTGTGTAACAATAATAACTTCTGAAGAACCAGTGGAGCATGAGCATGAGACTGCAGTTAAATATGCTTGTGTAAAGCTCAGAAGGTTTTTATTTTAATCCTGTCTGATTACATTCCGTTAAGACAAAGGTGCTGTTTACATTAAACATCTTATAGAAAGGCTTCTTGATGAGGCATATCTGCTCACTCAACCACACATTTCAACAGAAATCAACACTCAAACCTACTGCAAGATAAAAAAAAGAACCGGTCTGACTTGAGCAATGTGTCTAAAGTGAGAACTAGTACACTTTGAAGCCGTTATCTTCCAAATAATTCAAATTTCAATTCATATGTTCCGGATTCTATTTAAAGAATTCTTTTTTTTTTTTACATAGTTTCTAAAAGCAGTACTTTGCATGCTTTAAATATTTTTTACAACACTATACCATTTCAAAATGTACAAAATGAAGAAATAAAAGTTCGTGCTCTCTGCTCAACCAAGCACACTCTTATATATAGTGCCTTGTAAATATTTTCGTAACTTCTACTGATTGATTAGAAGCTTGTTTCGGGACACACAACATCAGAGTTTTCCTAAAATGTGGAAAAAAAATGTTTTTTAAGTCATATCAAGAAGATGGACATCAAAGCTAAAGACATATTTAAAATAAGGGGTGATGGAAGGTGGAAAAGGAGGGAAAACAAATAATTATGGTCTTATTATTCTATATCGATTCTTTTAAAATTAATTATTTATTGTTCTGGCAACTCGGGAGGCACTTTATTTTAAAAAAGGCAGATGAAATGCATGCATGTGTTTTTGTGTTAGTTAATTTTTATTTTACTATTGCTATCATTATTGCTATTATTATTATTATAACAGCTCAAGGAGAAACATCTAAAACATTCTCGAGATTTTATTTGTATTTGAAAAAAATTGTTGGAAATGAATGTTTTCTTGTTTTTTGTTTGTTTGTTTTGTTATCGATTCATCGATTAATTAGAAAAATCATCGAATATTAAACTAATCGTTAGCTGCACATCAAAGAGGCACAAAAAAACCTATCAGAGAAGCAAAAGAAATGAGTCAAGTTGCTTGTATTCCATGCTCTGATGATACTGACAGACTTTGCAGTTTCAAATCCATTGAGGGTCATCTGGAATATAAACTAAAGTGTAGCAAAAAAATTTTAATGGAATGGTTGCAGAATTCTCACTGGAGCCGGCTTCCTCTGTGTGTGTTTATGTGTTACTGACTGTGACTGATGTCTCTGAACACGCTTGTTTTCTCTATGCTCTTGCAGTCAAGCTGAACCATGTGACTGTGCTCTCTGGAAACCCGGTGATGGGAAAACCTTGACCCTAAGGGTATGAAGGGATCAAGAGAGTAAAATACAGCCTGGAGAGGCATGGGGTGCGATACAGGCCAGCTGTGACACAAAGGAAGTCACAAATCTGACCCTAGAGCTTGACTTGAACAGAGCAACAGTAGATCATCAGTCAGTATAAGGGCGAGATAAATCCCTGCAAATATTTTTGAATATAGATAACTTTGTCTTGATTTTTATTGTCACTTTTGAGTGAACTATACAAGAAAAAGTATAGTGAGTATAGTAAAAGTATAAATATTGTGCCCTAAAAATATATTTTCCTTTTACGGCTTCGTTGAATAAAAATGCCAACTTTTGGTTGATATATTTTACTTCTGGTTCACTGTTCACAAGCATCAACAAGATATGCAAGTGATTAAAATGCAGCAGAGGCAAAGTGAAGAAAGAAAAAAGCAGGCCTGTGAAGGCTCTGAGAAAAAGTGGCAGATGTCATCTGAGATGCTGGATCATTTGAAGCTTTAGGATCGTTCAATGCATACACAGAAGACTAGTTCCGACAAGGAAATTCTGTTTTTGTTTCAGTGATAAGCATTAATGCTTACCTCTTTTGTTATAGTCAATTTTAATTTTAAGCTTAGAAATCCTTCAGCATTTTAGCAGGAAATTTTTTTATAATTCAAGGTCATGCTGAAATACAGAACATAAATCTAGTCACTAGTCACAATTTTTCTATATTATTATCATTTTCTTTTATTTGTCTTATTTTTTTAAAAAGTCTCCTGAAACAACTGTAATTTCTGGTCTATTCAATAATTTTGTGTCAGTATGTGTGTACTTGTCTAAGGTAGATGAAACAACGAAGAGGTTATCCAATTATTCAATTGATTGCAGTGATAAATTAATCGATTATCAAAACAATCTATAGCTACATTCCTTGTAAGTTCATGCTGACAAAAACTAATGGCTAGGAAAAGACCTTAAGGTCTTTCAATGTTAAGGTGATACAACTTGCCTGGCCTGCACAAACATATTCTTATTGAAAAAAATAAATAAATGGAATCGGTAGCTCTGACAATCACAAATTTGTTGTTTACAATGGAGGAAGATTGATGGCAGGATGTTATAGAGTCAAATATGCTGCAATATACAAGTTTCTGTTCCTTCTTTTAGCATGACACACTAAACTTAGTTGTATTACTGCAAAGAAACAAGATTTTTTCAAATTAATTTCTGAAGGAAGAAATATTATCTGCTCAGAAGCTTCAAGGCAGAACATCTGGCCTCAGATCTGCCCTCAAACGTCTAAATACAAACTGAAAGTGCAACTGTTCAATGTTGAGAAGGTTACAAACATTAGAGTTTAAGATGCCAGCATTGCTTGATCAGGTTTATGCCAATGTCAGCTTACTACAGTAAATGTCTGCCAAATACACTGTCAGATATTCACAGTGAGCTGACATTGAGCACTTTCTCATGTTTAATTCATCATTCCTCAGCTCATAAAGGCCAACATGGTGATGATATTTAAATGTGAAAGAATAATGGATTAAACTGGTGCTGTGTTTTTGATTTTGCATCATAAGAAGCAATTATTGAATCTTAAATCTAGGTTTTGAATACATTGTCGCTATACCATGATTGAGTCACATGATGTTGCAGAATTTATTCTTTAACTTGATTTTAAATGCAAGTCCATGGACACGGATAACTCATCAATTAAGGAAGATTTTGTGATTTTTTTGCAGCTTCCTCTGTAGTTTGAAAATGTAAACTGACTGGATAACTCAGTGGATGTAAAAGACTAATATTTCATCTTGAACTTTAACAATATAAACTTTGAATGCATGTTCGGGTATGCTAATATTTAAAATTGTTAGCTTCTTTACTAGTGGTGTTTTACTGTGAGAAAATGTCAATGTAAGATTGAATAATACTTTTAAACACTACTGAAGTTGAAAGAAAACGCCTGTTAACTCTTCGGATAGCGTTTTTCTAGAATTATTTACATTCACACTCCACACAAATATACCAAAACGCTCCTAAAATGCTCTAAAGAGCATTTTACACTCAAACGCTGCACTGAATATGTATAGATGTACAGCCTAAATGCTTAAAATTGTGAGCAGCGCCATAAAAGTGACCAGAGGTTACTTAAGTATTGAACAAAGATTTTAGTGAGCTCTCATATTCTTTGATTAATTAACATTAAGTAAAGAATTTTCATTTATATTCCTTGATTTATATTAGTTGATTACATGGGTTACACTAACATCTATAGAGGGTGGGTGGTCTGATAGTAAGGGTTGCTATTGAACGGTTGGGGAAACATATCTTTGCGTCCCAAGAGTTAATATATTTATTTAAAAAAAACTTTGCATACAAGTTGTATTATTAAAAAGCAAGAAATGCATTTGATATTTTTAATAATTTTTATCTGCATATTTCACCCCACACCTGTCTGTTCAAAGCAACACATTGTTTGCAGGCTTCCTGTGACTCCACCGTTTCCTGTGTGGTCAGAAAGATGTGCGGTTGAATTGTAAAGAAGGTAATCACAGACCAATATAGGATAAACCATCACAGTGACGAGGAGCAACTCAGCATAGGTTTAAACTTGATTTTTTTTGCCATCACTGCCAAACACAAGTGATTGCATCATTTTCCAAACAGCACAAAACGTCCGGCCAAGAAAAATAAACCAGCAAACAACAAATGGCTTGAGATCACACACCAAAGACTGAAAAAGCATAAAAAATAAACATTACCGAAATTGGTATGAGCCATGCAAGAGAGGATAGGGTGTGGCCAAGAGCCACAATTTAACAGAAATTTGTGGGATTTGTTTATATAAAAAAATCTCATTAACATATAATGAATTCTTAATAAAGAAATAAGCTTAGCCTTGATATAAGAAGAGTTTAATAACACTTGTTTGGAGGCCATCAATCAGTGTCATCTGTTTAAATGCACAAACCTAACATTAGCAGAATTATTTTGAAAAAAAAAAGTGATACAAAAATTATATAAAACAGAAAATGTCTAAAATCAGAATGTATCATGTCGAATGACCGTTTTATTGCCGCATGCATCTGAAAAGAGTATTCTGGTTCATTTTAATGATTCGTTGAAAGCAGCCAAGGTTGACTATGTTTAATAGAGTTCTTCCTAGAGTCAACAGCCTGCCAAACCATCCCGCCCCAAGAGAGGATGAGAAAAGAGAAAGGCAGCCAGTCAAGAAGACGAGCTGTGATTCTGTTTGACAAGCTGTTAAAGAGTTGGAGAGAAGCTCTCATTCAATGATCCAGAATCCATGAAGATGTCCACAGATGCCATTTTTGCCTCTGTGACTGGCTTCACTCTCCACAGTCTCTCTTTATGATCACACTTTAGGTCCATTACCCATCAAAACAATGTCCTGTAAATAAATGTACATCTGTCTTGTAAACTAGGAATTGGTTGTGTGTGTGCGTGTGTATAAGTATTATATACTTAATAAGAATCAAAGACAAGCTGTACCATATATGGTGTTCTTATTATTCTGTGGTGGTCCATTATTTAGAGACACAGAGTACTCCAAGGACTCAAAATTATTTGTCTTTCTAAAGGTCTATGGTAAAAATCTTCTCAGTGGGGGCTTGTTCTGGAGACGCACAGCTTCAGAAATGCCCCGTCATCATCCCTCTCGCTCATTTAAACAGCCTATTTTTGGAGAACTTCATACTTTTTCCTGGCACTGATGACAACTGGAGCACTGATGAAATAGTGAGATGGTACATTTTTCCAGACACGGGCATAAAATATGCATCATGCAGGGTGAGCTGTTAATGACTATGTTCCTGTGTGGCTTGAAGGCAAGTAATATTGAGACTGCACTTGATGTAATTTACAGTACGCTGTAACTGTACACAATTCAGAAGAAAACTGAGGAAAAATGAATGTGATGAGGTGTAAATATTGTCAGTAATTGCATCACAACAAACTCAGGTTCTCATTATCACTGGCTGCTCTGATTCACAAATAAACAAGGGTCACCTTTGTTTTAACCAAGCAACCTTCACAGGCTGATACTTTAAAATGTTTTGAGAAAAGTAGAAGTCACACATCTTTGCTATTCACAAACGTATACTAAAAAGTACCAAGTGCTCATCAAACAAACCTTCTGTACAAATATCTGTAATTTTAGAGAATGCAAGTCACTTTTGAAACAAAAAAAAATCAGAAGAGCACTCTTACTAATGAAACAGTAATTGTCCAGCACGCAGTTGAAATTTGCAATATTACATCATTACAAATAACATGGTTGAAAGTGGCGTAGTTGGTCATCCTATAACCGGAGAGTTGGGGGGTCAATCCCCACCAGGTCCATTCTGCTGTTATAGCCCTGGGCAAGAAACTTCACCCACATTGCCCTGTATGGATGTCAGTGACTGGCAGGGTGTTTGGTGGTGGGCAGGAAGCCGCAGACTGGAAATGGCAGCCACGTCCTGCCAGACTGCCCCAGGGCAGCTTAGGGCTTACAAGGTAGCTTATCACCACCAGAGTGTGATTGAATATGAGTGATGTAAATGAATAAGGCTCAGAAAAATAGTAAAGTGTCTTTGAGGATATGGAAAACGCTATATAAACTGAAGGCATTATTAATATTATTCTTCCTATACCTTCCTTGGTGCACTCGTTAATCAGTTTTGGATTATGGAAATATATGGTGCTGACATTGCGGCCATAACACCAGCTCGTCACATTGAATCGCGAGGAAAGACTCGAAGACTCGACTCTTTCTGACCTCGCTGCTATTGTACTGCTGTGCGCACAAAAGCTTCATTCAGCTTGAAACCACCAGCGGCAAACTTCGAAGACAGACACAGCCTACGTAGTCTTCAGAGTGTTGTATGAGCGATGTTGGGAAAAAATTCAGGTTTTAGTTTGACTTGCTAGTCCCTCGAAACCTGTGCTAGCCAACAGTGAACACAAAAACAAACCTAGCGAATGAACGCGCCTCCCGGGGAGCTCCACACAGCCTCTAAGCACCAACTTCAGGCACTGGCGTATCTTTACCTTTTATTGCAGTAGCTCGGAACGCGTCTGGAAGAGAGAATACACGCGGAGGAAACCGAGGTAATCCTGGGATGATTCTCCTTTCGTATTTGGAAAAGAAGACGACGAAAATCCCGTTCTGACCGCTTTTCCTTGTCGCTCTCAGGCCCTGGAGGAACTCGTCTGTGGACTCGGAGCACTCTCGCTCTCTCTGCTCAACCCCTCAGTTGATGACGTCAGGGTTGGACTGCTGTGTGTCATTGAAAGTAACACCAATAAACGTTTTTAAGACATATTACTTACTATGTAATCAATTTGTAATAAAAGATATAAGTTAAATTATTAATTGTTAAATTATGCTTTATATTCAGTACTTCTTAAAAGGTGCCAAATCATACCCCAAATTATTTATAATAAATACGTGACCCCCCAAGACTATAACTGAACTTTCAAAAGGTAGTATTTATCATATCATGTGTTTGAATAAACTCAAATGGTATGCTTAGCCAACTGCCAAGCTGTGTACGTCAGGTTTCTCCCACTGTTATGCATCTGTCACGCCCCCTGTTGGGTTGTGATTGTTAGCACACAGAAAATCCACCAATTTTCATTTTCTGGCAATCTAAAAACACTTTTAGATCTGTACATCCAAAAACACACTTTATTTTCATTGTTTATCAGACCCAGTTTAACAATGCTTATACAAGTTCCGGGTCAGTCAACAGCTCACGTTCTTCTTTGAGATACATTAGCATTCGATTCATCGATTTATCCAATAGGTTTGTGGGCGGGGCTTTGGTCAATTGGCCTTCAAGCCATTTTGAGCTCTCAGTAAAAAAATATTTTTTTAAAGGCATAATTTATAAGGTTATATGATACTCTTTTTCTAAGCTTCATTAACCCTTGTCAAAAAAAATTAGTAAACCACTTGAATTATATCTATAAGTCTTACATGTTATTTAACTTTTACAACAAAACAAATGAGTATTGCTCAATTTCAATTAAGTTACCATATGCCCATCAGCGTGTGTTGCATATATTTTTTATTTATAATTTCCCTTACCATGATAAAAGAGTGAGTTAATAAGCCAGTGTGTGATAGGTGTTTGGGTGCAGATTGGAGACGTCCTCAGACACACCACCCAAATTATTTGTGTGTCTAGAAACATATCGTTCATTATAATTAATAGTTGTTATAAATAAAAATCTGAGGGCCCCATTTATAAAAGACAAAATGCAACAACTTCCCATGTCTTCAAATGTGGTTAAAAGAGTGAATAATTTAGTAAAATTCATCAATTGAGGGATTATTCCTTTAAAAATGAGAAAACTTTAGTTCTGCTTCAGAAAATGAATGTGAAGACCAATCCTTGATTATTTTAAGAGTTAAACCACTTTTGCCTGAGCGCAGTGTTCCCACAGCTGCTGATGCGGCAAGAGGGAAGCCACAGTCATCAGATCATTGAGCCTCTCAATATCAACTGAAGGGCAGAAAACCGCACTCTCTCTCTCTCTTTCATATGCACAGTTAACCAATGAAAAACAGTGATGACAGGTGATCAATAAAAGTCATATTATGATTTGTGAATCCACTACATGGACATGAAATTGATTCACTCTTGGCTCTTCTCCAGCATTGGCTTACAACATTGTTCTAGAACTTCAGCCAAGAAAGAACACTTAATTGTACAAACACCAAGGTTTATTTTCTTCCATATGCAGAAAAACAGGTCTTTTATCAGTTCAATTCATACTTGAGGGGGTTATTAAAAGACTAACTAAAATATTTTCGGCTTGAGATTCTTAGTTTATTTAAATCTGTAGTTCATGAAGTCATGTTAACCCTGACAGCTCAGCTTAATAAAACACAGTTGCTTCCACAATTAGTTTAATTTTCTATTATAAAATTTCTGCTGGTCTTAGAGTAACAAACAAATTAAAGCAAATTCTGGATCTGATATTAAATTATTGTAAAAAGTATGATCAAACAGCACCGCCTAGTGTACACAATCATGATTACTACAGTTTATTCCTCTAATAAACAATTATTATCTTTAATAATTTCAGGTTTAATCTACACATTTACAAAATCATTGTCCAAAATGTAACATTTTCACCTAAAATGTTCAATCAACACATTTTGAAATGACCAGGAATCTGTGTAACATTGTGTCTAAACTTGCTTAAAATAACAAGAACAGTCAGCTATGATGCTTTCTGTTTTGATTACTCTTTTAATTATGGGCTACCAGAACCAAGGCTCATCAGCCTGACTACCTAAAAAAAATATATTTAAAAATCTACCTAAATGGATGTGAATGATCCAGTTTACCCACAATTTCCTCAATGAGAGCAATTTCCTCAATCATCATCATTGTAATTAGGGGTCGAGCACCGAAGGTGCAAGAACCCTATTGTTTTTCCTCGAGTTTTTTTTTCTATATTATTATTATTATTCCGGGAATCATTGCGGGCACTTTTCGGTACCTGAACATATATGAAAAGTCACAGATTTTTGCACACGCATCAGACCCGGTGAAAAATTTCGTAAAATTTTGGTCCCAAAACTGATTTCTAAAAAACTGCTCTATAGCGCCACCTGACGCGTTTTTACAGCTTTTGATCATCCAGTTTGTCGTAGGCGGATGAAATTTGGTACACATGTGTAAAGTACCAAGGTGTAACTTTTACTAATTGAAAATCTATTTCCAAAATAGACAGGAAGTCAGTTATTTCGCAAAAACCTCTAAAAAGGGCGTTTTTGCTCGTTCTACTTTTTGACGAACTACTCTCACAGACTTTATCCAAACATCTCCAAACTTCTTGAGTATCATCATAAGGCATACGGCAATTGATATTAAGAAGCTTGTTCGACTATCATAAAGTATGTGGTCCTGGCGGCGGGCCAATGTCCAAATTTCGACTCGAAACAAGAAGTTGTTATAATTCGGGCATAGAATATCCGATCCGGCTCAAACTTGTTTCATTCTCATCGTAGTCCAAGCCCGAGAACAGGCGTATGACAACGAACGACATCAGCCATAGCGCCACCTAGTGGCGAGCATTAAAAGCCTGTTTTTCATAGTTTTACCCTTCTATTTCAGGCAGTGTCTTGCATAAACACTTAAAACTTGTCGCATGCGTGTAGGACCTTAAGACCTACAAAAAAGTAAATTGGGTCGAGTTTTGAAACTGGACGGAAAACCGGATATTTTAGGTTTTATGTAAAAAACACAGACTTCATACTTTGACGAACTCCTCCTAGGTGAAATGTCCGATCCAGTTGATAATTGGTGTGGTTTGTCGTAAGGCATTTGGGATGAAAAGTTATCAAAAACGCAGCAGTTCGTCAAACGGCCTTTGGGTGGCTTTATAGCGCCACCTGAAGCGGTTTTGTAGCTGTTGCGCAACCAGGTTATCGTAGGCGAATGAAATTTGGTACACATATGTAAATGACCAAGCTGCAAATTCTCCTAATAAAACCCCATTTTCCAAAACTAATGGGAAGACAGATATTTTGCAAAAACCTCAAAAAGTGTGCGTTTTCGCTCGTTTTAAACTTTGACGAACTCCTCCTAGGCGAAATGTCTGAATCAAGCTGAAAATTGGTGTGGTTACTCATAACACATTAGGGAAAAAAAGTTATCAAAAGCTAAGAAGTACGTCAAATGGTCTTGGGGTTGTGCCACAGCAAAGTTCACCCTGGAAAGTTCATTGTGGAAAAAATTTTACATATTATGGTCCGTATCTCTTTTCAAGATAATCCACTATCAACAAAAACAGCCTGGTATGATTAGCCTTAACAGGCTCAACAAAAGCATATGCATCACTGTGACTGCGCTCCAAAAATTGGCTCTACAGCGCCTCCTTACTGCCCCCTTAAATGCTACCAAAATCTTTGTTTTAGCTGTTTTGACCCATTGAACATGTTAGAAAGCCCACCAAAATTTGTTCGAAGGTCAAAAAACTCGAAAAAGGCCGGGAGGCGGTGCTTTCGCTCCGGCGGATGCATTGTGCGAGACCCCTTCCATCGCTGCTTGTAGCTTTAATTTTTTTTATTATTATAAAAACAAAATCCATCAATACACCCAAGTGCAGCTTGACCCCCCTGGGTGGTGGTCAGAAGTGAGCAGGTTCTCATTCACTCAACTGTTAAAAATGCCCAGCTCTGGAGCTGAAAAGACCATGTTTCCACCCCTGGTGCTATAATGTTTTTTTTTTTTAAGATAATTTGTTTTGACCTTCATGAACACTCTAAGGGGTGAATTATTTTTAAATTACACTGTTTAAGATGTATCCAATTTAAACATTCAGCCAATCAGATGTCTATGCTACACCCATGTCCCGCCTCTCTGGACCCATTTTTGGTTACCAGCAAGTGATGGCTAAACCCATTTTTTTGAGCTGCTTTCCAGTTCACATGAAATGCTACGTCCACATTATATACAGTCTATGAGCTTGACATAAGATTGTATATACAAGTCCAATAACGTCTTTATTATCGACCTCTTGTATTCAAAAAGAACACCAAAAAAAAGACTCACTCAGAGGTCAGGTATAAGAACCATTGCAAATGTCTGCGTTAAATCGTCGTAGCACGTCATAAAAACAAACATGTTTATTTTAAAAAAATAAATAGCTTTGAAAAATTTTTCATTTTGTGCAAATAATGTATCTGAATATAGTCCATGAGATCCATTCTGTCTCCTCGCCAAAGACCTGGTTACAGTAAGTAGGGAGAAGAGAACAGAGTCAGAGCAGCTGATCTGCTGGAGTCACATTGACGTCTCAGCTCTGGGCGACCTCCAGTTTCTTTTCAGAGTTTGTTGGTGCTTCGATGACTTCTCCACTCATAAACTGCTCCTATAATAAAAACAATCTGTTTAAATTTGTATAAATTAACAACTATAATTCTTAACATTTCTTAAATATTTAACCTCATCACATATACCCAATATGAGATGTCAGTATCTTTTTTTTTGCTTGATAGAGTTTGCAATATATATTTATCTTTTTTTAACTATATATATATATATATATAATTCAAATAAAAATGTGTGTCTTAGTAAATTGTAATTTTTCTACTGTAGTTTAATCTTTCAGAAGTTAATAGACTTTAAATGTGTGGCACCTGTCAGTTTGGATGAATTTATTTTCATCCTCAGTTTGACAAACCAAGCTGTGTTCACCACATCTCTGCTACAAAGTTACTACCATACTACAATGCTACAATGTCTACCATAAAAAAATAAAAATAAAATATGTTCCATTGGAAAAAAAATCTTGCAAGAGAAAAAGGAGACTTGAGCGAAAGCAAAACTACATGCAGAGTAAAGATACTAGATTTAAAATGAAAAGGAAATAACATCGAAACAGTTTTTAATTCTTTTCAAATACAGTGGTTGGAAAATCAACGGGAATTGCTTGGTTCACCAATGAAGGCAAGTAAATCTTGTTAGCAAAATAAACATTGTTTTCAAAACCCTTTACAAGCAAACAATTTTAAGAAAGGTTTACATTTATCTACACAAAACAATGGTAGCCATAGTAATTAATATATATATATATATATATATATATATATATATATATATATATATAGCTGAAAAATACAATAGATACATTTTTTAGAAAACTTATATATATATATATATATATAAGTTTTCTAAAAAATGTATCTATTGTATTTTTCAGCTATATATATATATATATATATATAATATAACTTGTATATATATATAAACTTATATATCTTCTAATATCTACAATATTATACAAAAGTAAACAATACTTAACCTTATCATAGATCACTTTGACAATCAGCGAGCAGCTTGGACATGTGGCCACTTCCTCGCCATTCTCAAGATCCTCCTGAAAGAAAACACAAAATATAGCCGAAAATGTATGACGTTGTTGTTGTTTAGTAGATAACGAAGACGTTTATATTACTTCACGTCCACACATTCACAATAAACCATTATATATCAACAATCAAATCGTTTAAAATAAAATGTACCGACAAATAATGGTATCACATTAAGTAAATTTTTTATAACTTTATATAGACCGATGATAGTGGAGTTATTTAAGTTTTCTGTAATGTATTGCACAAACTTGCCTTCGTTATCGCGAACCGGTCTCCACACGGACAGGGAAAGAAATATGTTTCTGTTTCATCATCGTATTCAAAGTCTTCTATTTCAACTTCGTCGTGAAACACTGTCATTTTTTAAACCTTAATCGCAAACCCTTATTTAGGTGCAGCTGATTCAACACGCGCCACTGTGACATTAGTGTCGCGTGTGTATGACGTCATGAAATAGTGCGGGACATCTAGACGCTGTTCATATTAAAGCCACCAGGAGGAAGCATGATGCCTCGGTTGTACTGAGAAGTGAGTATGGTTTTCTCACCTTTCTTCTGTTTTAACATAAAGCCGTCAATTTTGTGAAATTTGTGCACTTGCTCTATCAAGGTTCAACATTTCAAGCCAAAACGTTTAACCAATATTAAAATCAATGTTGTCCAAATCATGACAAAACCGTGTACTTGAACTGGTTAGCAAACCTTTTTTAGTTAAAACAGATTGAATAAAACAATGGCTAAATATTTTTTTTCTAAATTATGGACACTGCTGGAGTTAGCTTTGTGTTTAATGAAAAAGGTAAGTTTCGTTGTCAGCCAGACTTGAAAAAAAAAAAAAAACCTGAAGTCACGATAGACTAAATCCATTCCCACAGCAGCTCAATGTGGTTTAGTTCCAGAGATAAGCAACCCTGTTGCAGTCAAAACTCGTGCTGACCTCCTGGTTGTCGTTGGTATTTTGGCCCTCCTAATCTAATGATAATTTGTGCATCAAAGCAGTTTTGAAGTTGTAACACCTCCATTTAATATTTAAATTCACCCTAAACAAACATATGGTTGAAATGTATATTATATTTGAATAGATATAAAGCAGTTAATAAAACAATAAAATTATATCAAAACAAACCAAAAGCTTAAAAAGATTTTTTTTTTCAAATGAATGATTATTGGACTATTAGTGCACAAAGAAAAGGTATGATTATACATAAAAAAATCTGCAGGTGACACCTGCAGGAGAAACTTGCAAGAGGCACAACAGGAATAAATCATAAGCCAATATTGTTTGTTCACTCTTTTCACTTTCAGAGTCGCATATCACCAAATAAAGTATCAAAGTGCAGGAAAAATGAAGTCTCCAAATGTACTACAGGTCAACCTGCTAGACAGAAAACCATTGGAAAAACCCTTCCTAAGTGGTGAGACTCAATTTTGCTGCAGCATCCTGTAAAAATTTGGTATGATTTGAGAATGAACCTCTCCTTCCTTCTCTCAATGACCCCTCGGTACCAATTATTCCTTGCTCAGACGCCACAGACCAGGGTTGCAGACCAGGTTCATCTCTTTGTGACTCCACTTTACCCATCTTATGAGGGTTGCAGCCACAAGAAAAATAAGAAAATGAGTTGGCTGTACTCATAAGGCCACCAGATCTTAATCCAACTGAACACCTTTAGAATTTGGTGAAAGAGAAGATTCGCATGGATGTACAGCAGACGAATCCTGATATCTGCACTACATGGTGGTAGAAGTTGGTGCCCCAAAAGTGTCCAGTGAGTGTATTTTTTTAATGATTTAGAATATCTTTCATCCTTAAAAATTTCACATATGTTAAATCTAAATGCATTCCTTTGAATACCACCACCTGCTTGATGAAACTCAAAGGCAGTAACTTGGTAACAGGTATCCACTCCTCCACAATTCAGGGAAAACCTAATTCCTGTTGTCAAATGTTGCCAAGAATTAAGGTCGGGATTTAATTTGATTTCAAGCTTGAGCTTGTGATGAGCGAATCTTCATGATGTGATGAAGCAAAGACACAGTGAAGTGCATTCATTCCATCAGTGCAATACGGGATATTTTGATTCAAGTTACTTAGATAACAGATTTTCTTCCACGAAATGACTTTATATGCTCACATGCATCAACAATAGTGTCATGAGTATGTCTTTATCCCCAATGTCACCCTTCAGAGTCAAAGACAATTTGTCACAGTTGGTCACCTGCATTTTGTTTTTAAAATATATGTATTTTTTAATTAATGTGTTTAATGCAAATGTTTGGTATGTTTTTTCAGCGCAACCTCATCCGAGTAACTGTAAAGATACTATGTTACAGTGCCAAATTGATGTGATGCTTTGGGCCAATAATATATACTCATAGAAAGTTGTTTCTCATTATCATGACAGTAAATCACACAAAAATGAATGTTAATTAAATTTCAAATACTAAGACGAATAAACAATTTTAGGAACAGCCTGGTTTTAAAGAATTTAAAGGTTCCCTGAAGTTTGTATTAATCTATGATAAACCTGCAGCTGCTTACAGAGTTTACAGACAGAAAGATGTGAGTTTTATCAAAAATTGCAGATAGTTATTTGTTTCAGCTTTATTGATCATCTTATTTAAAAACCAGACGGATACTCAATGTTCCATGGACGTGATATCTGAGGCTGAGACTAGATTGAATGTAATGCTTGGAAAATAAAGCAGACATCAATGCTTTGTAAGAACTGTGTCACTTAAGATAGAGCAGTAAATATATTCGACTCAAAATCAGTCTGCAGATTTGACAGGTTTTTTTTTCAATAGCAACAAACAGTTGAGACAGTTAAATTTCAACTATTTTCAAGACTACAATTTGAATGTTTGCACCATTCAAAAACCGAGTTAAAGTGCAAGGTGAGTTTGCTCGACAGAATTTCATTTTGAGATGTTTTATTAATTTAGCGAATTTGTACTCTCATAAAATAAATCCATTCTTTAAACCAGCTTTAATAAATACATATTTTAAATATTCTGATTGCAACTGCATACACGTTTTTCTCTGCTTCTGTCCACGAGAGACAAACACAGAGGACTGTTGTTTAAAATGAAAAGAGCAAGACATTATTCTGATTGAATAATTGTGTAAAGGGTGTCAGAAGAGATCGGTTTTTCAACTAAGACTTGGAAACGCTTCAAAAGAGATTTTCAGGAAAATGTCATTAACTTCAAAAGGAGTTCTTGTGCTCTTTTAAGTGAAAACATTTAAAGATAATCTGCACACGGAACCTAATGTATACAAGGCATCTTTATACTTTATTTGCAGAAATTTTAGATGGAACATGTAGTACAATCAATGCAAAATACATTCAAACTTAGATAATGCCAATTAGTTCTGTTTTTGTCAGCGTTCATTTAAATACCCTTTAACTTCACAACGATTCATGGGAAGGCTTCAGAAGCCCTCTCTTGCTCTGACAAAAAAAGAAACTCAAAATAACTTGTTTTTGACAAATTATTCTCTCAAGTCATTCAAGTCAAGATTCTATGAAGCGTGCTGGAAGGATTTCCAAGAAAATAATAATGTAAATGTTTTGAACTGATGTTATTAAAATGTTATTAAGATGTCTTAAAATATATAATTAATGCAAGATAAAGAATAAAAACATCAATAGATAGTTTCAAATAAACAATTGAGCCAAAGTAGGACAAAACATTTAAACAGGTTGAGTGAATCTAAAACTGCAGAAAAGTTTGTTTCAAAGCTGCGGGTCAGGTTCTTGTAAGAAAAAGAAATTCAGGGGTCCTCAATCTAATTTGTGTGATTGGTGATTAAATAGCTCTAAGGACCTTGGTTTAAATACAAATGATACAATAGTAAGTATTAGCTGATACACGATAGGTAATCATGACAAAATTTATTTCTTCATCTGTTTTCCTGTTTATATCTGGCTGCAGCTTAATGAAGCTAATGGGATGCACCAGAGTACCAATTATTTACAATGACTTCTTAATGCCTCAAATGCAGTCTCAACTAGTATAAAAGGCTAAAATGAGTTTTTCACATTAATAATTGAATCAGATTAGACCATTGCATTGCTTTAGTGGAAATATGTTTTTTTCTATTTAGCGATATAAAACTTCTCTCTTCTATATTTACAATATGAAAAACAACTGGTAGAAAAAAAATATTGACAAGTTTGAGGTCAATATTGATTCATGCTACAATCTCATAGCTTTCATACAACGGGCACAGAAAATCACACTGCATCAGAATAAATATTCTTTATTAATGAGATTTTTCTCTTTCTTGTTCGCTTGAGATTGGGTTTTGTGAAAATTCAGCTATTTCCTTTGGTAAAAAAATGTAACTGTTTGATTCAATTATGTTAGGCTATGTGAAAGTGCTTCCAGCACCTGAGAACAAATAAACATATCACAGATGAACTCCAAAAATGTGGAGTGTTTCCTCTTAAAATAAGAAACTGAGGTCAAGTCCTAGTGGCTGAAGTTTGTTTGTAAATTGGGTATAAGAGGGTTAGTCAGAGAGAGTTGATAAAAGAGAATTCTTCTTTTTCATTTCACATGCAGAGAGTTGATGCTAAGAATTTGTATGGTTAGATATTTACATCCGCTCTTTTCCTATGGATACATTAATTTGGGAAGTTTGCTGCCAAAAAGCAATTAAAGCCATAAAAAAAAGAGATATTGTCAAATCTGAAGTTTATTTTGGTCACAGATGATAAGACCGTGATCAATTTTCCAAAAGATACTATAGCTGCTTAATTATAAAGTCATGCTTTTTAAAAAATCGTTAATCAAACCATTTTCTTGACAAAGAAAACACCTTTTCCTCAAATTCTTCAAAATGGATTTACAAAATGGAAACAAGCTCACAAGTACTTTTAAAGATTGAAATGACTTCACCATCGAAAAGTTTGAGTTATGGCAATACAAAAACTACTTTTACATATGTGTTAAAAGGTCATTTTTACAAATAAAAATTCTTTGTTCTTGGAGTTCTTAGAGTTAAAGGATGGAGCACATGAAACCTCAAGAGTAAGACTTTTCCCTTGTTTCGTGTTGTTTGACATTTGACCTACGCAAAGTCTCCTAAATGAAGTTTCAGGTCGTACTCATGTGCTCTGTTTTATAATTAAGCATCAGTAATAAGTTAACATAGTTGCTCAAAAAAATCCATGATGTCTTTGTTCCAGTCAGTATGGAAGCCTGAAGGAACCTCACATAATTCAATATGAAGACACTGGACAGCAAGGATCTGGTTAATGTAATTGTATTAGTGCATTTATGGCTCTGTTGTAAACATGCATATGATACTTAAAATAAAATAACCAGAGCATAATGTGTTTAAAGGGTTATGGAAGAAGGTAGTTAATGATTTCTAAGAATATGCCACTGTGTTGGACATATGCGTTTTCAGTTTATTCAAGTTTATGTGTATCGAATCAAAAATCAAAGGAATAAGTCAATTATAATAGTGTACGCTTTGCTATATAACTGGAGAAACCTGATATCTAATTTAATGTGTATTAGTGTGCAAATGTAATTGATTTCTTGTAGTTCAGTCAGTGGAGTACCTGACCCTGTCAAGACCAAAGGTTAATTTTGGGACATTCTCACATTAGGGAAGAAGCTACAAAATGGCATGGCATTTTTTGCATTGCTGGGAAAGGCTCCAACATCCTATGACCGTAACAGATCGAAGCAAACCTGAGGAGTGAGTGATAAGCATTCTTATATTCAAAATGTTCAAGTAAGGACACACCTGACTCAATTTTGTACTGCAGCATTTTTCTGCTTTTTTTTTGTTGCTTTGCTTTTTTCTACTTTTTAAATTGTCCACTGCACTCAAATGTTTTTTTTTTTTTCTTTGTTTTATATCATTTTTCTGTATGCGAAAGCCGAAGTGCACACTTAATTTCAATATTTGAATATTTAAATAAAATATATCGATATGTAAAACCATCAATTAAATACTGCATGCAAAAACAAATAGATAATTTTTTTTAGATAAAATAGAAGATTAAATTAATTACAATATTTTATTGACAGTTTTTTGTCTGATTAGTTAATTAATCAAAAAAATAATCATCTCTGACTAGTATAAACATGTCTTTGATATTTTAGGGACATGAATCTATACAGATGAAAACAGCTAAAAAACACACACAATTGAATGGAACCAAAATCTGTGTCCAGAAGCTGTCCTGTTTCAAGTGCACTTAAACGTTTTTTAACTGCACTTAAGGACCCAGAGAGGGAATATTTTAACTCTGGAGACTAGCAACATTTGCCTGTGTACACAAAACATATTAGATACTTGTTTAAGCATTCAGGTTCTTTCATATGGATTTTTAGATGTTTAATTCATTTTAAAAGCTGCAAAACTTGTTTACTATTTGATGTTTATGTGACGTGATTACGGCTCTCTAATCGGGTAATATGTTCTGAGTGCTGGTAATTCACATCATGAACCTGTTTAAATTTGGACAGAGTCAAAGTTTGGTTAAGTGTTAGTTACTGTTATTAAATAAAGGAACATAAGAGGCATTGATGCATTTAATAGATTTAGGGACATTTAGTCACTGTTGATTTTCTATGTAAACAGGTGCACCGCAGACAGCCACATTTCTTTAATAAATTGTTGGGTCTATCAGTATCAGAAGATGCTGAATTACAAACCGAGTTCATGTACTCATGCAAGGATTTTTTGGAGTGGTATCCAGTGCAAACAGGTATAAAAATGCTACAAAAGGCAAAGAATTGATTTGATGTTTAAGTAATTAAGTACTTATTTTATAAATAAGTAGTTAAGTACAATTCTTAAGCAAGTTTTTATACAATCCCTACAAGTCGTATAAAGTTGCTGGCATGGTCACGTAGCTTTTGATGTATTTACAAAGCAAATATCAACTTGTGTGTAGCTCACCTATGTGGACTGACGATGCTTAATCTTTTTGGGCTACTAACTACCCTCACAATCATTTTTACTTGGTCCATCTGTAGCTTACTGAAGTAGGTTTGCTTGGGTCGAGTACCCCAGATTAAATATTGTATAAGATGTCAGATGATGTTGATCACACATGTCAAACTGTGCTGCACATTTTCACAGCAGCCTTATTAAAAACACCTGATCATGTAAATTATGGCTGAATTGGAACAAAACTAGCAGAATGTTCAGAACTATTTTTGTAGAAAGATGTTTTGTAGAAACATTTTGGTACGTTAGACCAAAGTACGTTAGGTCAGTTTCAATAAAAAAAAAAGACTTCTATTTATTAAATCCTATTCAGATGAGAAGATGTTCTAAATGCAGTTAACTGAATGAACTGGTGACATCATGTTTCAGTCCTTACAGTTTCAAATATACAGGCTAAATATGCCTACCAGACATTAATTGTGCACGTTTCCTTAATTTAATAAATTATGACCTTCTCATTTTTTTCTCATTAATATTTTTTTCTAACTTACAACTGTATTTACCTTTACATTTAAGGAATGATTCAACAAAAAAATAATTTTCTCAAACGCTTACTTCAATAGCAGCGATACTCACATGACTAATAATATTCAATCTCTGTTTATTAAGATTCCCCACCAGAAAACAAGCAGCTGAAAGTTGTTTTCAAGCAAAGATCAAATACTTTTCAGGACAAGCCAAAGGGCGAACGTGATTTCAAATTAAAGTCAGTCAAAGTGAATTACATATTTATATTTTACATTGACATGATTTATTCATGCTTCCCTTTTATGCTAAGAATGCTAAAAATAGTATCAATTGTATTGTACTCTCAAACAAATCTTATATCTTTATCTTCAGATTGTAGTTCTGTATAGTTGATTTCTCACGAGGATGTAAGAAAAGAACACTGGATGAAGCATAAGAGCACATTCCAAACTGATTAACACACAAAGAAGGCTGACACTGCACACATATCAGCACTACAGCATCATGCCTTCAGTCGGTTACCCACCATGTTTCTTTTTACGTAAATCTTAAAATATATCTTAAAATATATCAACTCAAAGTGAGTGAATTTAATGATTGCTATTTTATTGATAAAGATGTTGATCAGTTAAATGACATAAACAAACTCACAACTCACAAATAGCACATATTAAACCAGTTAAAAATATATATATAAAACATTAAAATGGAAAAAAGTCATGCTGTGACAAAGGCCAGAATAAACAAGAATATTTAAAAAAGTGATTTAAAAACAAGTAAGCAAGCAAGTCAAAATACAGAGAGAAACATTTTTTAATTTGCAAGCATCTTCAAAGCATCCCTTTATGGCTAATCTTTTTCCAGAGCTTAAAACATGTACATTAAAGTTTAGAATAGTTCTAAAAAAATTGTTTTCAAAAACTGTACCTATAATAAAATATTAAGTACTTCTTTTCAGTATGACCCTTTAAGTAAAACTTGCATTAGTTAGTTTAGCTGGGACCTGCTAGCTAATTAGCCTAAATATTGATTACAATTCCTGCTAATTAAATAACAGCCAAGGAAAAATGGCCTCCTCATCTGCAATCTGATCATGGGAACTGACAACCGGCATGTTATTTCTGATCATTAGATGCAACGAAATGCTCCTGAAGGGAAGGACTGATGTGTGTGGGGTTAAAGCTTGTTGCAGACAGGTGCTGGAGAACACCATCTCATTGAAAACCATCAGACACCGCGATGAAAGCTTCCCATATTTCCATTTTATTCTGTGAGTCAAACACTAAGCAACTGAGCGCTATACTGCATCCAGACTGCTTCTAATGTTGACATGGATGAGCCTCAATCCAAAGTGCATGACAGAAAGCCAAGTCCTCTGGCATAAACAAAGCAACAAAACAAACTCAGATCAAGGCACCAGTCATTTGATCCCAGTGTACAGCATTAGTTGAACTCTATGTACTCCAAGTTGGTCTGCTAAAAAAAGGTGAAATGCATTCAGTGCATGTAAAATATATTTTCAGGGATGAAACTTGTTATGCAGTGAAGAAGTTCGATGGGATTGAAGCCATAAGGATTCCTGTTGGAATACAACCTTGCAGAGTTTGGAATTAACCCTAGTGAAGCACAAAACAATTTAGGTTCACCAGTTAGCTCCTGTAAATGACAATTCATCATTGGATTGGAAAGAACATTATGTAAAAAGGAAGGGCAGAAAACCATTGCATTTAAAGTGAAATAACAGCATTGAAATAAAATATTTCAATATTTCACTTAAATTATAGATGTTTGCATTTATACACCTATTGTTCATTTTTGTGCGTTTATACTAGTTAATAGTTATAGTTAACAGTTAATATATTTACATTACATTTACAAGTATGCATATATTTATATATATATATATATATATATATATATATATATATATATATATATATATATATATATATATATATATATATATATATATATATATATATATATATATATATATATATATATATTTATATATATATGCTTTTTAAAAGCTGTTAGTGTTGCTGCTTTCCTGACTGGATCATGGAGTTTCCTGCTAGGAGAGCGTTGCAGTAGTCCAGACGTGAGAGGACCAGAGCCTGAACCAGGAGTTGAGTTGCATGCTCAGTTAAGAAGGGCCCGATCTTTCAAATGTTGGGCAGTGTAAACCTACACACTCGAGTTGTCTTGGTGATGTGTTCTTTGAAAGACAGTTGTTCACCCAAAATCACCCCAAGATTACGTACTAAAGGAGAAGGGGTGATTGTAAAGGCTTTCAACTGCATAGAGAGGTCGTGATGCACAGAGGGATTGGCTGAGATTACCAGAAGTGTTGTCTTGGCCATGTTGAGCTGTAGGTGATGGTTCTTCATCCAAGTAGAGATGTCGTTCAGGCAGTCAGTTATGTGGGTAGGTACTGATTGGTCATCAGGGGGGAATATTTCAACTTGTATCTAGTCTCTAGTGGTCTTAAAACTAGACAATCTGTCTTAAAACTAGGATGTTTTCTCTTTTATTTAAGACTAACTTAGAAAATTTTGTATTAAAATAAGTATATACGACCTTAAATTAAGAAAGTTTGTGCTTAATTTTAGTTCTTAAAGTAGAATATGGGTTCTTAAAACTAGAAATTCTAGCTTACAATTTTAAATAATTATATTATATATTATTTAGGCCTATTGATGCATTTTTAGACAGTACAGATAGGAGAGCGGAAGAACACTTAGTAGAACTCTGGGGAGAAGATCAGTGAAGCACTAGAGCTGGATTCGAACTTCACCAGAGGTTTCAGCTTCACATGTTAACGCTCTGACCGCTACGCTATCAGTGCTGACAACCAAAATCGTTTCTAATAAGCTATATAAAACTAAAAGAGAAATCATTCTAGTTTTAAGACAGATTGTCTAGTTTTAAGACCACTAATGACTAGATACAAGTTGGAATATTCTAGTTTCAATACTTTTTTACAGCTTGGAAAGACTTGTTTTGAGAGTTTTTGTATTTTCTTAAGATCCAACAGCTTATGTTACCAGCTAGACGTTTTTGCTCATTTTAAGAATTCTGACCAACTGAAATTTGCTTACCCCATTAGCAGAATCTTTTGCTTGATCTAGGAAGAGTTCATCTATATTTGAGGTTTTTTTTTCTTGTTTCAAGAGTGCTTTTTTGAAGTACAAATCTCTTCCATCAAAGTTAGATCACAACTGGACGGTATTAAGGTTTGGGGTATTGATTATTTATTTACGGTGTAGATCCTTTTTCTTTTTCTTTTTCACAAAAATTTGAATCTTATTTCAAGAAATCAAATGTTCTTACCTTTACTTGATCTAGAACTAGATTTAAGATGTTTTTTCTTGTTCCAAGATGCATGCTTTTAACCAGTATTTAATATTGATTTCTTAAAATAAAATATAAGTAACATTCTTGATGTAAGAATATGTTGAGTCAAAAATTCTTGTTTTAAGATTTTTGTTTTAAGATCAGTGGCAAAATCGGCAACTTGTTTCACATAGTTTCTTAATTCAAGAACATAAATGACCAGAATAAGATTTTTTTTCTCCTCAAGAAAATATAAGTGTTATTTTCTCAAAATAAGCAAAGTAATCTATACCCAAAAGGTTTATATTAGAAAATTCTTCCAAAAATAAGAAAATCAAGATTTTCAATCTAATTTTAAGCATTTTCAGCTTTGCTTAAAATAAATTTTTTGCAGTGCAGTGTGTGAGTAAATGTACTCTATGTATTTTTCTTTATTTTCTTTAATAAAATATTTGACACAATAATCCACAAATTAAAGTGCATAGAAAAATTATCTGCCCTTTTCAGAAGAGAGCTTCTTCAGTATAACAGCATATTCAGTGTTTTTATCACTATATCTAACTGGGGAAAACGCCAAAAAGCTAAATTTGGTGTTTGCTTCCTATAATCAAAACAATGCACAGTGTATTGATGCTTTTCAGACATATTGAAAAAGTCTTGTTTATTTTTAAGGTAACCAATTTTTTCTGATTAAGGATTTAAGGTTTGGGTTGAGGAACCAAAAAGGAGAGTGTATTTTGAATTCTTTAAAAACACACTGTTTTTAAAGGGAATGCTCACTTCTATTATATTACGTAAGTGCATGCATCTCATGTATGGCCTTAACTGTTGATTTCACGGCTCAGTTCTGTCTATGTATTTATAGTTATTTATAAAATGTCCAGCCCATTTCAATCCCCCCACTGCCCTTTCAAAGAGGGAGTAATCCAATAAAGAGGAGTGCAAAAGACCCTCCAACTCACAAGAAGCAAAGACTGAGGATCATCACAGCTCATCACTCAACAGGAGAGGCAAGCATATTCTCTTCTCTTCTCTTCTCTTCTCTTCTCTTCTCTTCTCTTCTCTTCTCTTCTCTTCTCTTCTCTTCTCTTCTCTTCTCTTCTCTTCTCTTCTCTTCTCTTCTCTTCTCTTCTCTTTAAAGCTTGAAAAACTTTAAACTGATTGACATTGATTTATGTAGATATTTGTTTTTTTTTTGTCATGTTTGTCTCTACAACTTCATAATCCATTTAGATCAGTAGGTTTATAATATTAAGATTGGAAAGTGGTGATTTCAGTCATCTAGAATATATTTTTGCTGAAGAATTTCTTTTTTTACTAATCATACTAGCACATGAATTTACTCGCAAACACATAATACTAAAATAATGTGCCAAACAAAACAATATTAACTAAATCTGCATGATCAAAATATATTGGATTTATAAGATATGAAAATCATATATGCAGTTGATGAATGCAGTTGACGTGTATACAATAAATTAAAGGCAACGTTTAAATGCATGTCATAAGACAAATATATAGTCCACAAAAAAGTATTTAAACTTCCATATGTAGCATTGCTTAATTTATAATCATTTTACTTTTTTCCAGAAAATTAGAGCTGTTTTACTTAGTGTCTTTAAAGGTGTTGGATTCAATGTCTTTTTGTGCACTTGTTGGTGTTATGAAAGCATAATGAAGGTCCAGGCTTTTTCGGAGCCACTTCTCAGTACATTGTTCCCTTAGAGCGGTGTATACTTTAGTCATTCAGACTAGAAAGACTCCTTGTATACTTTAATTAGCCACCCAATTCGCTGCGTCACTTACAGTGTAATTGGAAAGGATTGGGTTTGGCTGAACTTTAGTAAAGTTTAGCAGATGTTCACATGACTCTTTAGATTCTCATGGTTAAAGTTAATTCTAAGTGTTGTTAATGTGTATAGCCGTTGTCTGTTTGAGAAGAGGGTTTTTCTCTTTAAACTGATAGTAGCAGACACACTGAGAGCAGCTGGAGCCGCATAGGCTTCTCTTGGTATGGTCTATACAGTGTCGGTCCCAGACTGAGGACAGATGAAAGAGTGCAGTATATTCAGAATCAAGTGGTCAGATATATTCATCTCCACTACTTCAAAATAGAAAATGTTTATAGTTTTGAATGAGGCTAAAAATGTGAGCAGACATCTCAGCCTACTAGAAGTTCCAGAAAGGGTATGATGGATTTCTAAGCTAAAAATTACCCCAAGGTGAAAAAGGTTTGACAAAATAAGAAAATTGTAAATGTGCTCAATATTTTATGATAACAAAGTTATTTTATCAAAAGCTATTTTTAAAGCTATTAGTGTTTATTATGGCCATTTCACACAATTTACTTGCTGTTTTTTAATTTGTTAAAATTTGTTTTTTGTTTGTTAAATTTAATTTGTTATATTGTGACACATTTTATTCATTAGAAATGGAACAAGATCAACAGAAGTAACTTCAGTGGAGTTTATGGGAATTTCTATATAAATCCAAATGTCACTGCAGTAAAATCTAGCAAATAAAATGTATAGGGGCAGATGGGCATACTATTTACAGGACATACAATTACTATAAAAAATAAATCAAATTTGAGACACATGCTAAATAGGCAACTGCCTTTTTATTTCAGCAACCAATCAAAGATTATGTTTACAAGATTATGTCAATTTGAGATTATGACTATTTCTTCTATTAGAAGTTGTTGACTGCAAGTTATTTGGGGTTAAACATGTATTTAGTTATTTTAAGGTCCAAATTAAAATTGACAGTGTCAGCTTCTCTGATTCTTTGCTTTAGAAAGTAGACTGTGGAGTTGATCTACTGTGGAACAGTAGCAGTAGTGGTCTGTTTCAGACTGTGCTTATGGTTTTGGAAATATCCCAATCTGTGGGGGAAAGCCAAAAGGTAAATTTTGTGGAAACTACTCAAATAGGTGTTATATTTTTCTGAAAAAGAAACACGGACGAGGAGATTTGTTTGTTTGGAAAGGAATCGAGAAGTTTCAAGCAGAAAGCTCTAAATCTACATGCACTCTTTAAAAATGCTTGTATTTGAGTTAAAACGATCGAAATGAATTATTTTTGTAAATCCGGGGGTTACACCCCTCCCCTCTGGTTTTATTCAGAATTGTATAATTTGAATGTGGTATCTGTAGTTAATAATCTTGACCCAGCCATGCTGATCTTGTTATAATGGTTTTTATTGGGATTTTTTAAGCGCATCTTAAATTCACCAGCTGAATCATTGCTTAAACTTAGCACTCTAAGTTTAAAGAAGTAACAGTGCAAAATGGGATTTTTACCAAATTAATTGAAAATATCTCACAGGCTAAACCTCTGGAGATCAGAGTGGGTGAGCATTGTGTGCAGAAATGCTAATACAGAGTTCTGAGGGATCACGTAGTGTTATTAGCAGGGCTTTACAGAGGGAGACACAACAGCTGGCACTAATACACTGGCATGTCTACCACCCTTGCTTTAGAGAGCTTGCGTCATATTGGTTGGCCTTTTCCTAACAGATGATAAGATCTGGTATTATAGGCCTATCCTAGTAGTTTTATGTCTCTAAGCTGTTCCTTGATGGCATTTTCTGTGACCCCTTTACCCTTTCTGCAAGATTAAAACAACATTGCTTTTTCAGGAAGTGATCCAAATCAAAATGGCAGAGCGCTATGATTGCCATTACTGCAAGGAGTCTCTGTTTGGGAAGAAGTATGTGCTGCGGGATGATAACCCATACTGCGTGAAGTGCTATGAGAGCCTCTACTCTAACACCTGCGAGGAGTGCAAGAAGCCCATTGGCTGCAATAGCAGAGTATGTTCATCCATAAGTATTCCATAAATACATCCAAAACTGATTTTTGACAAACATGAAATATATACTCAGATTTTGCTACAAATAAATGTAACTTATTGTAAAGTAAATTACTGTAATGTATATACTCTTACTGTATTGTAAGTTATTGTAAAACTATTGTATTGATTCCTGAAAATAGTTATAAAGGCATATGCTTTAGTAGATTTAACTTATCCTAATTGGTAAAATAATTAGAAATGAATATACATGGAGAGCCATTATGAGGAATCAACATTCATGATGTTGCTTGTCTTTTTATATGCAAATTACACCCTGAACAGATGTTTCACTTCATGTTACTTTGCCATCAAAAATGGAAATTTATTTTATAGTGTTTTTTAAGATCTGGTGGGTCTTAAAATTCTTAAATTTAAAAGCTTAAAATGTAGCCCTTAAAATCACTGTTATAGGTCTTAAATAATTTTTCTTACGTTTCTGATGTTTCTGATGTCCATGTAAAGCTCAACTGGTATGTATATTTGCTGTTGCTTGGGGTTACCAGATATTGAGAAAATGCCCCAAAAATATAAAGATGATTGTTAGGGTCACCATAGTCTGAGAAAATGTGCATAAATGCTCAGAGCACAAGACAGGGTTGCCAGAGTTTGAGATAATGTTTTGTAAGAAAAGAAAATGGTTGTACACATCCTAAAAGTACTTGTTAGGGTTACTCATAATTTAAAAAAAAAATATATAAATGTGATTGTAAGAGTTGCCAGAGATTGAGAAAACATTTATAAATGTTTAAAGCATAAAAGCTAATGTTGGGAGGTTGCCAGAATTTGAGAAAAATGCTCCTAAATGTAAAAAAAATTAAGAATGAGGTTAGGGTTGCCAGAGTTAGAGAGAATGCTCAACTTTGTAAAAGCCATTGTTAGGGTTGCCAGAATTTGAGCAAATTTTCAAAAACATAAAAGCGGTGGTTAGGGTTTAAAACAATGTATTTAAAGCATACTGTAAATAATGCAAAAAGGTTGTGTCTGTGCTTTTTATTTTAGGATAAAGATTTTGAAATTTTATTGAGATCTTAAAAGATCATAAAAAGTCTTAAATTTGACCTAACGAAATCTTCAGAAACACTGTTTAAAAACTTTATATTAAAATGTAACATTTTTACTCAAATAAATGAACAACAACAAACAAACATTGGCTTGTACAAAGTATAAGAAGACAAGTGTATTGTTAGAAAAACTTGAACCAAAAAGAAAAGCAGATTAAATAGAAATCTAAATTAATAAACAATGTAGAAAATCAAAACAGGTTCAGTGCTTTATTGGAAGTGCTTATTAAGTGTAAAGCTTGTCCAAAAATTCCAGAAATCACCCTCTAGTGATTGTAACCTTTTTGATGGATAGTCACTGAACCTTGTGTTTTGATCATTGTTGTTTTGTGTATCTGTAAACTTATTACAGGAAGCATATATAATTCAGATGGAGCTACTATTTTGGATGAATTTCCTGTTAATATTTGAACATATTTGTATCTCCAGGATCTGTCATATAAGGACCGCCACTGGCACGATGACTGCTTTCAGTGCTTCAAATGCCGCCGCTCTCTTGTCGACAAGCCATTTTCCACAAAGGATGAGGACCTTCTATGCACCGAGTGCTATTCTAACGAGTATTCGTCAAAGTGTTATGAGTGCAAGAAGACGATCATGCCTGGTAAGAGATACATTTGTCCATGCCCCAGCATGAGATTCTATGTTCCTTTATCATTTCATCACAATACATGCATTTTCTCTGTGTCTCTCAGGCTCCAGGAAGATGGAGCACAAGGGTAACAGCTGGCATGAGACTTGTTTCACCTGCCAGCGCTGCCAGCAGCCCATTGGTACCAAGAGCTTTATTCCTAAGGACAACAATAACTACTGTGTGTCATGCTATGAGAAACAATTTGCCCTGCAGTGCGTGCAATGCAAGAAGGTAACATTATGAAAGCTACTCGGAATTAGAATTATGGGTACATTATTGGGACCTGGAGCAACTTATGTCTTAAGATCGATTACTCTTTTTGAAAAAGATTGGATAATTTAACAGTCTCATGCAAGAGGTTGCTTGTGTTATTACACTCACAGACACTTGGACCTGAAGTTTTTTAGCACTTACTGTGGATCTCTGTAAGTGTTTTTTGTGAGTCTTTTAACAGTGAGGTGATTTTTGTGTTATTCACTTTCCTGCACATTAGATACCAGTTAGGCGCAATAAAACATCCAAGTTCACTCTTGTTCAGCAACAATAGCCATGCATTGTTTGCAAACCAATGCATAACCAAACCAATGTGTTATCTAGTTGTCTAGTAGAAATAGGTTAAAGATAGTTGCACCCCTGTACAAATTCATTGTGTTCATTGTGAAGCTGTTCATATACAGTAGTTACCTAAGATGTTGGAAATAAATGCATATAAATTATAGCTTTTGTATATTACAGTATTTCCACTTTTTCCTCTTAGCCAATCACAACTGGTGATTGAAATACTTGACCAAATAGACTACTTTTATGTTGTTTTATGTGTATACAGTATAGACCCATACTTTTAGAAACGTGGTGGGAAATTTTGGTTCTTGGTTTCACAGCCCTGCAAAGTTTAGCTTTAGTCTTTTTCAATAACACTTAATCACAATTCAATTCTTCCTACCTTTTTTTGCTGCTGGAATGAGGGTTGAAATAGGGATGGTACTCACCTCAACAGCACAGTGATACTCCATGAGTAAAATTGTGTATCGCAGATTAATCTTTTTGTCAGAGTCAGGGTCCAACTTTAGCTGTTAATGCATAATAGGAAGTGACAAATAAAGCATTTTGTGGTCTGACCATTTGAGGCTGACATTAGAATTTAGCTGGTTCCCATTGATAGCCATGTTAATACCTCCCAACAGCTAAATAACATGTTTATACCCATGACTCTATTAGTTTTTCATGCATATTGTCAGAATGGACATTAATGTGAAGGTGATTTTATTTTTTATTGCTCATTTATTTTAAGATTTTAAATGTTGTATAGTTACAAGTGGATTTTTTTTAATTTCTGGGAGTGATTACCCAAGCTCTGAACCTAATTTGCTTTCTGCTAAAAACTAAGACAGGTAGTGAATTGTTTTCTTTCATTCAATCATCAATTTGGGTGTGGCCTGCCATGTGTGTTTTAAACAATAAATATAGCTAATCTTTATTGTTATGTAAATTTTATTATGTTATTACATCATTTCATGTTTTTTTTTTCTCAGCCAATCACGAGTGGGGGTGTGACCTATCATGAGCAGCCCTGGCACAAGGACTGCTTCCTCTGCACTGGCTGCAAGGAGCCACTATCCGGCCAACGCTTCACCTCTCGGGATGACTTTCCCTACTGCCTCAATTGCTTCTGCAATCTCTATGCCAAGAAGTGTGCCGGCTGCACCACGCCCATTAGTGGTAAGAACAACCCTTATTTTATGATCTCATTCTATGTCGGAAATAATGCATAGTTTTTTTAATAATTTGAGCTAAAAATGAACACGCGGCATTTCAAGGTTTTGATCAAGTATAGACCAGATTCTAGAGCTAAAAATGAACTCAGGAATAAATGAAGTTTAAACAAAAACCTCTTTAAGGTCAGGGATGAGAAACCATAATTAAAGACTTGTCTAAAAACTGTAAAATAAATACATGTGAAATGTGATATTTATTACCTCACACGCACTGATTAGAATTGTACAAATTAACCCTTTGAGGCCCTTGTCTTTCACAAGCAGCATCATATTTGCTTCAGGAAACATTAATACAAAAAAAGCCTGTTAATCTGGTTCATTTCAGAAAAGTAATCCTGTGTCCTTTAATTAGTGAAGCACATTTAAAGTGTCAAGAGTTACTGTACATGTCTGAACGCAGGTAAGACTATGCAGGCGTTTCAAATAAAACAAACACAAATATATTATGATTGGCTGAAAAAATGACTTAATTATGTATGAGTATAAATACAATAATTGTCTTAAAACAGGTCTCAAAGTCAATTCCTGTTTCACTTTCATGCAACACACCTAATATTAACCTCCTCTTGGTTTAATTGAAATCAAACTCTGGCTCAAGCAAGGGCAGCCTAAAAGAAACTTAAAAGTTCCAGTACAATCATGATTTTTTTACTTTGAAATACCATTAAAGTTCTGCAAGTTTTAATGAGATCTAAAAATAATAATAATAATTTTGGCAGAATGTCAGCTGCAAAATGTTTTCACAATTATTGAAATATGTGAACATAGATTATAAATAACCACATATTATAACACATATTATATAAAAACACACAAATATACCACATATTTATGAATTTCAAAATTTGAAAAGGGTTTGAAATCTCATTTTTAATATTTGCTTCACAACCAAAAAAAATTTTCCTCCACTTTTCTTTGATGAGCAGAGGAAAAATCTATGTATTAAAAATGTATTGTAAACATGTTTTTCTTGTAAAAACATTAGCATGGTTGAATGGTGTAAAAATGACTGTGATCAGGATTTGCTGTTGTCTCCCGCTGCAGGTCTGGGAGGAAGCAAGTACATCTCGTTTGAAGAGCGGCAGTGGCACAATGACTGCTTCAACTGCAAGAAGTGCCTGGTGTCTCTCGTGGGCCGAGGCTTCCTGACGGAGAGAGATGACATCCTGTGTCCCGACTGCGGAAAAAACATCTGAACAAACAGCGCAGCACAGCTAATGATGATACATCTTTAATCCCAACTCATAAAGGACTTTAAAATCCCAATAATAGATGCACAATTTTGACAACTTATAGTCTATTAATCGTTAAAATAGTAATATATAAGTTTAACTTCTATTTCGAACTTTCTAGGCTCATTTATTCTGTTTTTATGCTTATATAATACAACTATTTTATGACAGCACCTCTTTTTATCTTAAACTGTTATTAATACGTTTATTTAAACAGTTGAGGTGAGCACACTGTATATCAATCTTTCTGAAAGATCCAGATCAGGGTGTGATTGGGGAGTGTCCCTGTGAGGGACTGCTGACCTCCCCAGGGTGTACCCCTGTTTTTTATTTGGTGTCCTTAAAAATACTTTAAAATACATTTATAAATTCACCAATTCTAGAAGCACATTTCATCCATCTTCTCGTTTCCTTTTAAATCTACCCAGGTGAAAAAAAATCTACTAAAAGTACTTAAAGTTAACATACTGTTGATGCTACACTAATCGTACATTTCAATTTTATTAATGAATTGTTAACTTGAAGCACACTGTTTTTGAAATACTGATTTTGGGATAAATATATTTTATCTGTAAATAATTTGTAGAAAATCTACATTTTAAGTGTATTTAGTATACATTTATATGCTGAAGTGGAACAACTTAAAAATTATTTAATATACTAAAAGTAGATAAAGTGGCTTTAAATTAGCATCAATAGCTTCACTTCATAATTAGAGTCAAATGTAACTACAAATACACTTAATTCAGCATTAATTTTAAAATGTGTACTTTTAAAATATACTTAAATTATATATTACAGTGACACTTTTGAGCATTCAAATAAAGAAAGGTAAAACAAATAATGTTAAATACACTCAAGAAAGTACACATATCTTTGACTTAAAGTATATTTTAGTCTGATCTATTTCTATAAAGTTTAATGTATAACAATTGTTTCAAAATATTAAAGTGTTATATGCTGAAAATATGCTTACAAAAGTACAAATTGTAAAATTACATTTTAAGCTTACTATCTAAAATATAATTATATGAGAATAACTTTTAGTTGTTGTTGCTTGTGTAGTACATTTGCCCTTCTACTGGTCTGCTCTACTGGGATTCGTTTCTCTTATAAACAGAGCCTCGGTCATTTCTGTTTCTGTTTCATTAGAGGGACAGTAACGGAACCTGAGACAATGCCATCCTTTGGAGAAAATTAGCCTAAGCAGCTTGTGCCTAAGACAAAGTGAGAGTTGGAGGGTAGATTGACTGCAGCGTTGACCTTTTCTTTCATCTCAACTATTTCAAGATGTTAGTCATTTAATTATGGATGCATATTTTGCAAAGCAAAAGTATCACTTAATACATGTCTCAACCTGCATTGAGTTAGAACAAATGCTGCAAGCCATCGTGTTCTTATTGTGGTGAAATAGTTTATAAAAATGTTTCATGAATTCACTTCACAGTATATAATGCTATTATTAACTGTATTGTTTATGACTAACGCTTGTGACTCTTGGAGCAAAACTTTTGGAGCCCATAATAAAGTACTTTAAAGACATTCACTTGAGTCTGTTTATCACTGACAGGAGGACAATGACTTACATTTTAACATATTTACTGCAAAAACCTCTCAGAGAATTCTTCATCTCATTCATCTGCTTTCTGGGTTCATTTTTGATAATCTGAACTTGCTGAGGGTTACATTAAATATATAAGAATTTGTCATAGAGGTTACAGCCATGTGAACATATCTGCACATTTCTCAGACCGGGTTTATTTATTTGGGCAGGGTTCCCCAAATCCGTTCCTGATGGGCCGCAGCCCTGCACATTTTAGTTGGAGCCATGCTCTAGTATGCATACTAAAATGTGCAGGTGTTCAGACAATCAGAGAGGACCCTAACTAGTGCAACAGGTGTGGTTCGTGATGGTTTAATAAAAAATGTGCAGAGCTCCAGCCCCCAGGACCAGATCTGCTTTAGGGTATTTTGAAAGTGTGTAACTTATCTCTGAATGGCTTTTTATCTGGAAACTGATTGTTTGACATTTCCTAATTAAGCATTAGTTTCTCAGTTGATAGAGCTTACTGGAGCTTTGTATAGTTTGTATAACTTAGCTTTGTATTGTTAGCTTTAGAAAGAATGGAAATTTCAAACACCCGAAGAACTGGGTTTTGAATCTGAAAGGCAAAAATATCTTACTGCAGTCTTTTCTTTAAACTGATGCACTTAGCTTACAGACAAAAAATATAACTAATGAAAGTAAAATTTCAAATTATGAAAATATTTACATGTTTAAGTTTGAGTAAATGTGTTTATACATACATTTTTAAAAAATCTTTACAAAAATGTTTAAACGTTATTTCACCTAAGTCAATGTGTGCATAGAAGATATACTATCCATATACCTGATCAAAAATAAGTTAGATGGGTAATATCTGCTCTGTAAAAAATGAATCACAAGGCTTGTAATTTTCATTAAAAAAATGGATGTCATCAATAAAAATAAAGTGCAAGTTTTATTAAAAAAAAGTTTTCTGGGTTTCTTACAAAATATTGAGAGTATTTCACCATTAAAGTAAAGAAAAACAAATGACCTATTTCTTTAAGCATATTAGTGCAACTCTTAGGCTTTATTTGAGGAACTGATTACGTAGAAAGATTGAGGAAAAAATAATCCATATTTATTTTAAGAGAAGTGGCTCAATTATCCGGGTTAGATTGAGCCAGCATTATACTCAGACAAGGGACATTGTGGGAGAATGGGATTTTATGTTTATTGCAGTATTATGTCCGTTATTATTGTTATGCTTGTGTTGTTAAGTGCGGTTTAGTGTTATACATTTGTTCGAGACCTAGTATGTGTGTTTATTAGATTATTGTCTGAACTTATTTTTAGCTACTGTTGTTGAGTTGCAGATTATTAAAGGTGAACATAAGGATAATTGCTGTCTGCAAGCATTGTTTAACCTGAAAGACTTCATAGTCCTGGTTAGTGATGAGAAAATCTGATTTGAAATGGCACTGATTTAGTGCCATTTCACGGTCCGAGCTGCTTTGATACACAAACTGTATAAAATGCATTAAAAGATTGAAATGCATATTCAAGTAAATTGTCTTATATCATGAACGAAAACTTAGTATTATATGCTAAAATGAAATAATGTGATTTTACTAATAATGTTAAAAAATTTAATGTCTGGCTAATTAATTCAGATTTTTACATGATTATAAAAAAACAAGCCTTATAAACTACTTAAAAATAACTTGTTTCTAGTTAAATAATTTGGGATTTTTTTACACAATAAATTCAAGTAGAATCTGCAAAAAAAATTAAGCCTTAATATTTCTTAATAATTATTTACGTAATATTCTTACCATATTTGTTATGTAAATGTTACATACGATATTTTACAGTTATTGAACAATTTTGAAATGAAGTTATTGAATTTCGTTATGAATAAGACAGGTTTAATGATATGTAAACACGTTTTAGATGTGTGATTGTTTTGACTTGACGACTTGAATTTTACTCGAGGAGCCAACCTAAGTGTTCTACCTGCCTTGTACCGCCATCTGGTGGTTTTTCTTTGTAAATGAAAAAAGCTCAAAATGTTTCTGATATTGATTTATTGTTACAATTAAGAATTGTCCCAGTGTAACATACAAACTAAAAATTTTATTAGGTCACACTGAAGCTATACACAAATATAAAAACACGTATTTGCAGTTTTGAATATTTTTTTATCGACAATTAAAGGTTAGTATTTATTATAACATACTACACAGTATAAGTATTATAGCATTAATATATTTACAGGTAAATTGAAAAGAAATACCATAACAACTAAAATATCGCCTAAGTAATTGCATTATACGAGTAGGATTAATTGGGTTTGCAATTTTTCCATACATTCTAAAAGTAACAAATGTTTTTTGTCTTTATTATACAAAAAAAACATTACTTTCAGAGATAAATCTTTCAATTTTTTTCATGGGTATGAAATACTTACAAAGTAAAAAAAATGTAAAAACTCACAACTAACTAATACGTCTTTTAAGAACAGCAAGTAGACACTTTCAACCTGGGTGGGTGCTACATTGTTACATACAGCCAATGTTCCTACTGAAGTACACAAGTTGTTAAAGACTTTATGATCACAGCTGACAGGATCTTGCTTTCTCACGTGACCGGATGTGTTTGCACGGAGAAGCAGGAAGCTCTACAGCTGTGAGAGAGCGAAAGGGAGGCGGTGATGGAGCTGGAGTGGGGCTCTTGAATGAACCAGGCAGGCCGTGGAAACCCTGCCGTCTCCCCTATCAGCACCGCACTGGCTCGGCTGGGGTATGATATGCGATTATTGTCCTCTGAATACCGAAACAGACGCGAGAGTTACGGGTAAAACCTAACCTGGTGACTAACGTTGGCATCCCTGACCAGACGGATACGTGATTTCGAAAACATCACCAAATCACGATAGGAACTAGATTTGACTCGCTTGAAGCTATAGACTCCTACATTCGACAGTTAATTTGGTGTCAGTTTATGTTCAAGCATTTTTTGGTCTGTTTACTGGTTAAAGGCCTCTAACCTGTGGTTATTATTACAGTAGCGTTAACTTGTGTCAGTTCATCCACTTGTGAGCAAACCGTATGGCTTTATGGCTAGCTTGTTATCTAACAGGTTAAAACAACTGCAGATAAAATAACGTGTATGTGTCTGTAATAAACCTGTGTTTAAAGCACATGACACGCTGTGTCCATTCTCATCAGGTGTCATGCTTTAATGACCTCAGAACTGAGGTGTACTGCTGGCTGGATTAATATTTTACTTCATCCTTGTTTTTGAGCATGGTTGCGAACGAAGTATTTAAAACGAAGGTTATGTGATGTTAAAATAATTAAGAGGGTTTTACCTCAACCATTATTAATGTAAGTGATCAGTTTTACCCTCAGAAAAAGAACTGCTCTTTCAACTCATGGTTCCCGTAATTAGATGTCAGAGATTTTGGGGCTCATGATTGATATTCCTAAAGATCTGGAATTACACAATCTGCTGGACAGAATACAAGTGTTTTGAAATAAAGCATTCACGCAAAAAAAAAACCAAGCGAAACTGTGTTGTTTAAAAGAGTCACTCATTAGAGTCACCTCTAATGGGAGGAGAAGTGGACACGTCTATAATTTATCAAACTCTTATATTAACACCACAGTGTAACAAGTAAAAGTATCAGTAATTTAGTAGGGAATCATTGAGCCATATTTATCAGTATTTCATAATGTGGTTGGAACCAAAGTTCACCAAATCTATTTTTTTAAATATTTTGTATAGTTTTGTTTAAAAGATAACAACATGATCGGTACTCTTGATTCTCAGTCTGATAGTTACTTATATTTAGATGCTGTTAATTTTTTTTTAAATAATTTATTAAAAAACACTGGATAGTGATCTTTACAGTAAAAAAAGATATATATATATATGCTTGCAATATTTGGAAATGAAGGCTTTCCTTTCATTAACATTGCATTTTGGTAGTTTCCTTTGGTAGTTTCCTTTCCTTGTAGTTTCATGCTTGTTACGTTGGAGCCACATTTTATTCACACAGAAGATAGATAGCAGGTGGATTTTTTTAAAAATGTGAACAAATATGCCAAAAGGAAAACAAATCACCAAAAAATCTAAAGTGAGCATTAAGACCTGCAGTCTGTACATAACCAAAATTAGCTGTCTCATTTAAAGTGAACTCTTCTTCACATTTCTATGCTTCCAATACAAAAAGCACTAACCCTAACCCTCTCTTCACAGATGTAGTCTTCACAATGAGCGTGAAAGCTTTTGAGCTGGTTTCCGCTGTAGAGCGGGATCAGGTGATGGGTGAAAAGGTGCGGATCAATATCGAATGCATCGAGTTCTGTGGCAAACACCTCTACCTGGGAACCAATGACTGCTTCATCCATCACTTCCTGTTGGAGGAGCTCACCACAGCCAAAGGAAAGCTTACATATAGCGCTCAGAAGCTCCTCCACAAGTATCTGGGCCTGAAGAAGCCAGTGGTGGAGCTGAAGGCAGCATCTGCTCTGGATCGTTTGATCGTCCTGTGTGACTCCTCCATCACTGTCGTAGACATGGTTACACTGGAGGCCGTTCCCACCGGGGGCACCAAGCTGAAAGGTGTGACTGCTTTCTGCATCAATGAGAATCCTGTGACTGGGGATGCGTTTTGTGTGGAGATGGCGGTGGTTTTGGCTCGTAGACGGGCTGTTCAGATTTGTACTGTACATGAGGATCGCGTCCAGTTATTAAAGGAAGTGAACACCCCGGAGCAGCCCTGTGCACTGAGTCTGGATGGGTATAACATGTGTCTGGCACTGTCCTCTCAGTATATGATCATGAACTATAGCACAGGAGCCTCTCAGGACCTGTTTCCTTATGACTGTGAGGAGAGGAAGCCTATTGTAAAGCGAATTGGTCGGGAAGAGTTTCTCCTGGCTGCCCCTGGTGGGCTAGGTGAGTTTTCTATGTAATGTACTTAGGTGTGTGTTTATTTTCACTTGGGATGCACCTTTTTTGTTGAATTTGGTTTAAGTTACAATATTTTTTATTGTAAAACTGATTGAAGAGCAACTGCAAGAATTGCACCACTGCTGTTCAACTGTATGCTATTTTTACCTTATCTCATGTCGCATTTTCTCTGTTTCCTAGGTAATCTATATAGCACATTTTATTAACAGAAAAGTTTCCAAAGTGCTGCTTAAAAGAAGTAAAATTAAAACTCAAAGCAAACAAGCTTAGGCCGAGTTAAAAGCCAAAGATTAAAAATGACTTTTAAGATGAGACTTAAAATGTTCTACTGAGGGAGCTGTTCTAACAAGGGAAGGCAGCGCATTCCACAATCTCGATCCTGTCACAGCAAAATGCCCTAACCCCTCTAGTTTATGCCTAGTTCTAAAAAGCCCTGACCCTCTAGTTTTAAGTCTGGTCTTTGGAACCACTAGGTGGAGCTGACCGTCTGAGATTAAGCAGGAGTATGTAGCTGAATGAGTTCAGTGAGATACTTGGGGCCCAGTCCATTTAATACCTGAAAACAAACAGTAAATCTTAAAATCAATCCTAAAAAGTACTGGCAACCAATGCAAGGATGCTAAAACGGGTGTGATGTTGTCTCTAGGAGATAAAAGTTAGGGATAAATTTGTTTGTAGTATAGTGTTTTAAAGTTAAACTTTTGGTCGCTTTGTGCAGAAATGTTATTGGGATGGGCTCCAGGGGGACTCATGGGGGGACTCCTCCGTCAATTGAAAGCAAAATCCGCAAATAAAGTTGAAGGCATGTTTTGACTAAAACTGCTTTGTAGCTTGTTACACATTACACAGATTCGTCTACCCTCACTTTCAACAATATATACAGTACAATAATATGCATTGGGTCTAGAGTTGGGTCTGTAGACCATGCCATTGTCCTTTGCCGATGGCAGATAGATCCTCCCACCACCCTCACGCCCGATTGCGACAAACACTTAATCACACTTTTACCTAAATAAAATGCATGCTTTCAATGTCCTTGTCGTTATTTATTTTGTTACTATGAGGAAATATTTTATATATATACAAACAAATGATACAAACTTTGTTTACCTTACGAGGCATTCAAAAACAGCAGGAAGCAAATGAAATTATTTTAATTTAAATAGATTAAATAAACTATGCCCTTTTTCTTTAAAATGCCATTTTTCTTTTTAACATGACAAACGAGCTTGAAGCAAAAACATTTGGTTTCTGGACAGAAATATACATTTTTTTTACACTTTCTGCCTTTAATAAGTGCAAAGTGGAATAACAGTATTACCTGGTGTGCTGAACACACATTCAGATGGAGCACTATTACATAAGCGCAAGTATTTATGAACAATGTTGGACATGAGAGGAATACCCTTAGGTGTGGCACCAGAGTCGGATTCCACACTTCTCTCGCTCGCGCAGGTCCGGGTGACGTACTCGCATGTGTTGATGCTGGTGCCGTTTAAGCAACCAGTTTAACGCAAGTTTTTGTGGCGCTTAGTTCGGGTGGTTTCATGTGATTTCCTCTGTATCTTGGAGCAAGGAAGGAGTCATCCTCATGGTGGTGTTATTGATATTTGATTGTGCAGCGGCAAGCAAATTGGTCGACATTTCCCAATCCTAATTCAGTCTCATTTCAACTACACAGGCTTATATTCAATTCTGTAATAATGAAATGTTACAATATATGTCTTTGACATGGTTTTATAACATGACTTAATCATTTTAGTGTAATAAAACTAAATGCATTTTAAAAATAAATTAAAAATTTAAAAGTTTTCAAATGTCATTCACACAGTTTTATTCAGCAGTTCATTTGACATCAGGCCGCTCCTCCATCAGAAAGCTGCTCACGGGTCACACAAATAAAGTTCTTGTTCAAAGGTAGAAAATAAAAGGATCAGCGATGTCTCATCCACGCACAGCACAAATAAAATGTTGAGGACTCTTAAGGGGGAGTACACCTTAACTGTAATAATTATAAAATGCACTGCTACAACCGTTACATGTTTATTTAACATATTTTCTCATTAATTACATGTGTTTATGTGAGTCATTTCTCTCTCAAACCACGTCCATTTTTGATATATACAATACAGAGTAACACAGATTAAAAAAAAAAAAATACAATTAATACAAAAATCATTTCATAATTAAAATGATTAGTCTGAGGACATGTCCAAAAATGGCTTTGCATCTTGATAATTTTTATCTCTCTTTATATCTTCATCTTTTAGGGATGTTTGCGAACGCTGAGGGCATCTCCCAGCGTGCTCCAGTAAGCTGGTCAGAGAGGGTGATTGCAGCGGCTGTGTGCTTCCCTTATGTGCTCGCTCTTGATGAAGGCTTTGTAACCGTCCACAGCATGCTGGACCAGCAGCTTAAACAGACACTGTCTTTCAGAGACGGACAACTCCTGCAGGACTTTGAAGGTAAAAATGACACAAACTGCGTTTATTTTGTTTTGTGTAATAAAGTTTAGAAATGAAATGTTTTTTAGAAATGAAATGACTGAGCAGCAACACAGAGAAGATTTACTGGCTCAAATTCTAGTTTTCATTGAACAACAGCAAAAAGAGTTTTCTGAATCATTCTCTGTTTTACTAAATAACGATAATAATAAATAATAATGAAGTGTTACATACACTTTCTTTCTCTCAGGTAAGGTGGTGGTCGCCTCCTCCAAGGCTGTGTATGTTCTGGTGCCTCTTCCTCTAGAGCGACAGATTCAGGATTTGTTGGCCAGTAATCGGGTGGAAGAGGCCTTGACCCTCACTGAGGCGGCACAGAGAAACATTCCCAAAGAAAAATACCAGGTAGAGAAGATGACATAACACACTGTCCGTGGCAGTCCGTGCATCGAGTTAGCCATTTTCTTGTGAAATTATTGATTAGAGCTTGAAATCAAGCTTTAAGAGACAAGCTGGACAAGACAGAAGTGGTCCAGGCACATTTAATTTTTTTTTAAACCACTAAACATTAATCAAAGTACTAAAACCCTAAAATCTAACTTTGCTGTAAAATACAATTTGAATACAAATTGACCCCTTACACCCAGCTACAATACCTTGTATTTAAAATTGGTGTTCTGTTTAAAAACACTGTTGGTGTAAAATGCTGTCTGTCCATAGGCCGTCCCTTTTGACTCTACTCCTCAAATTAGTTTTTTTCTCATACGCAATATCAAGCTTTTACTGATATTGAGCATTTAATTTTAAACCAAGGGTGTTCAGTTTTTGGAGGAATTCTATTCTTTGGTATTAATTATGAAGCAGAATAATAAACAGGGTTTCCACAAGGTCTTAAAAAGTCTACAATGTAAAAGCAAAAAATTTAGGCTATAAAAAGTTCTAGGCCTTAATTTTTTTCTGATGTTCGTTTAAAGCTCATTTGATGTTTGTTTTTTTGTTGTTGCTTGGGGTTGCCAGAGATTGAGAAAATTCTCCTAGGTGCTAAAAAATGTAAAAATGAAATGTGAGAAAATGTGCAGAAATGCTCAAAGATATAAAAGTCATTGTAATGGTTGCCAAAGTGATGTTTAGTGGTGCCATAGTTTGTGAAAACCCTAAAAATCATAAAAAGATATTGACATAAGATCCATAAATGTTTGCCAGAGATTGAGAAAAAGCACAAAAATGCTCAAAGCATAAGGGATTTGTGGTGTTGACAGAGAAGAAACGCCTTCATAAATGCTCAAAATCAAAGTTATGGTTAGGATTTCAAATAATGTATTTGAAGCAAACTGTTTATTAAGCAAATACTATTTGTATGTGTTTATGATGTCTTAAATTTGACCATTTTAAATTTGAAGCTTCCAGAAACTGTGAATGAAAGACAAGGTTCTCTATTTTTCTCCAGAGGGCATGTTTAGTTATGATCTTATTTTGTGCGGTAGGTTTTGCACAGAAGAATTCTCCAGCAGGCAGGATTCATCCAGTTCGGTCAGCTGCAGTTTCTGGAAGCAAAGGAACATTTCAGGTGAAAAGTCTATTTGTTGTGTAATTAAAAACTCTTTGTTCTAAGGACCCAGATGTTTCTCAATACAACTGAGTTAATAAACTTCTCTGCTTAATCGCCGTATGCTAATGATCGGAGAGCAGAAACTTGGTAAATTGTAACGCGCAAGTGAACATAGAAAGAAGTCCTCCTTCACTGGCTCTCATCAACTGCATGCATTTGTGGACAAAAATTATGTTACTCAGGGTGACCAGGAATTAATCGATGTAATCATTATTTTAGAAAAACGTATTCAAATTTTTGCAAATCGATTCTTCCTTCTGCTTCCATTTTGTATAATTCAGGTTGGAAAGTCAATTTTTTTCCTTCCCTGTTACTGCTACTCTCAAATCCCACTACCTAGTTTAACTTTAAGGTTAAATATCATGTAGATTTTTTTTATGGTTCTCTTATATTGTTTGTAAAGTAAGTTATCAGCAGATGAAACAATCAAGAACGTATCCGAGTATTCAATCGATTACAGTGATATATTATTTGATCATCTACATAATCAATATTTTTTTACTTTCATGAAAACAAAAACATTTTTAGTTAGGAATGCATAAGGAAATATTATATAGTAAGAATTATGTTCAGAGTGAACTTCTTTTCTTGTTTTCAAGCCTTGCTTAAAACCAGCAATGATGAAAACTAACAAAGTTACATTTTCAAGTTTAGCTTCTTTAATGTTTCCTGAAGCATTAAAATAATTAAAATTTGAAAATGTGCTATTGTGTGTTGAATCCAGGAAGGGACAGCTGGACGTGCGGGAGCTGATCTCTCTTTACCCACTCCTCCTGCCATCCTCGTCCTCCTTCACCCGCTCTCATCCACCACTACATGAATTTGCAGACCTGAACCACCTGACTCAGGGTGACCAGGAGAAGGTGCAGCGCTTCAAGCGATTTCTCATCAGCTTCCTGCATGAGGTGCGGAGCAGTGATGGTGCTAACGGTTTCCGGGAAGATGTCGACACTGCCTTGCTGAAGCTTTATGCTGAGAGCAGCCACGAGAGCCTTCTAGACCTGCTTGTCTCCGAAAACTCTTGTCTCCTTGCAGATAGCGTTCCCTGGCTTGAGAAGCATCACAAGTGGGTACTCATTCTTGTTTTCTTGATTCGATTCCTCTTATTTCTTTGATTTGATTGGACAGTTATTAGTGTTTTTGAATCTCTCTCTCTCTTTAAAGGTATTATGCACTTGGTCTGTTATATCACTACAATGGCCAAGATGCTGCTGCACTACAGGTATTTTGATCCAGCATCTCTTGCTGTTGTGTTCTCAACCATCTAAATGCGGTATTTCTGATCTTCTTGCAGATGTGGATTAAGATAATTAATGGAGATGTCCAAGATGGAACACGGCCAGATCTGTTTGAATATGTTGTAGATTTTCTTAGTTTCTGCTCAAACTTTGACCTCGTCTGGAGACACGCTGACTGGGCTTTACAGAAAAACCCAAAGGTCTGTAATCCGCTACGAGAGCGTGAGATCCATCCCTTTTCAATAAAAGAATCTAGTGTTTAAAGTTGTGTTTTGCTACAGATAGGTGTCCAGATCTTCACCAAAAGACCGGTCTCAGAGGAGCAGAAGAGCCAGTTGAATCCAGATGATGTGATTTTGAAGTTGCAGAAGCACAGTCTGGCCCTTGTGCTTTACCTGGAGCATCTGGTGCTGGAGACGAGGATACAGGTGCTGCTTATAAAACTGTTTTATTTTTGTTCAGCACATTCTGTGGTCTTGTTTTTAAATGAGTTCATACACAAAATGGGTACAAAAGTCTTTCAAATGTTGATAAAAATGTGTCTAATTGTAAAAAAAAGAAGAAAAAAATTAACTTTTGGACTTGTGGGTGACATTTAGTGGCGACATCATACAGTTGACTGCCAGAGCTTGCAAGTACATGTTAAAGTAATGTTTTTTGCACTAATGCACTCTACACAATTGTGTAGTCCCAACATGTTCCTGATCTAAGCTAAAGCATATCATATTAAGTGTGTTAAAGCACACCAGTGTAATGTAAGAGTTATTCAACCACTAGAAGAGGAGGATGAGGGGGTGTGGCAGAAGTGCATAGATACATAGTTATTTTTATTTTTTATTTTTTAGGGGAGATATGCATGTAGATGTTTTTTGTGACTCGCATTTACTAACTTTTAGTAAATATTCTACTCACAAATAATGAGGCCGTTGGGCATTTGCTTCTGTCTCGCCTCCTTTTTTGTTGTAGAAAGAGAAATATCACACCCATCTGGCTGTGCTGTATGCAGAAAGAGTTCAGACTTTGCTCTCTCGGGCATCAGCCACAGAGGAACAGCTCTCCACTGCCCGACAGAAACTCCAGCACTTGCTCAGAGAATCCTGCCTCTATAGAGTCCAGTTTCTACTGGGTAGGTGCAAGCCCAGCTTTTGCTCCTTCAAGATCACCTCAGTCTCGGAAAGATTCATGATTAAGGTTAATTCTTGGACTAAAACCAAGATGTGGCAGACCTAAGGTTATAAAGACTTATTGAAACTAGAACCAATGGTCTTTGATTAATGAACCCAAATTTAGTTTCTCAAATTAATCTTTTGATGTTTTTTTTTCTTTTGAATAAAGATTTGGATCTGTGATTTGAAATCAAATACATAAAAACATATATAGTTTTAATTTCAATGAATAAACAGATTTCACATTCAAGCTGAAAACAATAACAACATATGATTGAGTTTTCCCAAATTATTTGTAAACATGTAATTTTGGTGGCAAGTGAACCATTTCAAACCTCCCAGACTCTCGTCGTTCATCTCTCAAATTCAACACCTCCTTGCTGTGTATCCTTTTCTAAGGAGAGTCTCTCAGGATAAGAGTAATTATGTTATTACCATTAAAGTCATAAATTTTCAATATTAGTAATGTAGCCTTCAATCTAGTCATTGTATCTTTTCAATAAAACCACGCTTGTGATTCGTCATATATTTTCTGACCAATTTTCAACACCAGTAATTGTTTACCACTACTTTCAGGTTTGTTCCCACTGAAGCCTTGTTTTCATTTTCAAAAGGGCGGCTAAATTAATTTGGCATATGGACACTCTGCTTGCTCCTCAGTCTTCTCTGGGGTTTGCATGTGTACCAATAAAGTTGATACCAGATCACCATTTCTCACTAGTTGAAAATAATGTAAATAATGTTGTGTGCTCTGTACTAAACCAATGAGGAGGATGGAGTTGAGGCATTGATGCACAAAGAGTTGAGATATTAGTAATGAGGACAAATGGACCTGATGGTATTGTACAAGTTTGTTCAAGCATTTCATAGCTGCTCGTTTTTAGAGGGTATTTATAAATATTATAAAATTTATTAAATTTATAAATATAAATATATATATTTGTGAATATTTATTTTGTGATTATAAAAAAACGTATTGTTGTTCCAGCAACATTTCTGTTAAAACATCTGGGAATGTCTTATTTTCATGCGAGGTCTACAATAAAATTTATTCTGAATTGTACATACTTGAAAATCCCAGTCATGCTGCTTGTTTATAGTGATAAAATCCGGATCAAACTTTGATGATAATTTTGTGCTCGCAGGTAAAATCCAGGCATCAGAGCATCTGCTCTTGGAGAGAGCAACACTACACGGAAAGCTAGGGGAGCACAAACAGGCCTTAAATATCCTGGTGCACCAGCTCAAAGACTGTCCTGCAGCTGAGGAGTACTGCAGCTGGGCCTCTTCATCTCAAGACGCATCCTACAGGCAAGACCTTTTCCATCAGCTTCTGGCGGTCTACCTGGACCCTGATGTCCCCAGAGGACCTCAGACGGTAGCTGCTGTGGATCTTCTGAACGGTCATGCAGATGTCTTCGACCCGGTGCAGGTGTTAAAGCTTCTCCCAGAGGACTGGTCTCTGCCGTTACTCCGTCCATTCTTGTGTGGGACACTCAGGGCTTCGGTACACGCACGGCGGATGTCGCAGGTGACACTGGGTCTGGCTCAGGCACAGAACCTCCAGCTGCAGCATGACCGGGTCAGCCATCTTTCTGCTAGTATCACATTGAATTTATATAGATATACTTGGAAATATTTCACACTTTTTTTTCCATATGTTCCAAATGTAGTGTATTTTTTACTCGCAGAATAATATATTTAATAACAAACCCATCTCTCAAAATCCCAAAATATTTTCAGAAATATTGCTAAACATTTATTATTAAAATGGTTCGTAAGTGCCAAAGTCAAGCCTGGTGTATAAATTAACGGTATATCTATATTTTGGACAGTAATTGAGGTAATTTGGTTTATGAGAAATCCAGCATTTATTATAAATTTCTTGCCTCCTTTAATGCTCAACTAAAATTTGTTTAACACTTGTTTAAAGGTAACTTTATTAGTTTCAAATAATACTAAGAAGATTGATGTGGAAGAGAGCAAATTAAATATATTTTGTTCACTGTAACTTGTCACCCATTTATCCAATTAGTTGATAATAAAAATAAAAAATAATTGCTGACAAATCAACAGAGGTAATAATTGTTATTTACAGCCCTAGAAATCAGCAGAAGTGGAGTCTTCTACCTCCAGATGTTGAATTAATACGTATTTTATTATTATTTTCACATTCTCATTTAAACACCTTCACAGAATTTACCCAAAATTGTGTGCATAAATCAGCAAAAAACTTTGGAATCTGTCCTGCTGAATCTTGAAAACAGTGTTGGCCAAACCATTTTAGTTTATTAGTAAGTAGTTATATTAAACGATCCAAAATAGCACATCCAAGTGTCTTTGGCCTAAAGCGCTAATTTCAGCTGTAAATATTTTCAAGAGTTTTATTGATGTTAAACACTATTACTCATGCATATCATGTTACTATACAGCCGAGATCCACTTACCTAAGCTGTCTGTGTTTATCCAGCTTAAGCATCGAGGTGGCCCTGTGTTGGTGTCAGAAAAGAAGGGATGCCAGCTATGCCACAACACTTTCAGTGAGCCTGACTGTGCTTGCCTACCCGGTGGAGCCCCTGTCCACATCCAATGTGTCGCGAAGAGAGCCATGGACTTTCCATCAGAGCGTCAGAGAGAAAATGGCCACCGTAGCAACCACACATGAAGATGAACTGTATGGATGTTGATGTTGCCCCTGTACCATGTGTGCGCAGGGAAGATAGTTCTGAGCCAGGAGGCATCAGGACCTGCTCTGTGAGTCTGTGATGGAGACGCTCGACCAATGAGGGTGGAGGAGTTGCTATTTATTGTGAGTACAGAGAACAAAGAACACTCCAAATACTGATCGTGTCCTTCATTGTAGCATTGCCTTACAAAAACTCTGCCACCGGCTGTCCTCGAATATTCTGCTTTTATTATTCTGGGTTTATGGTAGCTGTTTGTAAATGGTTTAAAACTATATATATTTGACACTACTTTGAATTAATCCATAACGCGAGTGAAGCTCCTCTTCCATGGATGGGGTTTTAGTTAGCATTTTGTTGGGAATTCAGAATTACAGATTGAAATATAAATATAAAACTATAAACAAATGACTTCTGGATTCTGATTGCACCAAGCTTTGTCAATGAAAGTCAACACATATTTCTTCGTAACAGAAAAATCATAGGTTTGGAACTAGAAAAAAGAAAATATTGAGTATATTTTGTCAAATAAAAAAGTGGATTATAAAATTGATACGTTTGTCAAAAACATGTAAATTTCATGATCTGTGCATTCTCAGGAGACATTTGTTATTATATTTCAATGTCAACACAGATCTCATTTCAGCACAGCAAGAAGTGCAAATTAGCTAATTTTATTTTTCCTGATTTTTTTTTCTTTCAAAATCATAATGTTCAACAGTGATTAATATTTTCAAATTTTAATCAGCTAACAGCTAAAGTAAGAAAATGGAACTGTAAAAGTAAAAGCAGGTTTCATAACTAATGAAATAACGAATTCTGGAATGAAAATGGACAATTTTTCACATACAACAGTTGGATCAGGATTTCAATCCGTTTTGCAATATTCTAAAATTGATTTTGATCAAAGTCTAAAGTCAAAGTGTTCACGTGCAAAGAAGAAAATGAATTTACCTTCTTTACAAAACAGTTAAAAATCAGGTTCGTTTCATTGCTTTTCTCTCGGTGTAGCCCACAACAACCAGTTTCTCTGCGCCTGGAGTCAATGGTTTATATTTCAAGCTATAGAACCAGTCTTCTCCATACAAGAAGTTTAAATAAAGCTCAGTGCATTTTGTGACTGAACTGTGTGTCAACAAAAGCCTTAACTTTCAGCTTGAGCTATTGTAAATTCAAGCCGTTCTCTCTACAGCATCTGTGAAGTATTTTAAGACTATAAACATCAGTCAGGTCTTGTGTACTGTACATACAGCTTTGGGCTGCTGGCTGTATAAAATCTCCATTTTAATAAACCAGAATATAAAGCATTTTTGTCTGAAATTGCATTTCGCAGTGCTGAAAGATTAAACACAAATGCTTTATTTTTTTACTTAAAAAATTGTTAGTATGTGTATAAACTTTATTGCTGAAAGAGTTCAATATGACGTTGTTATACCCTTTGCAGCGTCAACTCTTTTGGGAAGGCTGTCCACAAGGTTTAGGAGTATGTTTCTGGGAATTTTTCAGAATCGGCAAGAAAGCCTGGCTCTCAGTCTCCCATTCTCTGTCCATTTAAGTCATCCACATTTTTATGGACCTTGCTTTGTGCGCTATTGGACAGGCTTGTTGGAAGAAGTTCCAAACTGCTCCATAAACAGGGGTTTTGCAGTTTCATAGAGTAAAATTTAAAACTTAAATTTGACTTTTGGAAATCTTAAAATGATTGCTACACAATATATGCCATTCTAGTGTTTTTATGGCAGCATTGGAATGTTAAAGAATTGCAACTCCAAACATTTAAAGTATTTGACCTTCACGTAACTTAAATTCTTGATATATTGAATATAAGTCTAGTTGTTTCTTAGTTCATTTAAATGAATCTACAAAACTACATACACACAAAGGCGTAACAATGTCTTCCAAAGTGTATTAACTTTAATAAAAACCGCTAGATGCTACTGACCACACGACTTCCTCGGTTTCTACTTCTCTTCTTCGTTCCCTTTATTCCATCGAGAAGCAACACTTTTGTTAAGAAGAAGCAAATTCCAAACATTTTAAAGGATTTGACCTTCACGTCAATTAAATTCTTGATATACTGAATATAAATCTAGTTGTATCTTATATTAAGTGATTATTTACCATAAAAAACTGAATCATATTGCCTTCTGCTAGAACTAATACACATAGCATTTCATATTTGTGAAAAATGATATATACTTACATGCATATTTACTCTAGTCATGATTCTAGTCATGATCTGTCTATCTCTCTCGTTTAATCAAGCAAATGTTCATACAACATAACCCTACTTGGAAAGATGTGCAAGTTCCAGCAAACATTCAAGTCCTGAATGTGTTCAACACATAATGGAATGACTTAATAAAAAGATTTCTTGCTCCCTGCTCTTAAATAACAACATTTTAAGATTGATAAGTGATGGGTTAGCAGAATAATGAATTTTCTGGTTTCATGAGGACAAAACTTTGAGACCTTTTTAAATTTGTTTAGAATTTATTTTAAGACCTATATCATAAAAAAAAGACAAAACTTTTTTGCATAATGAACAGTATACTTCAAATACATTGTTTGAAACACTAACCATCATAGCTCATATTTGCCCAATTTATTACCCAAATCGAATAACAAAAGAACTTCTTACAAATGAAAATGTTTATTGATAAAGTTAACAACAATACTATATACATATCAGAAGACTCGCGAGTGCTCGTTTCCTTCTCACCTCCATCTGAAACTCTTTTGAGTACATTTTCAGAGTAGTTTCCCGTTTAACGCTTTTTCCAGGTGAACTTCTTTCTAGCACCCTCCTGTCCAGGCTTCTTCCTCTCTCTGATCCTGGGATCAGCAGTCAGTAAACCCGCTGATCGGAGAAAAAAAAGAGAGAATACAGAACAATTAAGGAAAGCTTTGTATGAAAAAAATAGCTAAACCTTTAGTACACACTATTTCAGAGCTTTCAATCTCCCATTAAAGGGGGGTATAAGGCGTGTGATTTTCAATCAATCAATCAAGTTTTTATATAGCACTTCTTTAGCAATTCCTTTCAAAGGAGCTTCACAAAGTCCTAGTGAGGATCAGGTACAGTAAATAGAAGTTCCCTCTGTGGGAATATTTACAACAACAAAGGCGGAGACAAATGTTATCACACTTTGTGGCCACTAAGAACTGAACACCTCGACATTGTATTATTTTCCACGAAAAAACAAAAAGGACCTTGTTTGGAATAAAGTGGGTGAGGTGGTAGCTGAATCTGGTAAGTTATACATAAAAAAAAAACTGAACTTGATATGTATTTATATTTTGCTGGGATGTAAGCGTGAGAAACACATTCTGTTTGCTTGTTCGTCACTTAGTATGAATGCTCATTTAAATTGAATCTTTGAGTCACAAACCTTGCCTCATCTTCTCAACCTCTCCCTCGGAGATGAAGCTGAGCAGTGCACGAGAGATGGCCAATCTCACAGCGCCAGCCTGAGAAGAGCGCCCACTGCCCTCCACACTGCCCTCGATGTCGAAGCGACCCAGCATGCCCACAAAGTGCAGAGGGAACATCAATTGCTCCCTGCAGACACAGGCATGAGACATCTGAATGGAAGTGGACAATTATTTCCCATTGTTTACAAGTGATTATCAAATCAGTTTGTACACTGCACCAGAGAGCTTTTCATGTGCGTGTTACGGAATTAAAATATTTTGTAAAGGTTGATTCTGTCCAATTGTTTTTGGGTTGTTTCCTGTTGGGTCAAATAGAAAACTCCCTCTGCCTGAGCGAAGCGGATTGTCAACTGGTCAAGTGTCCAAAGATCTGCACTTCAGAGTCTACCTGGAAAAACTACACATCCAAAGTACCCACTTGGGCACTGATACTAATACTTTTTTAATGCATACTATGGCTTGAGTCATCCTAATTTTAATTTTGCACCCATAAAGATGTGGTTATTGCACCGATTGGGATACAGTTCAATAATTCTCTAAACTAGACTTTCAATCAAAGCATGAGATTTTCATTAACAGATTCATTCTTTTTAATTAATAGAATAAAAATATGAAATGTTAAACTAAACACATGTTAAATGTTGCCAATCGAATGTTGAATAAGCTAATCTGTAGGGTTTATATATTTAGAAATCTGACAGTGATGATGGCAGTGTATCAACAAAAATAAACCTCACCTAATATCACTTATTCTGATATTTATACTACATTAGAAATACACAATAAAATAAGTTTTGTCATTCAATTTAACAATGATTTATTTTTCTAAAACAAATTGTATTTTATGTTTTTTACATTTGTTCAAAACCTCAAAGTCTCTGGTTTTGAAATCAACCCATGGCTAGCTGTTACAAAACGCAACTAAGTGGATGGAGCTTAAAAGGTCATGTTTAGAGACCTGTGCCTCAAAATTATCTTCCTCTATGCTTCTAGAGAGTTTAGTTTTGTACAAACCATTTAGTAACTTTCAGTTTTTTGAACCAGTGCAAAGAAGCTGTGAGCCATGCTAAAACCAACCAACCACGCAAAAGGGATGAAACTCAAACCCAAAATGTTAACGAGCTCAAGTACATTTGTGTTTATCATCATTTATATACATGAGAAAAAGCAACAACACCATCATTGTGATCCCAGTCTTTACTTCAGTTAGTATTCTCCAGCTTGTGTGCTGGCTGACACTGAGCTACCCTTTCCTTCTGCTCCAATTAGGCCAGCGTGAAGTGGCCGGAGCGATAAGCGCTGGCTCCAGGTCTCCAGCTCACTCATCTGTGTAATTAACTTTTCAACCGCATTAGAAAATCCCTGGATTTGAGCAGTTCTGTGGTCAAGTCTCACTGATGGCATACTAACTAAAGTATAATAAAACACTCGAGATGAGGTGTGCGGAGATGAAGTTTGCTTTCTCTACATCGCATTTCAGACAGATGGATACGCACCGGTCTTGAAGAACAGGAAAGTAGTGTACGTAGCTCCTGCCATTGATGCTGATGTTCCCCGAGCCGCTGTCTCGCAGCGTGATGCTGGATTTAGCAGACTTCCTCCTGCCTGAGAGAGCAGTTTAAATCAATTTCCAAATGTTTATTCTCATTTAAAAGGAATAAATTATATATTTGTTTGATCAAAATGAAGGTTCTTAACACAAAACTGCTTAACCTCAACCACTTAATGTAGAAATGTAAAATCTATAATATATTAATAATAACTAGGACCAAAGGATAAAAAAAAAACAAATAACAAGGATTTTCACTTGCTCCATTAAAAAGTTACTTTAACCCAAAAAGGAAATGAAAAGTGTTCCAATCACGACATTAGGTTTGCTTCGTACTCCCGAAGGCAAGTTGAGGATGTTTTAGATGCTTTATTTAGACTTCAAAATTCAAAAGTCCAAATTCAAAAGTATTATTTACTTTATAGGTAAACATGGAGTGCAATATAGAATGTTTCTCACTTATAGATCCACTTTATTTACCTCTTCATCACTTGTAAATATATGTGTCATGTATTTTATGTGTCAGTTTTTAGTTTTGTAGTTTACAACAAATGTGGGTTTTTGCAGTGCAATTTCAGTAGTTTTATTGTATTAGTAGTACAGTTCATACAACACTGAAGTTGCTCCAAAGTCATAAGAGAGGAAAGAGGGCGAAAGAAAGAAAGAAAGAAAGAGAGAGGAAGAAAAAAAGAGAGAATGATGGTAAGAATCATAAGAGAGCAAGACAATGAAAAGAGGCACTGAGAAAGGAAAGAGGGAGTGAAAAAGAAAGAAAAGGAGAGGGAGAGAAAGAAAGAAGAAAAGAAAGCTGACTTGTTAACATGTTTAATTGTGGGTCATTTAAATAACAAACAATAACAATCTCAAACCTTAATTTCAAATAACTAATAAGTTTATCAAGAAAGTCAAATTCCAGACTGATTATATAACGCTGTACCATCTGCCACGCTGAAAGCCACTCCTTTTGCATCATACTGCAGCGGAGGAATCTCCTGTTTCCTGGACTGCACCTCGAGTGGTTTCCGGAACCTCAGGACGAACTCTTCCTCCAGAGCGCTGTAGGACATGGACAGCAGCCGCTCCATGAGCTGGATGAACCGCATGAACTGCACAGAGGAGGGAACAGTACCCTCTGCTGATTTCATTCTCAACTACACTTGTGGGAGCGCGCACTCTTCCTCTGCTCTTACGTCTGGGTCTGAAATGTTCTCCACCAGAATCTCCTCTACTTCCTCTTTCACCATCCACCTGCTCCCCACCAGTGATCTGTCAAAAACACACAGTTTCTTCCAGGGTTTCTGCAGGTTTCGTAAGCTCAAATTGAAGACTAATACTGTAAGAATCAAGTTTAAGACCTATATCAAAACATCAAAAACACATTCACCCCCAACAATCGCTTCTATGCGTTAGAGCATTTATTTAGCATTTTCTCAATCTCTAGCAACCCTTACAATCCTATTTACAAACTTTATATTTATGAGTATTGTGTCAATATTTGGCAACTTTAACAATCCCTTTTAACATTTTGGAGCATTTATCAAACTTTAGCAATCCTAACCATGACTTATATTTTTGAGCATTTCTGCACATTTCCTCAGACTATGGCAACCCTAACCATTATTTTTACTTTTTAGGATTTAGAAGCATTTTCTTTGGCAACCTTATGCAACAACAGATATCAGATGAACTTTTTATGGACATCAGAAAAATAAGATCTATGGAAGATTATTCTTTGGACTGAATTTAAGGCTTTTTAAAGCCTAAAATGTGGGCTTTTACATTTTAAGAACCCGCAGAAAGCCTTTATTCATTACTCATCTGTCTGCAAAGCAAGCTTGGCTTTTAATAAGCAATAATGCAATTCTTCTTTTTTTACTTACCTTTTAGTAAAAAAAAAAAAAAAAAAAAAGAGCAAACAGTGAACTTTTTTACTCTTAAAATAACTCAAAAATATTTTTCTCAAAATATGTTACATTTGACTCAATATTAAAACTATTCTTTATACATTGAACTCTTAGTAGCATACCAATTTAAATCAATCTATTACAAAAAGACAATTATGATTGTCAATTGTTTGATACAGTAAAATAAACACAATTCTCATTCAATTTAAAGGTAAATATTTAAACTTTAGAGATTACCATTAAATAAATGGAGTGGAATGTAATAAATGTAATTCTATGTAATTACATCATGTCACATGGTCATGGCAGATGGCTAAAAGTTCCAAACAGAAAACTGTATAAATAAAAAATAAGGACAGATGATAAGTGGATTCCAGATATTGACCTAAAACATTTAAAAGTACTTTTATTCTATTTATAGTTACTATTGAATGTTTTAACTAAAGCTTTATTCCTTGGACTGCTTTTGGTCAAAACCTCGGTCCATGCATGCAACAGCGTGAAAAACATGCTACATGTCGTACATGCTCATTTTAACTTGCTCACATTTGCTTGGTTTCTGTTGTGTACAGGCCTTTACTTCTCATCTTGTCCTGATGTTTTTCTAAAGCCAGAATCTTTTCATACACCTCCTATAATCGAAATAAAAAGAAGTAGTAGTTAAGGTGAAGTATGTCATTAAAAAAAATCCTAGAAACCGCAAACTTGATACTCATCCAGGGCAGTCAGTAAACACTAGATTGTCTTCCTAATTCGACTTAGAGGTTTATGACCGCTACAAACCACTCGTATATGTACGATACCAACAATGCTATTGGTGAAAATAGATGTAATAAAAAAAAAAAAACACACTCCACTTCCACATATTATATCTCCCCTCAAGCGGTCCTGTGACCACAACAGCACTGTTGGACCCTTCAAAATGTTTATCATTATGTGGAGAAGTAATAAAAGCACTTGTAAATATGCTCCAAAAATTTTATGTTTTATTTTAAAACATTTTACAATGATACCGGTCCCATTTGAATCAATTATCTATGCTAAGCTATGCTAGAAGCTTCAATGTCCATATCAAGGCAAGGTAAGGTAAGGTAAAGCACATTTTGTACACAGTGGCAATTCAAAGTTCTTTACAGATAACAAAAACAGATCAGAGATAAAAGTAAGGGATAAGACATTAAGCACATCAAAATGTATAGAATAAAAGAAAAACAGAAGTTCAGCTCTGACAGTAAACACACGTTTAAATATATGAGTTTTTAGTCTAGATTTCAATTTCTAATTTCAGGAGAACGGCTCAACAGATTCAAGTACATTTTTAAACATGTTTTTTAGCAAGTCAAGTTAAGACATAGCCATGCTATAAAAAAATTACTTGTTAGCTTAGTTGCTAATGTTATTAAGTGGCATTTTAACTGCATTATGTCTTAAGACCAGTCCTAACTATTCGGAGACCCATAACTGAAGTGAAATTGGTGGATGTCTATTTCTGTATAACCTATCGACTTGTCTGCTTTAAAAATTGATTTTATTCAATTCACAGAAAGTAATACCCCACTTGTAGAATTGGGGGGCTGTAACAAGACCGGATCATCCGAGCATGTTCTGTGTTGACTAATAAGCTGGAGTACAGAGCGAAGAAAATACAAGCTCTTTTTCGGGGATATATTCAGGAATCCTTCAGAAGAAAAGATGCGCTGAAGCAAACGCAAGGATTTGAAAATCCCCTCGACACACAGGGCACAGAGACTCTCCATTGTGAAAGCAGATCTCATCGCTCTCTTTTCTCTAGAAGGATTTACTTGTGTGTGTATGTGTGTGTGTGCGTGCGTGTGTGTTTACTGTGTAAGGAAAAATTGAATTGGGGAACACTTGGGCCGTAACCCTTCACGCGTTCCCTCTTCTTTCTAATACACACACAATGGAACGTCCGTCTGACAGGAGAATCTGCCATGCGGATCGGGATGCCATCCTCGGGCACACTTGTCTAAATTGGCATGGCGCCCATAAGCCTGGAGTGGCCGTCAGCCATGGGTCTGACGCGGGGTCCCGGCGCTGGCATGCAGCTCACGTCAGGCCTTTCCTCACGCTTTTGCGAGAATTCATTTCCCCCTCAATTATCCCACAGCTGTTTGTTTAATTCGCTCCTGATAGAGTGCGTATAATCCACCGCCGCTCGCCAAAAAGCAAACATCAGGCAAAAACCAATTTTCAGCACAAAAAACTGAGTAATAGAAAAGGAAGGGGGAGAGAAGAAAAAAAGCAAGGGGAATGCAGGTTACACGTTCGTGATCACAGCGCCATAACGAATCCAGAGAAATTCAAATGGCTTCAGGACGTGAGAGAGGCTCTTCTAACTCAGCTCTTATTATGACAACTTTCACTGATGACATTTGGTGAACCGGATGCCAGATATTCAACAAATAAATCAAGTTAAACTGTAGCTTCATCCCTAAGCAACTATTAAAGGTTAAATAGAACCAACAGTTTGATCAACACCAGTAGACACCACATTAGAAGGGTTGTACTCTAATGAAATGATAAATGGTGATGTAACTGTAGTCTAAATGTGTTCAAATATGCAAGGTGTCCAGCACTAGTATGACCAAATATTAGACCTTTAGTAGAATAACTGAACTTAAAACACAGTTTTTGTTCAATTAATCAGATAATTGGATAAGGTGTTTAATTATTTGTACAGTTAACACAATGTAATTATATTATATTTTACACAGTTCAAACTGCAAACATTTATATTATGATACACTGTTTTGTGCACTGACAATAAATGCCCTTTTCACTTTAAGATTTTTTTTCCATTTTTGCTTTCTCTCCCCCTTATGAAGCATATAATTGATAATTTACCATATAGGTTAGAATTTTTTTTTTTATGTTAAAATATTTCATTACAATTTTATATATTACTACACACTCAATTTACTGTTATTAGATTGTATTTGACACTTTTCTTTAAAAAGTAGTAGCCTAAAAAAGGACATAATTTGAATGACATGTTCAGTGGTAAATGTATAAATGTATTTTACTAAGTTTATGATCTTTTTTGTGTATTTTTTCACATTTATTTGTAGATCCTAAAGTTATTTACTAATTTAACTCAATTATACCCCTGTTTAAATGGCACCAAAAATTACCTTTTATTTTAATAAGAATGTTGAAAATAATATAGGGTGCACATGTGACAAAGGTTTGAGAAGTTTGATCTCTTCATTTTAAAAACATTTTGTTAAACCTACAGTATGCACATTACCTAGTTAAGCTGCTTGTGCAACATGGTTACTTTACAAACCCAAACCCAGTCCTTGTACTTATGCTTGTCTAAACATCAATTTGGACCAAATATCCTTGAATCCGCATTCCGATTTCATTTGCCTTCACTAAAACCCATTCCTCTCATTATGAGGGAGAATAGGCGATTATTTTCTGCACACTGCAGGGACTCTGAACGCAGAGCACCTCTATGCGGTTCGTAGCTGGATGAGAGAGCCGAATCACGCCACAGATTTGACATACCTATTTAAATGAACAGCAGGTGTCCAAGCCACCACAGGGCATACGGGTGAGGGGACGAGGGCGGACCGAGGACAATGCTGAATTAGTCAACTCATACAAACACATGGTCCTTACTGCTACCGAGAGACGTCTTAGCCCAAGGTCAGGTCCTGAGATGAATGGCAGCGAAGGGGAAAATAAAATAAGCTAAAAACAAACAAACTTTGAAAAGGAATTTCGCTGGTGATAAAGAAGTCTCTCTTGGGTTCTTCTAACACAGGGAAAGCCCTGAAGCTGAAGTGCACACACGCACACACACACACACACACACACGCACACACACACACGTCATATCACAAAGCCCTGCATGAGCGGCGAAGTGTGTGACACTCCCTGTTTAAATGAGATTTAAGGAAGAGAAAGAGTTCCGTCACACTCTACCTCCATCTCATTTCTCTTCTCACAAATCCAAAGCTGCCATTTACATTTTGCTTCATCACTTCAAACTGCTTATCCTGGCTTGTTCCAAATGAAACTACACTCACGGCCACTTTATTAGGTACATCAGGCTACTGGGTTTCTGCCGGTTTGATTAGGCCAAATTTAAGACTGTTTAAGACCATTAAAGAATCAAATTTATGACATATATCATATCAAAAACAAATAAATAAACGTTTTTATAATAAACAGTACGCTTTAAATACATTGTTTGAAACACTCACCATCAGTTTTCTCAAACTCTATAAAAAAAAAGCCATGGTTAAGGTTGCCAAAGATGAGCATGTATGAGCATTTCGCAATCTCTGGCAACCACAACAATCACATACACATTTTTAACATTTATGAGTCTTTTGTCAATATCTGACAACCCTAACAATCACTTTTAAGATTTAGAGCATTTCTGAGTGTTCTCAACCGTTTTCTCAAACTATGGCATCGACAAATGTCCCTTTTAAGTTTTTGAGTATTTACACAAGTCTTCTCAAACTCTAGCAACCTTAACTATGACTTTAATGGTGTTGTTTGTTTGTTTTTCATTTAAAAGCATTTCTAAATCTCTAGCTACCCCGAGCAACAACAAAACAATACATATCGGATGAGCTTTACATGGCCATCTGAAAATTGGTCAGTGAAAGACCTGTGAAAAAATATTTAAGACCTAGAACAGTGAATAGTAGAAGTCTAAAATTGGCACTTTCAAATTTTAGACATTTTAAAACCGTTTTAGACTACTGATGCTAAAAGTGGTTGGTCACATCGCTGCTTTCTGAACCTACTCGGGGTTTAACGTGGTGCCTCTTCTTTGGGGCTATTCTGAATATCTTGTTACTCAAGCTCCTGTTGTCTTTCGCTAACAGTTTTCCTCTGACCTTACTCAAATCAATACCAAAAACAACCTTCTTTTATAAAATTCCAACATTCAAATAGCATACTTTTTACATTAAATCAAAACTCACATGCATCAGAGAGTAGTAGGACTGCTTCCCTGTGTAGAAGAGAAAGTGAAAAGGCCGACCATTGGCATCCCACTGGACAGCTAAAAGAGGTAAGAAACCCAGAAAAACTCAATTTTACACATCAGCAGGCTTCCATATCTCCAAAAATCAAAACAGTCCTTTTCTTTACCTTTCTGCTTAGGGAATATTTGCTCTGGATGCTGAAAACATAAGAATGAGAAATGATTAAGAAGTTTTACATAGAAAATCTAACATATACTAATAAAATCGAACCTTCATTATTGGTCTTGCATGCTTCTCGAAGAGTCCAGAAGGGAAAAGATAGGCGATACACCTCTGAGGGGGAACAAAGAAAATGAATTAGAATGCACATGTTAAAACCTTCATCATTATCATCTAAATACACTTGATCACTTGTTTGAACAGAACCTGTTCTGGTAATAAAAAGTGTTTCAAAACTGTAATTAAATCCCTCGTTAATTCCCCAAACTAGTTCCATCTGTACTTTGTTTTGATTTTCTGATCCGAAATTTGATCTGGAAAAATACGCTGAAAAAAAAATGCTCAAAAAGTTTAGCTTTAGTTCTTCATTTTGGAGCATTTTAGGGTAAAAAAAGGATGTGTCTGGAATGCTCCGTACACTGATAAACAGAAAATACTGTTTTGATGCTTAATGATTATTACGCATCAAAATATTGTAATGATATCTTATAATTGTAATTTTTTTTTAAATATAAAACTGAAAAAACGTTGAAAAAATACAACAATTATAAATCACTATTGCAATTTTTGTTAAAAATAATCATAAATAATGGCATTTTTAAAAATTGTTTAGTCCCATCACAAAGAAGTTTTACTTTATCTGTCTGTATAACTTCCTGCTCTACATGCTATGTACTAGTATGGCAACCCATTTCATACTCTGTCAGTAAAAATATACTGGTGCAATTGGAATTGCAGATATCTTGAATGTTCTTATGACTAGTTCAAAAACAGCTATCCCCCAAAAGAATATGCTATATCTACCCGTGATCGTTTTTACAGAAAGTTAGGTCACTTGTTCAAATGTAATAATTGGCTTGCCATACTTATCTTGGCTCCGCCCTCTGGAACCGGACATGAAAATAATTTAATTTAAAAATAAAAATGTTGTCAATGAGCATGATTTGAGCGCTCTGGATATCTTCGTTCATCAAAGCAATTTAAATGAGGATGATTTTCTTTCGAGAGGTAGATTTAACTGTAGCCATCACTTCTTAAAAGATGAGATGATGAATATACTTCAACCAAGACTGTCTGGTTTATTTTGGTCATTTTAAGAGTAACAGTATTGCGAAGGAGCTCCGGACAGCTCTGTTCATACTTGATCATAAAAAGGTGGGATAAACTCACCATGCGATGTTTGTTTGTTTGTTTATAGCCAAGACAACAACAAAGGTTATTTCATGGCTCACCATGAAATGTCCAAAGACCGATTTTAACAACTTTTGAGATAGCAATGTTATCGTATCACATGTTGAACTGTTTCATTATCAATTAATCATTAAATTGAATTAAATAAAACATGTTAGAGCATCAAATTGCACAAATATGCCATGTAAACAAATTAACTAGGCACTACTGGTCTGTGGGCATGTTTGAATTGGGAATTACAAATGTCTACTTCATATCCCAAAAGCACACATTTAAAACATTCAAACAAACAACAAAAAAAAAACCAATAACTATAGCACACTATTTATGTTCACAAAGTAGGGTGCTAGATTTTAATAATTTAGTATAATAATGTGTGTTGTGCAATTTAAAAAAAGCTTATCAAAATCAAGACGATGTGCTACTGGTCTCTGAGAATCTGTTTTTGTGAATTTAAATTTCAATACAGGATCTCAGATGTCTCAAAGAAATCCAATACAGCGAGCCCGTTGCTGATTCATTCACTGTTTTAAATTTCACTGATTCACCGTGTTAGTTATTGACTCTATTCATAAAACCATACTTCCACGCTTTAATTCATTTCCATCACTGTACATGACAGTCATTGAAATAATATGAGGCCTTCAGAAGGGTAACCTCCAAAGCTTCGACCCTGTTTTCCAGGTTAAATGAAGAACAAAGATAAAAGAAGAAAGCAAGCTGATGGCAGATGCACTCAGACAGAAAATGCATCCATGCACTGGCATCAAAAGGAAAGAGTGAGGGAAACCGAGAGGAAAAAAAGTAACACAAAGGGCAGAAGAGACAGAACGGCGCATAGATGCAGAGACAGATGAAGGCAGCACCTGTTCTTACCTTGAAAAGCAATATGGCCCAAGTCCCTCAGGGAGGTTTATCCTCGTCAAAGTGTTCTAGAAACCTCTACTGCCTAAACTACACAGCAGTCTGAGCTGGGAAACTAAGTGTGACCTGCTCTCCCTCTGTTCTTCTTGGACATATGAACACTTGTTTCGTGTGTCGTGTTAATCATGAGGAGTATAAAAATCCCGACCTGACCATGCAGTCTTACAACCTTGCCTTACAGCATTTTGAATATTAAAAGCAATACAATAAAAGGAATAGCCAAAAAAAAAAATGCGATGGGTAAAATGCTTCTCCTCTGAGACCCTTGTCTTAATCAGCCTGTGATGCTTCCTTCAGCATTCGCTCCTTCGAAGATAATTTTAATGCAGTTAATGTACAACATAACAGATAAAAATGTCATACAGACACACACACACGCACGCACGCACACAATCCTAAAAAATTTATTCACCATACTGAAAATAATATACATATAGAATTTTAAATATAACAAAAGCAAAGCATTTTTTTTTTACAAAGAACTGAAAAAAAGACCATTGTGCTGAACAGTCACATGTTAGATGCCTGTGTTCAGTCTTATGTCTTGTGTGTTTGTGTTACAAATGAGGCATGGGTAAATAAGGATGGATATTAATTATAGGCTAGGTTGCCATTAACTATTATATATATATATATATATATATATATATATATATATATATATATATATATATATATATATATATATATATATGCAGATATAAAAAAAAACATTGATAATAATAACATACCAAAGGAGTACCCTTCCTTTTATTTTTATATTCACTGATGTTGAATTTTCAACATGTAACATTTTTCCTTTCACTCAGGTGCTGCTTCACAACCACCCTTAAAAACTCAACTTTATTTTCAATCGATGAAACCTCAGCAAATTTCCTGCCACTTTAAGTTGCATGAACCTCAAGCTCACCTAACGGGTGCAAACACGATGTGTGCGTGGAGACGAAAGACAGCAGGAGAAGGCAGGTGAGGCTTGCAGTCTTTATTAATTACTTCCTCCTGGCAGCTTTCACTGTGCAGCTGTTTCACACCTTCGGTGGATTCGAGGGAACGTCATGTCGGCTGAAGCGCTTGGCACATGGCTCTGCCAGCTCAGGCACAGACGTCCCATTCTCTGCTTGCTCTGTGCCCTCCAGTCGCAGCCATTTCCACCCCTTACCCACTGATCAGCTGGCAATGGGACTCTACGTGTCAACTTCTTTTAGCCACACTTATGCTGAGGACTCAATTCATTAATGGTGACGGAGATTGGGGAATAGCGCTTAGGTTTGAGAAATTGTACTAAATTGCTGGGATAAATCAATTAGGCCTATTTCTGTCTGGCACCCTGTTTGTTAATGTTTGCTCATTTATAAACAGGTCCCATCAAGTTCTGCGCCCACACCATTAAATGAACAGATAAATACTCTTTTAATTTCGGTGTCTTGTGGGAGTTTAAGTTTGTGAAAAAACTTAGGAAAACTTAAGGAAAGCACCAGATTACATAGTACAAACCTAAAGCATTATTTATTTTCTAAAATAAATAAATTATGGCGCACAAGAAAAAAAAAGTTTTTTTTTTTTTAGAAATTGATGAATCAAAACTTATTTTTTATTGATAAAAATATTTTATAAATTTCAAGAAAATACACCTGTAGACAGAGTCATTCCTTTATTTGCATACAACACACACACACTGCACATGATAATATAGAACTGAACGTAGTAACAGAATTAAAATAAAAAGTCTCACTCAAATATTCATTTAAATATCAAACCATTATCTTCCCAAAAATCATAGACTTTTCGGCCTGTGTGACCGAAAGCTCTTCCCTTTCTTTCTTGGCTTTCGCTTCATTTTAACCACTAGATAAAAAAGTAAAACTTTGCCGATAAAGTAAATAACCTTCCTTTACCATCTGTGTTGAGTTTAGCTAGCTAGAAGTTAGTAGTCATCACACCATGTTGTGATATTGATAAGTTTAAATACAGTGCTTATACAGGAGCAGCGGATGTATGTAAGAGGTTATATTTTTTACGATTTATTATGAGGTAAATAAAACCTGTCTTTTGTTAGCATCTGTGTTGTGTTTTGGTTTGCTAGCAGTTGGTATTCTTATAAAACCAGTATTCATCAGAGGATAGACAGCACAGACGGAGCGCATAACTATAAATGCTGTTGACAAATGGGTGCACGTGGAGCTTCTGTAATGAGCAATTCGTAGAGTTGACGCAGAAGCATAAATCTGGCTATATCGCCATAGACCGTGCTCACATTGTTGATGCTTTAACTCAGTTATAGGTTTAGTGAGTTATAGATATACACGTAATCAGGAACAAGTAACTCAATATTGTCACTGTGAGGGTACCCGAAGCACATATGATCAGTTCAGTTGAACTGGTTTAATGCCGTTCACCTCGCTATCTGTAGTCATGCAAATTTGTTTCTTTTCAATGAGTTTGTATTATTTTCCGTGCGTTGTCTGCTGTCCTCAAACCACTTTTACACCACCAAAGTTGATTAATTTTTGGGATTTAACGCTTCATCTGAACTTCTTAAAGCCCTGCTAGCTCCCCAGCGCTGTTCTTAAGCATCCTCCTTTGAGTTTTGGTGGCGCATACATGAGCTGTGTGACTTACGTAAGATACATTACATCAACACGTAAGAGTACCGTGATATGAACATTTTTGACTGCATTAATATTTACACTGGTAGTATTGTGGATGATACGATATGGCCCACCCCTAATTTGCAAGACAAGCTTGATCAGTTAATGGCCAGCTAGACTACAATTAATATCCATACTTATATACCCATGCCTCATTTATAACACAGACATAAAACTGATCACAGGCATCTAATATGAGACTGTTCAGCACAATGGTCTTTTTTCTGTTATTTTTAAATAAGAGTTTTTTTCTTACCTCATTTACAATAAACTCCCACTCACATGTGCAAATAAATGAGTGAAAGAAAATTGTTCACAAAAAAAAACTATAAAATGTTGCTAAAAACCTGTAGAGAGTGAGTCAATCCAGTAGAGGGCAGTGTACTACTCAACACTGAAGTCATATTGACCAATCAGAAGCCTCTATCAGCTCACAGGCATATCGCTGCTTCCTTTCAATGTCTGAGAAATACAGCTCACAAAAAATAAGGACATTTTTATAAACAAACATTCTCTCAATCCAACATTTTCATTCTCCCTTATCTGAGGCTCGAATGGTTTTTATTCCAAACCGTCAGCAACTTCAACAGCTTAATGTTTTTGCTTGCCACTTCCGTTATGTGATTTAATACGTTATTCAATATGTTGTGTGCTTGTGTAGTCCTGGACATTTCAGAATATTTTCTTTAGCACAGTGAACAGCTTCTCTCTCTCTGTAGCCTATTAGCTATTTGAGATCAGTGAGCAAATGCTGTGCATCAATAGCAAGCTCCTATAACTACACCAATAACCAAAATAAATGTGGTTACACTGTCTACATGGAAATAAATCTGTAAAATTTAACCTTGTTAAAAAAAAGTGTGTTTACAAATTAACCAGGTAAGTGTAGAAACTGGCCTTAGACAACATCATCTTGAAGACTCATGTGAAAAACATCGGTCACTAACAACTTTAGTTTAGTCAAGGAAAGGCCAAAAAGCAAGTGCTTTAAAACATAGCACATCACAATCAGATGGACAGACATTTATCTAAAGACAGAACATCACTAGATTCACATTTATTAGATACAAGCTACAGCCACTCAACAGTCACAAATTACTGTTTGTTAAAATACACAAATTTGCGCTCTCCAGATCAAAATTCTGTCAATTTTCACATTGACTCATAAAAATGTTGTTAAAGAAACATGGCACTTTAGCTAGGTTTACAGAATAATATTACCATTTGGTAATCTCCAGATATGGCAATAGGATCTTCTAGACCGCTTAAATCACATGAACCAAAGTTTTGAAAAAAAGTGGAGTGTTCTTTTAATGAAGCCATGGGCAAGGTTGTGGCCAAAGCAGGTAATGCAATCACATAAATGTATTACTTTAGTACTGACAACCAAGTATACAACATAAAGTATCATTCATCTTGATACATATGATGTCACATAAAATTTACTGTGGAGGTATGACTCACAATATGCCCCCTACAGACAACAGATAAAAAAAGCACGAACTATGATATTTGTATTTATTCCCGCAAACACCCAACAAGTGAATCTGAAGTTAACACTAATGTTCCCATGCTGTGATAATAAGCGAGTTTAATATTATTATTATTATAGTATTTCTAATGTTAGCATGTTAGCAACAATAAATCAATGTCATTATTTCTCATATTTTTATCTGCTCATTTTGTTTCAGATGCATCTGACCTAAATATAATGAACAAAAAAATCATAATGTTATCTTACGAAAAACTATTTCGTTATCTCCTTTAACGGCATCAGTGCCATTACCTTCTGTTGCACATCTTACGTGCTTAAAAAGTGTTGCTTTTAATTGAAATGTCACTTCTGATGTCTGATATTTTTTTACTGTTATATAAAGCCAGATTGCCCCTACCATAGTTTTTTTTCTGCAATTTACTTATACAATATAGAACTAGACAAACATCCAAAGAAATCACTTGCCAAGTAACAATGGCAGGTATAGCATCCCAACACTGCATCTTCTCATTTGCCAGTTAATGGAGCTACTTGCTAGGGATCTTTTGTTACTCAAGGTCCAAAACGTTCCTTGCAGATTTTAGTTTCAAACATAAATAAATTATTGTGTGCATAACTTCATTAATCAGTGTTGGAAGCAGTGTTGTTTTGTGAAAGATAACGGCAACAAAATAATTTTGTTGTAAAACAAATTATGAAGAAAGTGTCTAGTCATCAGATATTGCGAGACAGAGCGGAAGCGCAGGAAGCCTGTGCACGAGAAAGTTTGCGAAAGAGAGAAGAGAGGCAGTCGCGTGTAATAGCTTGGATGTAAAGTTGGTCGAGTTGTAAGGAAGTGTCAAACAAATGAAGCAATAGTTGTTGTAGGCTTGAATTTAGCAACTTAATTAGCTAATGTCCGTTGCAGTCTTTTAGCTTGTGTGTTATTACCACAGCTATGAATGACTGCCTGAAACTCAGATGCAAACGCAGTACTTTATTTGGGCCGATTTTCTGTTTTTCAGTAGATGAACAGCAGAATTGACTTGTGTTCTGAGCAGCAGAACCACATGTTGCTGGTTTTATGTTACAACAGGCTACCTCCAGCATTCATAATTTGAGAATAAATACATGTTTATTGCACTGTAAAAAATAAAGCCACAGTTTTTTGATCTTCACTTTTGTAGATACATTCCTGTGTAATAAAATTTTATTTTGCATAACCTTACATGATAATGCATACGTACCATTGTATTTATTAATGAAAAGCCTACCAACAATCTCAAGTGAAATGGAGCCCTAATTCATGAAATAAATGTAAATATGCAATATCTAATATTTAAAGAGTTACATTAAATTATTTAAAAAAAAATTCTAATATATTTTTTCAATATCAAATATATATTCATCTACATTGACCAAAACTAGACTAAAACGTTTTTGATTTTCGTCTAATAAAAGATGAAAAACTATTATATTTTGAAATTACTAAAACTAAATTAGTTTTCCAAAAAAACTAAGACTAAAACTTAGATGGCTGCCAAAAACAACACTGGTTGGAAAGTAGGGCTGGAATTTTTGAAAGGAAATACATTTTACTGAGTGATAAATCCTGGACTGTAACTTATGCCTTTGGTAATCATATTACATATTATACTTTTTTCAAGGCACAATGAGTGATGTCAACAAATGTTGAAAATGGGTAGTTGCTTTAAAACTGGAATAAACCTTTAGGTACAAATGCTTTTTAGAACACAAGTTACAAGAACACCATCAATATTGACATAAACAGCATTACAGAACAAGGGCATTGAATAGAAAAGAATTGCAACTCACATCAATATCCTCCTGTGTGAACGTTTCAGGATCCTCTCCCATCATGTTGGCCAGGTGTCTTTTGCCGATCTCAAACTCCTCCATCTGTTTGTTAATGAACTCCTGGGTGAACTTCTGAGGTCCGGCTGCTGCCAGGTTCTTCTTCTCCAAACAGGAGGACACGGTGATCTGTCTGACCATGATCTGGAATTTAAAACGAAAAAAAAAAAAAACTTAGATAACAAAACTTATTCATAGTCATGCCAGTATGATTAGTTTGCTTACCAGTGTATAAATAAACAAAGAAAATAAATAAAATGTTGACCTACACAAATGTTGATGTAAAAAAGAACAGTCTTTGATTTCTGGTGTTTCATTGAGTTTAACACAGGAACTCTAGGAATTATATATTTATTTATAACAATTAAATTGCAAGATCTCTGCACCACAAACATATAATGATTTCTGATCACCATGATCTCCATCACCACAAACACATAAAATAAATGCATCTTAAGGCGAGTGAGATGTGATTGTGTAGCCTATGTTGATATAGGAACCTGTTAAATAACTCGGGGTTGCGCCTTAATATTCCTAAAACAGTGGTCACTCTAGTCCGGTTTCAAAAGTCCGTTTGAAATAAAATACTACCATTACTGTAACGTTGTGTCCGAGGACAAGGGCATGGCATATTCTGGCAGCTTCGTGACTAACCATGCGATCTTGGTCGTTTATTAAAATGGCTCAGCGACTGCTCAAGATTAATAAACCATTTCACCTGAGGAGATGAACGTAGTTGAGTCAACGCGTAAATCCTCCTGAAGCCGTTACTCCTGCATAATATCGACCTCACGCCGCTGCTACAGGAGGCAGCCATGTTTACTGTCAGACTCAAACAAGACAGGAAACAGCGCTTACGTCACATCCTTTAAATGGGTCACTCCCATTGGCTGTATTTAACAGACCCCCCTCCCTCGTTGCTGATTATGTGTTGACAACGAAATTTGAATTACTACTTGCCCTTAATACCATTATAAGACAAAAAAGTAATATTTTTAATGATTGAAAAATAACTACCTGACTATGTGCTTTCATAGCTACAATTTTAGCAGCTTACACATTTTAATAACCTACTTCAAATTAAATATGTTGCTTTCGCACAAAAATCAGATCAGTTCAACTTCATTTACTGTAACTCATTTTACCGTGTATGTTTTTTCCACTGACCAAGCAGCTGTATTAAATTCATTATGAAACATTAAATTGCTGTCAAACATTTTTTCATTAAATTCACTTTAGCCTTTGAAGTTTGCCACACTTTTACACTTGAGATTTTAGTTTTAAAAAGATCAATATGTGGACTTTGCATAATAATTTCCCACCTTAAATAGATGTTCATATAACGTCTATATGATGTCTTTTGGTCCAGAACTAGTAAAATTGACATCCTGTTCACGTTGACTGTTCAGGGGGTTGTATAAAAAAATAATTTATAAAGAATATCTAACAAGAAAAATATTTAATCCAATCATATATAATCTGAAATAGTTATTTATTGGTTGAACTTATAAATTCATAAGGGTGTTTCAATGTTGCAGGACCCCCATGACTCAAACTTAAATATTAACAAACTCTTGCAAGGTCCCCTGGACAGACAAACATCTGGGTTTCAGAATAATATACTCTACTATTGTTACTGATATGGTTCTTATGGTCTACAACATTTTGGAAGCAAGGATGAAAAATTTTTATTTAAGAAAGGGAAACCAGAAGACAGGTGCAAAGTCAGAGGAAAGCATTTTTTCAAGGGTTGGATCTATACGGACACCATTCCTAATAGATCCCAGTTTTCACATGTGATAGAGTTATCGTGAATGTTTGTGAGCATTAATCAAAGTGAAGGGGCACACACTTCTGGTTTGTGCCTGTCAATGCTCTGGTGAGCTAATGTGGCACAATGATGAACAACATTTGCGCACAGGTTTAGCCACAAGCATTCACAAAGAAAACAGACTCGACCTCTGGTCTCCAATTCACCATGGGGTAAGCAGAATTCACATTAATCACATGCTAGCTCTGGCCTAACTCAGAGAAAACGGGGCTAGCCTGCCTGCTGGAGGTGCTTCTCAGAGTAAGACTCACAATCATGAAAAATGCTGAATGTCACAGAGGTGTTGGAGAAGAGAGTAATGAACTCGATTTAGTGTTTGGTTTTGAGGAGTAAACAAATGTAATAGGTTCCTGGGAAGCATTAAAATCTGTTTCATGAAGTGTATAAGGTCACCTTTTCTTTTAATGTAATATATGTAAGAAAATAAACTTTCAAAATTGTTTCTACAAATTGAAATTTGGCTACTTTAATACATAGATTCCAATTATGTCTATATGTAGAAAAGGTAACATTATATTTTATGTTAGGCTACACTCTTGCCAAAATTGACAAAACAAACCTTTTTTAATTGTCTGACCCACTGAGAATTTGAACTCAATTAGAAAATACTCATTCATCAACTTTTCAGCACAAATTGAGTGAGTAAAAATAATTAATTGACTGTATTACATATTTTTATAAAAAGAGTCAACAAAATGTTACTAAGTTGGCTTTTAAGTGTACACAGTTGCTGTTTTGAACTAATTATTATACACAGAATCATGTACTTCAACTTCACAATAGAAAAAGAGGAGGGGTAGCATTTGTGCATTACTTGAACAACTACTAACAACTATTCAAACATTCCTGAAGAAGCTAAATCAAAACATATAAAAAGTGTTATAAACAAATTTTGGGACTGAAATACAATACATCTTATAAATAAAATAAATAGTTGTATAGTATTTTTTAATTTTAGTTATCTTTAAAATCCATTTCAGATTTTGTCACACCATGTGACAACAAAATCATTAAATATTATATGAGACAGCAGGTACCTGAAGTATATGAAGTAGGTTTGAAATGAAACAAGTTCTGCTGGAGGTTAGGGTAAGAGTTTAGTAACAGCATATACTATTTACAACATATTAAGAGATAAGCCTTTACTTTACTAGGAATTCATTCCTTCAGTCAAGTAAATGGAACAGTGTCTTTAGTGGATTTAAGTTATTTTCTGCATTACAACTGGATGTAGGCTGAGTAGGGACCTACTGAAGCTTTCAAATGGGGTTGATATCACGATGCATGTCATCAGTAGATTTAAATGATTTACAGGCCATTCCAGCGGAGAGGTTGTTGGAGGGATTTTTGTATACAATCTTAACAGCTCAAACAAGAAAAATATAATTTTCTTACAATTAATACCAGGCCACAAAAACCTCTGTCTGAACAAATCTTGTTCTGAAACATCAAAATGTAAAGCTTTTATTATTCTTGGCTGTGCATTAAGACTTCAAAAGACCCAAGTGAAGATGGTTTTGTTGTCCCTTCAAAATTTTAATAAATGTTCCGCTCCTTTCCCGGAATTTCACCAAGTGGTTGTGGCCAAGAAAGAAAGTTTGCTGAAAGGCAGAAGACTGATGTGGTTTTAAAGAATGTGAAAGGAATGGCAAAGTCCACACGCTGAATGTGGAAGTGGTGGGTTTTTGTTGTTGTTGAAAATAACAGATTTGGGGAGAAATTGGGTTGGCAGTGGCAGAGCATGAGAAGGCAAGAGAAAAATAGAGCAAAATGGGCTTGGATTCTTTAAGCTCCTGTGGTAAGAAGCAAGCTTATTCCGCTCATAATTTCCATCATGCTTTCCCTAATATTCTTACTGGCTTGTGATGGGATAAGCGCATCTCACAGCTTGTGTGGTTTGCACCTTAAAGCTTTCACACTCATAGTGTCCATTGTAGCTGACACAATCAGCCATAGGGGCAGTCTGCTTAAAACGTCATTTCCTCATCTCTTTTGCATGCTGTTTCTCTCATTCAATCCACAAGGAATTATGTGAAACATCTTTGTGTATAGAAAGAGCACATGCTTCCTGTTACGACTTGGTCTGTTCGTTATGTTAACTTGGGGCCAGTGTCTATGGCAATGGTCCAGCCAGTTGGATTTAAGCTTTATTCAAAAAAGGACCTTATCTCTGTTCAAGTGTCTTTGCATGATGCGAACCAAAAAGTGTTTAAATAATGGCCAGGCCATGGGTGTTATTTAAACTTAAACACACCCTTACAGTTTTCTTTCTACAGAGCGAGTATAAGAGAAGTAGCTCCACAAGCCGACAATAAAGAATCAAATATGAATAGTTTGCTGTTGCAGGGGGCACCATTGATTGATACTAAGGCTCAACAGCTGGAGGGGAGTAAAAGTGGTGAAAGACTGAAAGGAAAAACAACAGATTTCACTTTTCCCCCTTGAACACTCTCTTGCGTCTGTGAGCAAATGTGTGAGTCTTTGTCATGGGTGCCAGTGCTCCTTTTGTGCCCTGGGGCCATGGAACCCACCCCATACCCCTACACTCCTCAAACCAGCATTTGCTGTGATTGGATGCTTATCTGATGGGAGGAAAAAAAGAGAGAAGCATTGATTGGAAAAGCCAGCCTGAGGAAACAAGTGGGGCCCAAATGGTGTCCTCTTTTCTGAGCACTTGACAGAAAAAAAATGGCATAACCTGACAGAATTGCTGTGTTGTCTGAAGATATCCACTGACATTGACGTATACTCTTCAGAGATACACTGCAATGTAGTGTTTTTTTTGAAGGTCGCATACAGTCTTTACCGACCTTCATTCAGATTTTTTAACAATTAGGGAAAACATCTAAAGGGATCCAAATGTTCTCTCAAATTTCCTCAATGTAGTCTAACAGTTGAAAGGAAAAAAAGAACTACTGGGGAACATACAGACAAGTACCGAATCTTTGGAAAATATCTATTAAAAACCAAACCATCTTCTTCTTCAGAGGACTATAGGAGAAATGTTGCAAGTATGTCACCGTCTAACTGGACTCAACTGTTTTATGGGTTTCAAGTAAGGCTAAAACATTTTTTACACAAAATTAGTTTAATGGCGCTTTTATAAAAAAGAATAATTTGATTAGTAAGGTACTATGCAGATACTATGTATCTTTGAGTCATTTAATAAACGTCAGTGTTATCCACATAGGCAGATAAATATTTTAACCACAAAGCAAACAGCACCCACCAAAGTTAACTGATTCAAAGTAGAAAGTATGCAGAAGTTAAATGACACTTCAAGAAGACAAATATTTGTTTACAACACGGACTTTTAATGAATCAGAATTTTAAGCGAGGAATTTAGCGCTGAATCTTCCACTATTGATACAATGAGGCATCTTTAGAGAATGCTTATCCAGTTTCCATGTCTGCCCTCTGACAGCCACGGAAATCATCCGGCTGATTATCAAGGAGCTGCGTGTAGAGTGCCCTTTAATTGATAGCAAAAGCTTTGTAATAAATAGAGACATTTTGCTGAGGAGCGTAGAGAAGCTGAACCGCCAGTGATTACCTGCAGGAATCAGGCCTCATCAATATCAGCCTAATTACAAAGCACTTCTGGCAGTGCGTGAAACAAATCGACCACCAAAACAGATTGGGCTATAGCCACAGACGTCCACAGATATTAAGGCTTTTAGTGATGGGTCTGCAGGGGGCTACCTGAGCATTGCTCCCCATACACGACTGATAAGGAAGAATGGGGTGATTCAGATCAGTGCCAACTCCGCTAATGTCTCATTTGCTTGTTTGGATGTCCATGTGGTTACAAGCAGAACTTGTGCTGTTTTATCAGAGAATTTCCATCTCGTCCGTCTCATGTCAGACAAGCAGGTTCATTTAGACAAGAGACATAATGATAGATCAGAAGACGGATCTGTCAGCTTTGTGTTTTCTCTACAGGCCCTCTCCTGTGTGAGACTCTCACTTTCAGATGGAACCACTTTGTAGGCCCACTTAGCCCCCCCAATACATACACCGGTGGACCGGCTGTATTGGGTTTCCAGCCTGAGACAAGTTGAAGGGTTCCTTCCCAACTTCCCATGGATGAAAAGAGCAGTGTCTTTTTTTCCCAGGTAAGCATTTGAGGTGGGGTCCCGGTGGCGACTGCAGGAAGGAAGCCATTACCACACAGTGCAGAGAAAGGGGCCGTGGGATGCAGCTGCCCGTCACTTGGGAGGAAGAGGTTCAGGACCCCAGACAGGACGGGGGTAATACGACCCTCCGGAGTAGCTGAGACTGACCTAAAGAAAAACTTCCTACCGCTTCATCTTGGGAACATTTCCTGCTAATCGACTTGCACCCCCTTATTTTGGTATCTGTTCCCATACTATCCCTTTTTGCTCAAACATATTTATTTTGAGATCGCTAAATGTGAGTTGTTATAAAGTGTGCAACAGGCCAAAATTTTAGGCACTTTAATCAACAATGTTGATTTGTGTTGATGATAATAGAGAAAAGTCTTAGGAAAAAATGACTACCAATCAAAGACAAAGAGTTGCTCTAAATGAGACAGGGATAATAAGGACCGGGAATCTTCAGACATCGCCCTCCACTGATGAGAGGACATCATCTCTCTGGCTACCGCTGGGCTCCCTAACATCTGCACTGGCAATTTAAACCCACTGTAGACTGCAAAGGTTAAACCACTAAAATCTAATATTTGCCTGGAGGGGGTCATGGCACTGCAATTACTTGGTACAATCGGCAGAGCTAATCAGCTCGCCTGGATAGCAGGGGGCTGGGGTGGGCGAACAGACCCATGATCAGAGTCTCTGTCCTCTTGCTGTTCTGTTTACTTATTAAACTTCTTCTTGTGTTCAAGGAGCCGTGCGGCTGCCCTCAGCCCTCTGCACAGGGGGCAAATTTAGCTCCCAACACTCTCAGATAGTACCACACTTCACAAGAATTCATGTTAATCAGTAGTTTTGTTCTCTGTTCTGTGAGAGAAACAGGATAAATCTGGCAGTTATTAACATACATAATACTCTCCTCATAAGACAATCTAGTCCTGACCCAAAAGGTTCTAAGATGTTTTTGTTCAAGCAGTCGCCTTATATATTCTTTGATACACTGTTGCTCTTTGCAAAAGCAAATATAGGATTAGTGCATAATGTATTATGATTGTCTTCCATACACCCCTTTGAAAGAAGCTTGGGGAATAATAACTGGTAATTAAATATGTGCCCATACAGAAAAAAAGATAATGATATCCTTTGTGTATTACACCAATTAATTACTATTATTTCTCTGAGCAAAGCCTTTAATGACTTGAAAACCTGCTAATGCAATGCCTGCTAGTGCACTGCAAATGTCTAACCAAGTTTCTTTTTTTCTTCCTCTGTTTCTGGGAGGTCAGCTTTGATGTTTGAGGTTAATCACTCTCATATCAAAACCTCGGTGAGTGAGTTTACACTGTTCGTCTGTCCAATAGTGAGTGGAATAGCTGGATCTCAACCGCCTGGGGGGCTGGTGAATAAGTGACCAGATGTTAACTCTCCCACACCTTGAGTCGTCCTAATGAGGGCTGCTGTAATGAACCTTTGAGCCTTTTTATAGTTATCCCTGCCTCTCAAAATAATACAGAAACCATTGCAAACTAATGGTAATGCAGGAAACAACCTACCAGCGAGATGGGTTTATGTGAAAATAAACATTTCTAAAAGCTCTTTTAAACATTACTCCTCAAAGAGTTTTCTGAATAAATCAGAACCAGCATGGTGGACCAGTGAGCATGACTCGATTTTCCCACTGTTCTGACTGAGGAAGCTTTTATATATATAATTTTATGTCATTTTCATAAATTTGATAATGAAGCTTGAACAGAGAGATCCAGGGAAAACAGATGATCCTGGATCCAAAAGCATCAACAAAACATGAAATGAACCAAGAAAATAAGACTCTAACTCATTTAAAACGGGGTTTAAATGATCGTTAAAACACCTCAGAGAACCAAGAAGACTGAAAGTGCATCAGAATCAAAAGTTTACGGTCATGAAGATATCTTAATATTGTAAAATTGATTGTTGATTGAAGTTGCACACAATGTTAGAAAAAAGTTTACTATGTTAGTTAAGTAGTGTGTGAATTTGAAAAAAAAAATTGAAAAAAAAACTAATATTTAGATACATATTTGGTAAATAATTACAAATTGGCATTAGGCTGCACTGCTTTTAAAACATTTTAAATGAAAACTGTTGAAAATGCATGTAAACAGAAAACACAATATACATGCACCAAGTTAATAGATATAATGGGGAAAATAATTATGTAAGAGCTATTAAGTGTTTGGTATAGATGAGCTACTAAGTACTTACATAGAGACTTATGGAATCATGCTTTTCAAATCCACAAGGAAACATGTGACAAAGAACAATGATGATAATGTTACTTAGTCAGTTAAAGTTGGACTGGATACTACCCAGAAACTCACTATTCACTATACATTTCCAGTGGTCCCAAAGTATATTCAAATTTAATGTAGTTGTTGTAGAGCCTGTAGTGCTAGAAACCCCATTCCTACCCAAATCAACCCCTAATCATCAAGCCACCAAACTTTCCCTCACTCACACTTCTTATCTTGAAAGGTTTTTTTTTCCAGTGCTTCATTACTGATCTCTGTTTTAACAAAAAAAAAAGCTGTGGCTTCCACTCACGGTGATCTATTTATTGGCTTCAGGCACTAAAACCTAACCTGGGATATGTGGGCCAAACTATTAGTAACCTATTAAACCCAGGAGCAAAGAAATGGTTACACTGCAACTCTCTGAGCTAAAGACAGCTCAGATTTTGTATGCTCTAAATCCCTATCTGGTTAATGAGACATTGAACCAAGCAGACACTCTTCCAGCACCTCTGTCCCCCTTCCAAGGCCCCAGAGGAATCGTAATTCCACCTTTTTCCTTGTTCAAGTACATGCAATTAAATACATTGCAATCAATGGATGCACACAGGAAACCACGAATCTCTCCATATAGTTAGTCAATCTCTGCGGCGTACAACTGGGTGGTTTGGGGCAGTGGGCATCATGTGGACCATTGCTCTTCTTGGTCTAAGCATTATCGACAAATTCATCAAAGAGGTGATGCATCAGCGCCACACAATCCCGCAGGAACGGTTGAAACTCTGACATGCTGTCACCTTGGTAACTGGTGCCGAAGTGAGAGGCCTGCTGGGATAGCTGACCTCGGTTTGGCAGGCTGCCATGATGGAAAGACAAGCATCTTGCTAGAGATGTCACCAGACACGTGAAAACCATCGATCTTCCTCCAACATCCCTCCTTGTCCGGGATCTATTTATTTCTTACAAGTATAATTTTTGTACTTATTTGTGAAGGGGTAAACAAACGAAGACTACAATAACAAGTATCTCAAAGGGTCTCGTCTTCAAACACTTAAAAACAAAAGATCTCATTGTGAACTTGAAGCAAATAACTGTAAGAGAAAATATCATGTTTATTAAGGATTTTCCAAGTTTGGTTTGGAATGTTGGATGCAATCATTTAAATAAACGTGTACATATTTCCTCAACATTTCTTTATATTGTTATAATTTGAAGAAATACAGCAAACTAAATTTTGCTTTCTGAAGGAAACATTTTTCCCACACATCTCACCAAGTTTATGGCGTGGCTGCAATGCTGCAGGGGGCTTAAACAAAACCTTCTTCGGGCACAAACCAGCTGCTTCAAGCACCCCAGGAAAAGAAAGAGATTAAGTGTGTTTAGAGCTAAACATGCAGAGAATAACAACATGAAGACCTTACTTCTGTTGAAATTTCTGGGATTCCTTTCCCAAAGTGAAATTGGAATTTTAAAAACTATTTTATGTTTCTTTTGCTTCACTTTTTTTTCTTTCAACACACTATTTTTAGGATCAAGCTTATTTTTGGTTTCCCTGTTTTGTTAATCTTGTGACATCAGCAGATATTAGTTTTATGTTAATGGTTGTAGCGGAGTTTGAAAACAGCTTCAGGCTTTTGTTCAGTTTTGCAGGTAACATATGTTAATAGCTAGTAAATATGTTAACCTAATTGTGGTTGTAAAATGTAGAATAGCTAGGGCTAATCATTTAGGCGTGTGATTTTTAGTGATCACTTACAAGCTGATGTATCACAAACTGTCTCTTGTTTCTTTCTCTGTATTTTGGGACAGAAAGAATACTCCAAAAACAATAGGTTCTTCAGAATATATGGGAGATATGGGAAAGGAGGACCACAGTCCAGTTCAATTTAACTTCAAACTTCATGCAACACACCTTATTCCACTAATTAAAAACATTTTTGAGAAGCTGAATTCTTTAGTGAAGGATTTAGATAAGATTATTTAGAAATATTTTATTTTGGAATGTATATTGGTTTTGTATAATAATCGTATAAAAAACAGGTGTGAAAAAATAAATAATTGGTTAGACTCTAAATCATCTTGTAAAGAGTTAATCTCATTCGAGAGGTGAATGACGTAACTCCTCATATATAAATGAACGAGAGATGGCGCTGTTGAGCTATAGAAGTGTTTTAGCCGTGTCGCGCGCTCTGGAGCAGGTCGAGGTGAACGTGGACTCAATGGAAGAAAATACTAAACAAAACAATACATTTTTGGCCGGAAAATTTTAATAATAGCATCATCAACAACAGCAAAACAATTATATTAATAATACTAATGATAATAATAACAATCATTATTATTATTATTATTATTATTATTATTATTATTATTATTATTATTATTATTATTATTATTATTATTATTATTATTATTATTATAATAAAATGAAATAATCGTATTTATTTAACTGACAAGAAGAGTTTAAGATTTATTGAGACCTAATAAATAATTATTGCAATCAAAGTGTTATCTTAATTCTAAACCAATTAAAGAGGTCTGTACATTAAAAGAAAATGTTTCCAACGTTGCTAAATAGAATAGCACGCGTTATACAAATACAGTATTCTTTTATCAAACAAGGAAGGAAAAACAACGTATCTATCATCATTCAGACAAACTGCATTTTGCAAAACAAGAAATTAAGAAATACGTTTTTGAGTGGATCCTTGCAAAAATCTATTTTATATTTAAATCAAAAAGTCTATTAAACCCACTTTATAAACTCAATTTGACCTCGAAAAATAGACTTCCTCTTCACTATATTTGCCAACTATTTATTGCATCCTTATTTGAACCATTTTCAATTCACGCGAAAGAAGAGGCAGTTTATGAGTGGAGGGTTATTTGAAGACACCGATGCACCTTGAACCCTCGATCAATGGTCCCTTCCCTCAGCTGTCCGTCTTGCTGTCTGAGCCTCAGAGCCGAGAGACTTGAACTTCTCTTTCTTTAGAAAGGAAACCCCGCGTCACGTCACTCCGCATGCATCTTTTATGAAGCTCCATTCTGGCGCGCAGGAGAGGTGGAGGGCACGCGGTGCCATGCGCTCTCATGCCCGGGCATACGATCCCGCGCGATCACTTTCCACCACTGCTTCCACTGGAATGGCTCTGTTTCACGTGGACTTTTTTCATTGTTTGTTAAAGCAGATGCGTTTTGGTGACTGCGCTCTGTAGCGAGGCGCTCTCTGCCCAGAAGAACTCATTAGACACCACCAGGGACCCAAGTGACAGCCTGCACAGGCTCTGCGGCTAAAAAGCGAGTAAAGCGTGGTGCAAGGGGCAACGTTAAAGTGGTCCAACACGCAGCGAGAGTTAATGGTTAATAAAAAAAAAGTACTCATGTGTTTAGGAGAAATTCCACATCCTCACAAAACATCATGTGACATGTAGTCTAGCCCAAGGATTGTGTGAAGATTTCAGGTTATTGTTTCACGTGCACGCGGCTTTGGGGAGCAGGTGACCGGTCTGAGGACTGGAACTCGAGCCTCACTCGCGCGCGGTGAGAGCAGCGTCTGTCTGTCTATCTGTCTGTCTCTGGAGGCCCGCGCTCAGGATGGGTGCAGCTGCGCCGCTTCTGGAGAGCTTGCGTCCCAATACTGTAGAAACGGGACCTTAGCACTTTTTTATTTATTCAAAAGTCAGCTGAAACTCGAATATTTAGAAAAATAATGCGATGTTATTATATTATATTATATTATGTGATATTATATTATGTGATATGATATGATATGATTTGATTTTATATTATATTATATTATATTATATTATATTATATTATATTATATTATATTATATTATATTATATTATATTATATTATATTATATTATATTATATTATATTATATTTAAAATCCCATAACAATAATAATAGCTATACAAATTTTACTTGAAATTATTTAAGGACTATAATAACGGTCCCAATGTTGTTTTTCATTTAATTTACAGATTTATCTATTTTAAATATATTTATTTCAATTAACTGCGACAAATGTGTACATATCTTGTTTGAGAGATGTCAGTTTTCGACTATTCTGAAATATTTTCAGACTTTTTACTGATTTATAACTTATGAATTATTGAAGAAATTATTGTTAAATCAAGTTGTCAAACTATTTTCCTCATTGGAATTTTAAAGGTAACATCAAAAATAGTTGTAGTTTAAAGCAGAAGTGTTAGGACTATTTTTATAATAATTTTTTATAAATATGTTTAGAGATGAACGATTTATTTTATAATTTAAAAATTACAAGAAACGCTCTTTGGTCTTGTTCTTGTTATTTGATTTATGTATTTTCATATTTTTAAAAGGTGTGCATGGAATATTTTTCTTCTTTGAGCTGCAGACCTACAGTTCAGATCTTTTATGGTGTGAAGCAGACTCTTCCAGCACCTCTGTCCCTTTCAAGGTCTCAGAAGAACCGAAAGTTCTCAAAGTACAGACTCTGAGGTATTCTGCGATTAAATGCATTGCTTTCAATGGATGGTTCCATATATTAATCTAAGAAATATAATTCATATAAGATTGTTTTGTCTGAAGAGAATTATTTTTTTCTTTATTGTTACTTTATCAGTCGTGATTTTTTCAAACTAATTGCACAGATATACCACTTAAAAGTTTTCAAGTTTAAGAAACCGTTTCGCGCATTGAAAGATTTTAGAAAGGCCTCGAGTTTAAGAACATTACAGTAGCGTGTTGGAGTTTGTGGATGCGTGTTCAGCAGTCCTAAAATGTTCCCCGATGAGAAGTTCTTCGGAGTTTAAGGACTCGTTTATCTAAGATGCACCCCTCTGACCTCTCCGACTCTGGGGTGTCTGTATCTGTCGGTTGATGTGTTATCTTTTCATTTTAAAAACATAATTTAATCTGAGCTACACTCTCGGTCCAAACTTGTGAATAAACTTTTATAGCATATATAGCATTGAATTCATAATCGTCAACGAAAAAAGCAAAAACAAAAACATTTATTCAGTTCCGTTTTTCCTTGTTCTTCGCTTCTGAAAGCCTATTATTATTATTATTATTATTATTATTATTATTATTATTATTATTATTATTATTATTATTATTTGTGAATCATGAATGTTTGTAGTATTACTATTAATATAGAGGCTATTTCAATATTAGTCTATTTAACACTTACTTGCATGTTTTCGTTGTAAACTTTCCCTAAAAAGTATAATATAGATTTATTTTTTATTTGTTATAATAATTACATTTTGCCATTGGTCGTGTTATTTCGTGTAATTTGGTTCATTTGACGCTTATTCTAATTCTTACACATTTATTTCAAGTCTGGTTATTGTTAAATTATGATGATTCCACTGGTATGTTTAAAGCTTTTGGGGACTATTATTCATCTTCATGTTGGATTTCTTCCCTTTCGGGGTCGCCACAGCGGAATGAACCGCCAACTCTCTGGCATATGTTTTACACAGCGGATGCCCTTCCAGCCACAACCCATCGCTGGGAAATAGTTGTTTATATGTGAAATCTAAAAAAAAGATCGCTGCTGCGCGTGCGCCTGGGTATCGACCGAATATTTTTTTAAGCCCCCCTCCCTCCACCACACACACCACCACCACGCCACACACACATATCTCTGAATCCAGAAGCTCCACAGGCTTGTTCTAACTTGAGTCGAACCTTAAAATACACAAAATAAATTTCCAAAAATATTTTCATCCGAACTGAATATATGTAAACAAAGCCTATTTTGTTAAAAAAATACTATTTTATCCGTGTTGGATTCAACAAAACACGTGGGGAAGGAGTCATGTGACCAGCCTACTCTGTATATGTCTGCAGACTCCAGAAGTATACAAACATTTCCATTCCTTAAAACTGTTCAGTAAATAAATTAAAAAATGAAACTTTTGTTTATTGTTTTTAAAGGCACACGCTATTGGCGAAATGTTTGATTCCCAAACAACACCATAAACAAATAATTAACACAACATCTGTTTTACTACAGACCTTAAATTAAACTAAATGTAGCAATATTTTTATCCATGGACTCACAAAACACTATTTTACTCTTTTTATTTTACACTATTTTATTTTACTCGTGCTTCTCCATGATAATTTCCTTTAGCCCTGGTCAAAAAAGAGAGTTTCCAAACTGATTCTTTTCCTGTTGGAAACAAAAACAGTGGACGCATTTAATTCTTTAAATACAATGATTGAATTTAGTTGCTAAGCAACGAGTATCAGGGGTTCATCCGCGAAATTTAAATCTGTGAGAGAGAGAGGGAGAGAGAGAGAGAGAAAGAGAAAGAGAAAGAGAGAGAGAGAGAGAGAGAGAGAGAGAGAGAGAGAGAGAGAGAGAGAGAGAGAGAGCGTTGTCCTGAAGAAGCCACACGCTGCGAGGCCTTCCTGAGGACTGCCAGAAGTTTCATCTCTGGTTTGATGACGATCAACATTGCAAAAAGTCTGTTTATAAGGGAATAACATTGGTCAAAATACTCAATACATTTATAAAAGTTGGGTATATGAGAATATCAACGTTTAAAATTCTTGACTAAACGAGTATAAGCTTTGCTTAAGGGTTATTTTAATTCGCAGGCAAATCGCAGACCCTGTTTTGTTGTAAGTATACAAACTTGGAAAAATGAAAACTATTTCGACCACCAACAACATTATGAATAAGACGCAAAAAAAAAATCTTTGGAGAGTTTCTTTGATTAAACTCTATTTTGAAAATTATATTTCACTCTCGCCTGCTAGTATGACATTCACTCCACCATCAGAACGTGCAATAAAGATCTTGATGTGTTATATCAGTGTTATACAAAATCAGTATTGCATTTTATACAATTATTTGAGGTTTTGAATGTATCAGCTGCTCATAAACGGGCCTACAGGAATAAACAAACAAACAAATAGCGTTGAGTCTAAAACGTCGAAAGAACGAAGGTCGTGAATTTTGCGGGAACGATTTAAAATCCTCAAAAATTGTGACAAATAAACATGGCTTTAAACACCACTTACTTTTCATTAACTTTCTCCCGTGAGATTTAGATATTTAGATTAATTATATTTGATCAGCTAACAAAAAATCTAATTAAATTTTTATTAAAATAATCGCACTCGTGAAAATGCCGAATACATACGTAAAATAATTCTTATCTAAATTTAAACAGCAAAAAAGCAATGCCATGCCCACGGATCGATTTATGTAACAAAAATGCCACATGTAGGTCATGATATAAGAAAAATACTTCTTTTAAAAACACATCTTCTGTACAAGACATTTTCAACACACTTGTTTTCAAATTGCATTTAACTAAAAACTCAGTAGCTGTGTAGACAATTCTTACACACACCACACATCTTTGTTTCCTTCTATCAAATTTATTGTCCTCGGTCATCTCTTACGGAATCACTACTGAAATTAAATTACAATCAAATGATCACATCAAAATATACCCTCATTATCTATCTGGAGATTTGTGCTTTTTTAAAAACGAGAATACAAAATGAAACAAACAAAAAAAAATAAGATAAACAACCAAAACTGGGTAAAATGTTTTACACAAGTCTGTGGGAAATAAATAACGTAATATGTATCATGAATAAAATATCAAAACAAAGCAATCGAGTGAAAAACATTAAGTAAATAATTCCGATCAGCATCTGATCTATTGAATCTATATTGCCGGCTTTACATAGTCTTGTTTATTAAAACCTACCAAAGAATACTGCTTGGAAATGGCAGCACATGGAAAGATCCACAGCAGCAGCTCTGGTCCACTTGGCAAAGGATGTTCGCACAGAAGAAAAGAGGTGCAGCTGCGGGAAACTCAGTCTTTTCAAAAGTCCTCTTTGATTTCATACTGTCCTCAAAAAATCCACACCAAGATGGAGTTCTTTACATAAAAAAAAAAAAAACAATTCCGAACGATGCGATCTTGGAGATCGGTCACTGAGGGCAGTCTTTGTTTTGTTTTAGTCAGGATTGGAAGGCCAAGAAAAAAATCCATCCCATATTTTTTGGATAATATCAAAACCATGCAGTCTTCTCTGCCAACTTGGATGGAAGCTTCGTGGATGCCACTGTTCTTCTCATTGTTTCGGCTGAATTTCATCCCTTTGTTTGAGGTTTAATGTCCCATAACAAAACACACAATTGCCTGCGTCTTTTGCTTCTCAAGCAAGACATTGGAATACAGAGTAGGGGGGGCAAAGAATGTGTTCATTTTTCAAAATTCAGTTGAAGTTAATGCGCCAAAATTACCTGGTGGAACGAACTTGTGGTTGTCACCCTCTGGTCGCCCGGTTCACTCGGCCCAGTTAAACTTGCATCTTTTAAGTAATCTACTAAAAAATGTCCCTGAAAGAAAGAGCAGACAAAACCTTTTAGGTAAAGACATTTAAGGGCCTGGAACAAGATTAGCGGGCGGTTTTGGGATTGGGAGTAAAGAGGGTTGATTTTTGTTTTGTTTTTTTGTCTCGTGACAAAAAAAAAGATATATAACACATCTGCAGTCTCAACAATCCCTCACAATCACAGTATCAAAATGTTTTACTATCTTCAAGATAGTCTGTTTTATAAGATTAGTCTTATTTAAAATATTTTAGTCTCGTGTGTTGTTCTATGTCTCACTGAACATTCGTTTGCAGTCCAAGGAGGGAGGCGGTGTATCTGCACTCACATTGCCGACCTGAGAATATACATCCTCCGGCGTCTGCGGCACTCCTGGCGGCGTCATCCTCTTCTCCTTTTGCCTTCGATTACAGAACCAGACTCTCACCACCCTCTTTCTCCAGCTGCAGGTTGTCCGCTAGCGTGGTGATCTCTTGGGCCGAAGGCTTGGGACATTTCAGGAAGTGGCTCTCCAGAGCACCTTTCACGCTCACCTCGATGGAGGTACGCTTCTTGCGCTTCCTGCCCTGAGCTGCTATCTTGTCGATGCTTGTAGGGCTGCCTGTGGAAGAGTCTGCTTCCTCGAGCCATTTGTTCAGCAACGGCTTGAGCTTACACATGTTCTTAAAGCTGAGCTGGAGCGCTTCGAAGCGACAGATCGTGGTCTGCGAGAAGACGTTCCCGTAAAGAGTACCCAGCGCCAAACCCACGTCTGCTTGCGTGAAGCCCAGTTTGATCCGGCGTTGCTTGAACTGTTTGGCAAAGTGCTCCAAGTCGTCCGAGGTTGGCGTGTCCTCGTCGGAATGCGGGTCGTGGCTGTTGACTCCGTGGTGCGCTTGCTGGTGATGTTGATGCTGGTGGTGATGATGGTGGTGGTGGCTGTTGTGGTCGAGTTCTGGGGTGTCGCACCGCACCAGACCCGGGTGGACGAGGCTTTGGCTGCCCGGTGGACTCAGCATTCCGTTTACCGTGAAGCCACCGGGCTGCGAGTATAAGAGGGACTGCTGCTGTTGCTGGCTTCCTGTTAGGGAAGGGATGTGGGCAGCGGTGGTGCTACCCCAGGCACCCGCGTGAGTCTGATGGGGACCTAAATGTGGGGACCGGTGATGCAGCGCGGTCCCAGAGTGCAAATCGTCTCTCCCCGAGTTGTTTTTCACGTCCTGCTGTTGCGGGCTGCCCGTCATACCAACGGGGCTCGTCGACCAGGGCGATCCGGCTTCAGCTGCGGCTACTGCGGCAGCTGCAGCCGCCGCAGCGGCGTGAGGCAAGGACGTCACCCACTGATGAGCGTGGCTGAGCATGTGTCCCCCGTTGCTCGCTGCCATCGCGCCCTGCATGAAATCGCTCTGGACCATTTTTACAGACGGGTCTCCTCTGTAACCACCAGACACCGAGGTTACTGCAGCACTGCCCTGCTGCATCCCACCTCCGGAGTCCGAATGCACGATCGAGCCGGACGATAATAAATTACTGCTGGCGAGGTAAGGGTTGGAAGCCGCCGTGGCCATTCCGTTCACCTTATGAATATGTTTCCTGATCGCCCCCTCCCTTTTGCAGAAACTTTTTTTAATGCAGGCAAATTAAATCTCATGAATTATTCAAACTTTAAAAGTCTGGCTTGTGTTTTGGCAAGAACCATCAACAAAATGCAAAGAGATGAATGGATCAAAGGTTCCCCTTGAATAGTTTGTGCATTCATATATTTCAAACATATGAATGATTAAATGGATAAAATCCAGTGTAATGTCAGCATCGAATCTCCTCGCAATTCAAAAAGTCCTTCAAGTGTCTATTTTCTTTTCAGTGTCCAAAACAAATGCTATAAAGAGGATGACGAAAATTGGTTTTCGGAAACTTTGGCTCCCAAGAAAGTTCAGGCGCTTGAAGAAGTTGGGATGATGTGGCATTAAAAATAATAAGTCCAATCACAAGTTCCGTTAGCGAGAGGAAAATATGAAAAGTGGTCCTTCTTGGATTCTTTTGTTATTTCGCTGGAGCTCCGTTCCTTTATTTGCTTTCTTTGCCGGATTCTTTTAAGGCGCTGTAAAGTCTGTCTCTTTGTTCTGTTTTGATGTGTTTAAACCTGCCAAACCGCTCCAGTTGAAGTACAATCCAGTATTACAGTGCAAAGCAGCGTTGCATGCCTTCTTTCTCATTCGCTTGCTCTCTCTCTCTCTCTCTCTCTCTCTCTCTCTCTCTCTCTCTCTCTCTCTCTGACAGTTAGCTCCGTCCCTCCCTCGCTCAAAGCTCGAGGACACACGAGTGTTTACCCTGTCTGTGCTGCGTACGCCGTCCGCGTCTTTTCCCAAACCCGGGTGCACGGCTCGCGCTGATTGGATAGCCAGAGTGAGATTGACAGCTCTAGAGAACTCGCTTCAGGCGCGCGGACTCCCTCCCGGCGATTCCAATTGGTTGCTTTCAAATTCATATAAATAAATGACAATGTCAAGACAAATGACAGAAAAATTCAGAAGTCAGAAAAATTTAAAAATAATCTACTGTAGAAATGTTACTTAATATTAATATTAAAACCCCCTAGTTTTTTTTTATAAAACAATTCTACTGTTCCCTCCTTACACTTCATTCTTTTTAGTCTCTTTGACAATAATTTTAGTATTTACTATAGATTTGTGATTTTGTGCGACTTTTCTATTTCAGGCTCAATAAGAGCTCCACACACAACCTACACGCCTAATATGAACTCGCCTGCACATGGCTGTACCTCGACATCTCGACCTCAAGAGTAAACCAAATGACCAAGCAATTCTTCCAGTCTGAAACCAGAGGCATGGAGAGAATCTTACCTAAAATGAATCCTGAATTTTATTTGTGGATTCAGAAGAAACTACCTATCGTGTTGTTAAAAAGTGACATAAGAAACACATGGTAAAATGTCACGTTGAGTTGTTTGGATATCCCCATTTGGCCCCCACATCATATGGAACCTTCCAGTGGTATAAATAAAAGCGCAAACCTGAAGAAAATAGACGGGGCTGTAACGCTTTGGGCATCGCAGTATGTCCATGTTCACTGCTGCTATATTTTACATCTGCCTGCAAAAGCAACTCTTTTTAAACACTTATCAATAGTCGTTCAGTGACTGAAACAGATGAATATAACAATTAATATGAGTAACACGTCCACAATTGGCTGAAAATTCCCGAGAAATGATGATTGCAACCTCCCAAAAGATTATATTTGGATCGTAAAACCTGGAGAACCTAGTAGGTTTGCTTACATTGAAATGCAAAGTTTGACCAGCATGCCATGGTTATAACTATAATTAATTTCCAGATTTCTCTCTCTCTATATTCCTCTCCATCAAACTACTTGATTCACTAAAGATAAGAGATTCACACTCACTTCAAGCCTTCACCTTCTGAAGTTTTAATGTTCTTATCTGAAAAGCAGACTGTTTATTATTTATCTGTTTATGTAACGGGGTCCCTATGTTCCCTGCTGGGGAGATCATTTGTTTTCTGTGCAAGTAGAGAGGGAAAAATCCCCAAGTATAACAAGAGACGAACAGTTAGTGCTGATTTTCATTTGCATAAATTTTCATATATTTTAGTGAAAATAATAGCGGTGCGGAGGAGAGCTCCGCTCAGTTGAGTCAGAGGGAAGAAAATCAGAGGAAGGACCAAAACGAAGGGAGAAATCCGGCCACCGTTTGAAAGAAGCATCCGGAATTTGAGACATTTTTCCAGAAATCATAAAATCTCAAGGTAGGTAACCAGTAATTCGCTCTAGATTATAGGACCGTTTTTATTTCTCACATTCTCGTTTTTTCTACTTTGTTTTCACAAGATAATAAAAGCAATGGGTAAGTTTAGCTTCGTAAATAGCGGTTAAGCCGCTGTTTTGTACCCAATGTCCAGTGAAGGATGCGCAATCAATCACATTCAAGCAGTAGATCCTCGAAGGAATTGTCGCTGGAGACGGGTTCGAGTGGTTATCAGCTTTTTTGTACATAAATCGATATTTTATATCGGTGCCAAAGTTGGATGAAACTTGTTTTGCTGGTAAATTTCGAAGCGAAACAGCTTAAATTATAGAGAGCATGTGAAACCATGTTTAACGGGGCTTTTTGGTCAAATGATCATAACAAAGACAAATTAATTAATCGATTTGGGATTTTTAATCGATTTTCCGGTAGTATTTTTTCCAATCACGATTAGAAACGGTTAATATTTTTCAACAAAATACGTTAGAAAAACAGCCAGTCTCCCCTCGACGTCTCTTGGGTTGACTGCGTGCCCTCCCGGTCGAAGATGCCATCTCTCTCTCTCTCTCTCTCTCTCTCTCTCTCTCAGAGCTCAGAGCCTCTTAGAGCGTTTGTTTCATTCATGGGCAGCGCATTTCTGAAGCCTTCCTCTCGGTTGCTATGGTGAGGGGAATAAAAGAGGGAACACTGGTCGCATTAAGCTATATGTTTGTGCACTGGAGTCGAGATGAAAGGGCCCCAGTCAAACCAAGAGCGTCCAGTTTCGCGCCAAACACACATCTCTAACTCGTATACGTCTGAGAAACATCGGGCATGTGTAGTTAGAGCTGGAATTCTGAAGTGTGTTAAACTGAGATCCCTGGTGGTTGGGGTTTTCCATCACCAGCAGGTGTCGCGCTCAGTCAGGGTGGTAGAATGTGCTAATGGTGAGTAATTGGGACTGTCCTTGATTATTGACTTTTTTAGTACTTCTGAGTGAGGTATATTTGTGCTGATGAACCGATCAAAACGCACAAATAAGCTTTAAAAATTGTTTATAAATTGATATTGGAAGACTATGTTGATTTCAGTCAAAAATGTTGTTATTATTTATTTATATGTTCATTTTCATTGGATTTTGTTGAAATAAAAACCGTTTAAACAGGAAACAAACGCGTATTTGAAAAAATTTTGTGGGAAAATCATTAATGACCGTTTTTGAAAAAATGTTTTTTTGCGTGACAAGATTATTAGTCGTTCTAAATATAGACCGAGAGATAATCGCTGATTTGTTTGGATTTAATCAGAACAGCCTAATTGAATAAAAGCATATGGAAAACCACGTGCACTTAATTTTAATTGTAAAAATAAACAAAAAACAATGAAGAATCATAACTAAATTTCTAAATAGCCTACATTATTGTATTTCGAATTTTGATGCAACAGATAGAATTTCATGATTTTCGGGAAAGGAAAGCTTTAACATTTAAAATCTTATAACGTAAAATCTAAGAGGACGGCGCAAAACCCCCAAAACAGAACTGTGGGTGCACAATTTCCTACATTCAACACAAAAATGTGATAAAGATGACGATATAGTAATGAAGTAAAATGAATGTACAATTAACAAATATTAAAGCAATGCTAGAACATCGAATTAGAAAATACGACATTTGTAATTTAATCCGATATCGGATATTAAAATTATTTATGATAACATATACAAAATGTATAATATTGACTCAAGTGAATTCGTTCATGCATGTATTTTTCCTCTTAGTTTTAAAATGTATTAATTCCTGCAGGCAGTCATTTATCACGAAATAAAATGGTGTATACAAATATATAATGTTTCTCATGTTTCATACAATCTTTAAAACTAGTTTTAAAAAATAATTTTCGCTTTAGAATAAATCTCATTGAAAACAACACACAACCACCAAAAGTCTATGAGTCCTAACTGAACGGAGAGGAGATGAATTGACACGCCAGCGTCTCCTTATAATGCGCTCCAGATGGGCCTGGCATTATTTTCTTTGCTCGTTCAATCCACGGAAGCCTGGCGCATGCGTCACGGCGTTCCGCCTTGTTTCTCCCACTGCTCCCATGAGCATCGTTCCCCGTAGCACCGGCCCCAGGAGGCGCGCGCGGCTCCATCCACATCGACATGGCGAGACAATGTTCCTGAGCTTCGTGTCTTACACCAAGATTATCCCTGCCTCATTATTTCCAGCCAGCACCTTATCGATTACCCTCTCTCCCCCATTGGAAATCAATGCAAATGTCATAATGTGCTTTAAATGCTATAAACATGCAACATAATACTCCCAATTTGCATTCAAAAAACTGACACGGCCGATTTATTATGTCTACATTTTACAATGCTAATATTTACAATTACTTCTGAAAAGCAAACACCTAAATTGCATTCAAACGAGTTAAATGAACCCTGCACCTTTAATTACAGTTAAAATACTCAGAGGTTCTAAGTTTTCTCTGTATTATGAGTTATACTGTTTAACTCTGCATTAAAGAGAAACAAAAATATATTTAAACACTCTGGTTTGTAGTTTGCACACTTGTCATATACAAGACATACGCAAACTCCAATCGATGGTTTAAATATTTTTTCCTATATGGTAATACAAAAGTAATGGGAAAAAATCTGTAGAACTTTGTTTAGAACAAACAAAATAAGATTTGAACAAAAAGTTTCTTTAACTCTTTTTTTGACTACATTCAGAGAGAATTCGGTTTGATTAAAGTAAAATAAGTAACAGCTAATAAACCTTATGAATCATTAATTAAGCATTATCATTGTTTCTTTGTTAATGCACATTTGCAACCAATTTACAAAAAATACATGTAAAAGCTTTATTCTTGGTTTATTAAGCATCTACAATTTGCCTAATATAATTAGTTTCATGTTTTATTGAGGATAAGTTAATCATTTATGAGTTAAACTTTTCAATATTCAAAAAACAGTTAATTATTATTTTTAAGTAATCCACTTGAAAAATATACATTTAGAAGAGCTCATAAAACAGCTTTACAAGGTATAAAGTAATTTCTTTAGATAAAGTTATCTTGTAGCTATAGTAAATGCTTTAAAACTAGCTTGAATAATCACAAGTTATGTGTTAAAATGCATTTACTATCACACTGAGTTAGATTATGTCTGAAAAATAAGATCTATGAATGTGTGTTCAAATAGTTTAATAATTATTCATTAACACATTCTGAATGATATCATGGATCACTGTAATTTTTTTCAGTTGATTTTAATGTGTTTAAAACGGTAAAATGAAGAACTCGTCAGTAGCAGGCTCTCAAGCCTCTCAAGATGCATTTGATGTGACAAGTCGCTGTGTGTTTCCTCATATGGTTAGCATCATTGTGTGAGTGTGCGTGTGTGAGGGTGCGTGTGTGTGTCCTCTCATACATATCCCGGATGTCTAGCTCCTACACCGATCACAGGCACTTTAATGAGCACACAATTAATTCTATTAATCTGCATGCTTATCTTATACCTCTTCTTAAGTATCCATAGACACGTTAATCCAGAGGGAGAAGTTGCAGGAGCGTTCTGTGGCCTCCATGTATCGTATGTCGTTGCGTGTGGACAGAAGTGGTGTGTTTTTGTTTGTCAAACAGCACAATTCCCCGAGGAGCATACTCGTGGTACCTCCCTGCTCAAGGATTACATTAATCAAAACATTTATTTCCCCAGAGATGCACAGCACAGATCACCCAAAATCCCAATCAAATTGAATAACAGAGAACGCATGGGTTGATCGTGACCTCTCAGCATTTTTTTTTTGTTGCTCCTTTCGAAAAACAAGTCCTTCTGGCATTTAAGCTTAGCTCGCAAATGTTTTTGTCTTGTTGTTGATGGTGAGCACATGGAACTCCCGTGGCATCAGATAGTTATTGTTCTTTTATGAAACATACAGTAGATGTAAAGTCTTGGGGATTGAAGGATTCCTGGTGATTGTGGTGTTGGTTTTGGAGTCGTTCCTAAGTATGTGAAATATATTGACATATATGGTGTAGATTCTGGCTTAAAGGTGGTTTATCAATAGATTATTTACTTTTTGTTTAAATGTATACGGCATCTTTTGGACAACCTCTTTGAAACTCCAAACATGTATTGTCTTGATTTTGTGTTTTGACGTGTGTAACCTTTACTATATTTATTTATTTATTACAAATTTAGCTTGATCTGCTGATTCTTGATGAGGTTTAAAATACTTTTTACCTATAAACTGATGTAAAACGAGTTGCATTTATAGTTACAAGCCACTTTCAAGTTACTATGTCAGGGTAAGAAAAAGAGGTTTTTGAAACTGAATAAATAAAAGCACTGAATAAATTAGAAGATATATCGAGGTTTACATGAAAATTAGAAAAATATACCAACTACAGCAACGAATATCATATAATCAAAAAGTCAGTCCTAAGTCATTAGGGCTCATTTCAAATGTTTTTGGATGGGTTAAAGTTTTAGCTGTTAAGTAAACAAACAAACACATCAAAAAACATAGGAAATCTAAAACTAAGTGATATAGGTGATTAAAGATGCATGCAGATGTATAATTTCCTAAACACATATGTATATCCATCTCAAGAAATTTTGTGCTTACATTACTTCAAAAGATTCCAGAGATTTAAAAATTATGACAATTTTTTTATTAAAAGTTTAAAGCCACTCCCTTGATGACACTTCAACAAGCAACAAAACACAGTGTACACCTGGACCCACAACATTTATATATATTTTTAAGTTCTATAAGTTATATATAATTTTAGTATACATATAGTAAATCAATATAAATTGTAATTGTGAGGTCTTGTTTGTGATAGGGGCAAATTTGAAGTTTAAGTTCTAAACACTTTTCACCAGAATTGTGCCTAAATATAATTAAGTCTTACATATTTGTGCATTAATTAAACACTGTACAAGACACTGACGAATACCTTTTGCTATGTACACACAAATGCAATAAAAAAAATTAAAACCATTAGAAAGATTGACAAAAGAATGTTTTCACTAAGATTTCCCAACTAAGCTTTTGAAATTTCCAATTAAATACAGTAATTTGTGCCTATCTTGTAATGAGAACAATCACAAGTGTTGAAATAGAAACTAATTTGTCGACACAGCTATTTATTTTAAGCCCACATTAACAGCATTTGACTGAGAGCAAAACTGGCAACATAATAAATTCTCCGTAAAGCCACGCAGCTCAATAAATATTGCTTGCACTATGAGCTCCATTACAGGTGCTGCAAATAAAATGACGCAGCTGTAATTTTCCTGTGTTGTTTTTAATGTAACTGGCTCATGCTCTTTGAGATTCATGGAGAAAATGGGACATAAATGTGAGGCTGTTTATGGCTTGAAACACAAATACAGCTCTGGTGCTTTTAACCCGATCAGTGATGAATGAAGAGCCCGGTCAGGGGTGGTTAGCATAAGAACAAAGCTAACTGTAACAGCTAACTGTAAGAGAAGTTAAAAGTTGAGCTGAACGATGTGAAACATTTGTATTTGAGAAGAAGCTAAACACGTCTGATGTATTGCAAACCCTTCTTAAATGTTAAGAAGATTAAGATTTAAAAGAAGAGATTTATGATAGTTGATGCTTATATATATGGCTGTTGTTGGTAAGATGGCAGGTGTGTACAAAACACATCACGGTCATTGACTTATAACAGCTATGAATATATAAAGCAATAAGAATCCAGAGTGTTCTATTCATACACTTTCAGATAATTTTGCTGAGTTGGGTCCTGTTTATATCACATCTCTATCACCTCTTTTAGTTTAGAAGTTAATTTGACATCTTGTTGACATCTTATGTTCAGTGAAAAGCAAAAAACACACATTTGTTGCTGTTTGTAACAGATTTCAGAAGCTTGCTCATCAAAAAAAATATTAAAAAGAAGAATTAATAAAATAATTTCATTTTAGAATTTATTTTGGAAGTATATGATTAAAATTACAAATCGCTCACTAGATACAAGTCAACTAGAAAGTTTTTATGTTAACATTTCTTAATATCATGTTAATATTTCAATTAATTTCAAAAGTTATACCAAATTTCATTTGTTTATGAAATGAAACACAACCATTGTTTTTGAAAGCAGCAAAAATTATATTTTTGTGGGGTGATGTGTCTGTGTGTGTGGGGGGGTTAATAATATAACTTAGAAATTATCCATATCGCAACAGGGTTCCCTCTAATGTATTTCACATCAACAATAAAGGTCTATAAAAATAAAATCTAGCTTAAAAACGAGATTTCAGTAAGCTCATGCTCTCACCTCTCCAATCCAGTGCTTTGAAGTCGCGTCACATGATGTTAAATGGAGCGGAATCCCAAACTGTACACATTGGCTGAAACTTCCTGTTTCACACTGTCATTTGTGATCCCATTCAAGACAATGGATTTTTTGTAGTATGACTGCAGCATGACTGAACAATTTTTGCATTACAGTTTTATTGTTTGTAATTTGCATTGTTGTCAATAGAGTATATGATTGCTATGTTGCAAATAAAAACAAACAAACATTATAACAAACATACTAACCACCACAGTGCATAGTAAAATGTTTATTTCAACCACTCAATCAAAATTTAGCACCACACTACAACACAAATTTTATAGAGGGCGCTGGTCATTGTAAGATAAATCCCAAATAACAAAGTGCAGAAAATTCACACAATCAAATAGTTATACTGGTATACTTAATATAGCAGTTAAAATTCAGTGTGTTCATTTCCGGTCCCTCAAGGCCAAGAGGGGTCATTCACTAAAATCAGAGAAATTCTGAATTAAATATTACTTAAACCAGGAGTGTTTCTTGGGACAGAGGATTGGGGCTGGGCCCAGACCCCACCCAGATAAGGGATCCCACCCAGAAAAGAAAACTGATTTATACTCTTTCTTGACCTGGTGTTTTTTAATGAGAGCAGAACAAACTGTAATAGCTCGAAAATATTTAAGATATAATAAATCAGGAAACTAACCCCATATTAATGTTTTATCTACAGATTTAAATAACCAATTTCATTCACAATGGATACCACCCAGAATTCTTTAAGTAGCAGCCACAAGGAGAAAGGCTACACACAGATGGAAACAAGATTCACACCTGTACTGTTACATACAATAAGTTCCCTATCTTACTACTGGAGACAATTTGCAAACAATTACGAAGCACTTAGTAATCAATTGTTCTTCATTCCTAATGCTTGAGAATGTTCGTGTTTGACTGGTCACAAGCATGCTTTACTATTTTGCTCCCGATATATATCGCTGTATATTTGGACACATTTGCTCTATTCTCTGTGGAAACACGCTCACAGGTGCACATACATCCCATTTATCTGAGTTTGGTGTGTTTTTTAGCATTTCTCTTGGTGCTCATATGCTGTTAAAATAAAGCTGTAAGTTTTATCACAAGTTTTGTGCTTGAGAAATCCTAAGTGTGAAGGAGCCGCAGTCATGAGAAATTAATACAAATACCCACAAATCATAAATAACATTTTAACTTCTACAGTATACAGATTAAAAACAACCATCAAGATGCCCATCCCAGGCAAGCTATTGACTTTGATCAAATATGGGAAGATCAGTTTGCTGCAGTGAGCACCCAACACCAACTCAGATAAAACAGAGGTTCTGAGTTTCTTTAAAGATAAAAAAACAACTTATAATAGACCTGAAAATACCTACAAATAGAAGAAAAGGTAGAGGTCTACCCTGATACATCTGTTAGCCAAAATTGCTAATTAGTCTCATTCTATCAAGGCTTCTTATAATCACTGTCCACTAATCGCCTTCAACACTCTTTGTCATACCTAAAAAACTGTTCCGTTTATGGTAGATGATCTGGTAAAGTGTGGTAACAGTCATTCAAGGGGATGCTGAACAGTGCTTTTGGTGTGGGAGGTATGAAGGAACAGTCAGAATAGGTGATTATTAGATGCTGTAGTTGAAACTGATTTATGGCAAACAGTCCACAGGTGGGACGGTGATGGATAAAGCATTAAAAAAAGCATGTTCTAAGCTTCAGTCAAGATTGTGCCTCTTGACAGACAAATTGCTGTTAAAATGTGTTAGCAACTATCTTCACCCTCTGCTTTTTTGTATGTACGTGCACGCTTCCTTGTCAGAAAATAATTTGCGTTTGTCATCCTAACTACATTTCCACCCACCGCAGGAAAAATGCCTTACATACATGTGTATCCTGATTTTCACGTCCTATACTTTCCTCTCTGTAGTCTCTGCTGTATCTACATCTTTTTGTCTCCTCCTCCAATACTTTCCCTCTCGGTCCACTCACGCATACTTACAGCCCGCAGGCTCACAAAAGCAGCCTTCCAGAAGTGGCCTGACCTTCTGCCAAGCTGCCTACCACACATTACTCATTCCTCAGGCCAGCCCATGGACAGGCCCACTGCCGCCTTTTACACAGGCAGCAAGCCATGGTTCTGTCTAAACTCCCCCAGTTTGCTCACTGGTATTAAACTGTGCATGTTAAAGGTGTGCCTCAGCTTCGAGGCTGAAGTCGAGAAACATATGTGTCTCAAGTGTAAGGTGGAAAGGTCAACGAGTCTAATTTCTGGTATGCAAGATAATGGCTATACAGTGCCCTCACAGTGGGTGATCGAGATGGATATGTTTAAATCTAAACCGTATGTCACATGTGCATGTAAAGAGCATTTATGTGCTGAAGAAATTAAAACAATCTTGCCATTGTATTTCTATCAGTGGAAAAACTGGATGCAAGGTACAAAATGTTGTCTATGACTGCAAGAGCCATAAAAATGTTTTTTTTTTACATACAAAAAATAAATGCTTTGAAAACCTGTTATTCTTCATTTTCGCTTTTTTATTAAGAATTGTTTTTTTGTTAGAAATGGGATTTTCTTTCATACATTTTTACTTCATTTTTTTGTTAGCTGTTATAAAAAGGATTCAAAAGCCCATTATTATACTAAAGCCGCTTTGACATGTCATACTGTGACGCAATAACAATTACGTTTCTCCTATTTGACAAAACAGATTCATGTTCATGAATATATTTATCTATCTTTTTAAAGACCACACTTTCATGGTTGTCAACTTTTATCCTAAAAAGTTAAAATTTATAACAATCGCTCACTGATAATCCCAAAATACAATAAACGGCAAAAATAGTGTTCCAAGATGACCTCACTCAAAAAATCTGGCCTCAAGTCCAGCCCAACAACACTGACGGAAGTCTTTACTATGTTTATGCTTGAATCGACCTGTGAACAACCTCAGTATACGAGTGACAAATCATTGCAAATAGTTTTGTTTTCTTCTTATTCAGCAGATTTTTTGGAGGTACACAGCCTCTGCTGGTTTTTGTTAGAAGTCTGTTTCAAAAGACATGCCACTAGCTTCAAACAAGCCAAGAGGAATTTAACTAGTGGAATCAGGTGTGTTCAGTCAAAGTTGTAACCTGCAGCCCTCCAGGATCTAAATTTGAGACTTCTGTTCTTCAGAATTTGCATTGTTCGTTTAGCAGTAGATTGAACAACATCTTAAACATATAGCACTTATGCTAACCATGAGGTTATGTATAACACATTTAAATTGATGTAAAAAAAATTCCAGTTAAAAAAGTAGCTAAAATCCCTGTTTGACGTCAAAAGTCATTAGTAGCGACCTCTTAAGGCTGTATTTCAGTCTGTGTTATTTTGGCACTTAAAAGTTTTATATTTATTCAAAAAACAAGTGCATAAGTAACACATTTTCACCCCTAATCTTTCTCATAATATGAAAGCAATAAAAAGCCTGTTTCATGATGGGGGATGACTAAGGTAGTCAAGTGACTATAGTTCTACATGTGTGTCTGCAATCAGTTTGTTTTTATTACTTGTATGTTTAATTTTTCATTCGTCATTTTTATGAGTTTAAACTTGGCTATTTGTAGCAGACAAGATACACATCACAAGAGTTAAGGAAAATGGTCAAAATCATTAGAGTGACAACAAATGAAAAGACGGGAAGTGGTCAGTAAACCCAATCAGGCATCATAAAATTCGTCATCTTTATGTATATTTTCCCTACTTGTGTCTCTGGAATGAAGAGTACAGGTAGGGAGTGTTACTTGTCTATCAAAGTAAGAAACTATACTGTGTAGAATACAAGTAGTAACCTCCCTCTTTCCCTCTTGAAGCTCGATAGGAAGTGGCTGAATGGCAATTGCATGAGTGGCCGCTTGAGGCTGACTCTAAAACATCACAAGTTCCCATTCACTCCAATGTTAAGACTGACAAAAACTTTGGAGCCGGAAAAAAAACATGTTTCGACCCCTGGCTCCAATAGGCTTGTTGATTCGGATTAATAGTTTTGACATCCATGAATACTTTGAGGGGATTTTTTTAATTTGTTTGTTTAAGACATAAAATGTAAATCTTTTGGCCACTCAGACGCCTTCACTACACCATGTCCCGTCTCTAAGGACGCCGCCCACTCTGAGCTTCATTTGACTTTGCCAGAACCCTATGGGTGACGTCATGTACGCTGTCCATGTAATGCACAGTCAGAAGTAGAATAGCAAGAGAGTTTAGCAAATTACGACGAAACAAAAAGTAGTTTTTTTTTGCAGAAAGTGAGCTAACTATAAATTCTTGAAGAAAAAACAAACAAACAAACAGATACTGACATTTCTCAAAATATTTAAATTACGTTTCAATAGTTTTTATTATAGGACGTCTGTTTGAGTGTGAATAAGTGTATGTGTGGATGTTTCCCAGCAATGGGTTGTGGCTGGAAGGGCATCCGCCGCATAAAACATATGCCAGAAGAGTTGGCAGTTCATTCCGCTGTGGCAACCCTGAAAGCGAAGACAGCCAACAAGATAGTTTTTATTATTATTTAGGATAGTATGTGAATATATGGTTGCTGGGTTGTGAAACTAATAGTTGTCTAATATGCCGTTCTAACTGATATTCACCTTGATATTTTTCTTTTAGATGAGGAGTATCCACTCAACCACCTTCCCTCCCTTCTCCAGTGGCCTCCTTTCACACTACAGCGGGACAGTGGCCATGCTGGGAGCGCTCACAGACTTACACACATCTGACTGCATCCATTTTCAATGTACACTCCTGCTGGCTTTTTTTCTTTGAGAAACTACAAAAATATGCAAATTACCTTGTTGAAGAGACCAGAGGTTTTTTTCTGCTTGCTCCCCTAAAAATCTGCAGATTTTCCCTAATGTCTCTACTACTTGGAATAATAATTTCCATGTATTGATTAATCAATGTTTCCCACTGAAATCTGTATGACAGCAAAATGATTGGAAGGAAAAGTACTGGTAGCATAATCTTACATTCAGCGATAATGAACAGCTTAATATATGTTTGAACAGCTTTAAATGTGAAAAATGGCTCACAAAGGTTTTCTTCAAGGATTTTATTAGATGACAAGTCACACTATAAACCATGTATATATGTACAACTCCACAGAACATTTTCAGAATATCCCCTCTGGGGTCGAGGTCATCAGCTAATAGTTTTAAAGGCTTTGATGATGTTATTTGTGGAACTCTGATGAACATACAAGCAGGCATTCTCATAACATAAGGCAGTGATCTTGTTGGACCTGATTGGGACCTTGATATGGAGGTTGACAAGTTACAAAACATTAATATTTATAATAACAACAACTCACTTCACTGTTGCTAATCCTACTGCTTGTCTTGGAATGCCATCCTACTCGGGTCCTATAGTTGCCTGTAGTTATTACTATAGCTCTTCTTAAAGGTAACCAACACAATTTTACAATAAAGGAAGTCCAAGTTCTCAAAGCAACATTTTTATATTGGGGTGAAAGATTCAACCTTAGTAACGGTAAGAGAATGATTTAAGAACATTGGTCTCTTTCAGAGAATTCTGAAAAAACATCACTGTGAATTGTCTACATTGGTATGTTTTTTATGTTCTAATAGCTTTTTGTGACAGCAAGAAAATTTGGTTGCACTTTTACTCAAAACCTACAAATCATTTTGCTGAAAAAAATACAGTTGTTTTTAAAATGAAATATCTCCAAATACTTTGGACCCCATCTCCCAGCTTTCCGCTCGTCACTGCAGACAAGCTTTAAACACAAAGCATCAGGCGTTTTAAGAATGCAGGAAAAGTACCAGCGGAATATGTAAGCCACTCACGGTGCCGCAAACACTTTTTGAAGTGATTATGAAGACAGTTCAGATCAAAGGCTTTGACAACTCTGAGTGCCCGCCAAGACTGAGCCCCTGTAATCGCACAGAGCCCTCCGTACAACACAGCTCACACCCCTCAAGCACCCGGCAGAAGGCAACGCCACACTCACACATAAACAGATTATCAGAGGACAGAAAACCGCTGGAAAGTAAATATGGGATTAGAATTTTTCAGACTCAACCGCACGGATATGACCGAGGAGATTAGTAAAACATTTACAGGTAGATTTAATTTTTGGTATCAGGGAGATGAGGAAATTTTGTGAATTGAAAATCCCTCCGAAATACTTAAAAACTATGTTTCTCTTCACAGAAACTCACATTTAACCCTTGTCTGGCGTTCATATTATTGTTACTCACACAGTGTTTGCAGGTCTGGTGGATCCATTACCTTTTGGGGATTTGAAGTCACCCAATCAATACATTTTATGTTACAATACTTAAAAGAAATTTACTTTAGCCAAGAAACAAGTGATATAAACAGCAAATATACTTTATTTATTGTTCTTTAACCTTATTTCTTCACATTTAGAATTTAAAGCATGTGTGGTGTTTTCATTATTGTTACTTTGAAAAGGTTGGTGGGGCTGCTAGACCCTTTGCATTTTGGGGGTTTTAGTTCACACAAGTTTACCCTAAAATGTAAAATGTTATCTCTATGTATGATTTATGTTTGTGTGGGATGACAGAATAAAGTTAAATAATCTACAATTTTACACTTTTATATGCCCTGGGTCTAATAGACCCGCACTCCTTGTATGTGATAGAACTATTTAGGAGGGTATACTGTGTGGGGTCATTAAAAATGTGTCATTAAAAATGTGTATGCTTTTTACAGAAAAGGCCAATGAGTCTCAGTTTCAAATAATAAGTTCTTGTATCATTTTTCCATACGATTTTTCAAATACTTTTCAAATCTAAATTATCTACCAAGCATTTTCTGAACCACATACAGATGAATCAGTAGACGCAGAGTAAAAAGACATGGGTGCAAGAAGAAAAGGCTACTATATTTTATATAATTATGTGCTCTGCTGTGTGTAACTGCAAGGCAGCATTGTAACAAATGTCCATCATGGGCTCCATTACCCCCTCAGACAGACGGTCATAATGTTAAGTCTTTGTTTTGCCTTGAGTACATAAAAATGAAATGAGACCAAAGCAACATGTATGGTGATTGTATTTTAAAGCTATATACCAGTTAAATAATTTGTGATGATATAATGAATTTCCGTACGATGTGTATAGATATATGTTAATATGTTTATATATTGTTTCAATCCTGATCCTGAGGCGAATATATTTAGCTTTTGTAAGAGTATTGTGCTGATGTTTAACAATAAAGTCTCTGTGATAGCAAGCCCGCTCTCTGCCTCTGTTTATGGTGCCACTCAGCACCTCTCTAACATGAACCGCATGGTACAGTCTTCTCTGGATGGTGTCCAGAACCCTCTGGTTCCGAGTGGCCCAGTCTCAGAAGAGCAGCCAACAAATGGGTCTTTCAGCGTGTACAGCAGATGGGGTGGCCAAGCAAGCCACTCAGCGGAACTTCTTGTGTCACCAGACACAGAGAATGAATCTGCTTTTATCTGCCAGCCCAATGGACTACAATAGGCCTTCCTGTGCTCTTTACTGTGAGATAGCACATGCACACATATTCAGAGAGGTAGTGCAAATTGCAGTTTCCTAACCATGCAAGTCTGCTTCTCTGAATCAGAAACCACACTTAAATATGAGATAACAAAACAACCATTTAAAAACAATGTTATGCTGTATCCCAATTCGAACCTTATACACTGCACCCTTAAAGTAGATACTCAATTTCAGAAGAAAATGTAATTAGTGTGTTAGACAAGAGTGTGCCAGATCTAAACCATCACGTGACGGAAGTAGTTGTGCCTCGTCATCACGCACAACGTGTACAAGAACTTAACTCCTTCATTTACATTCCTTCATTAAAAATATTTATTTATTTATTAATAATAAATAAAATATACTCTATGTTGATATGATCTATTCATGAGTGTCTTCTTTAAAAATAAGTTGTATTACAGAGAGAGCTCTTTTGCTTGGGTCCCAGAAAAACTCTGAGCTTAACCAGTTGAGCGTTTATGGATCTGTACTTCAGAATCTAATAGTAAAAAGCACACATCCAGGCATGCTTAGACACTTTTTTATGTACACTTTGGTTTGGGACACCCAAATTCTCATTTTGCACCCATGAACGTGTGAATAGTGTGCAGATTGGGAGATAGCACAGGACTGTAATGATAGTAAACGTGTAGCATCAAAAACATTTTAATATCTTCTGTGTCAAGCTTGCAACCAACATTAGTTGTTACATCTCCTTTTTTCTGAACTGAAATGTCAAAGGTCAAATGTATCTCCTTTCACTTATCCTTTAAAATACTGATTTTTTTAGGTAAAACTTGGTCTAAGTTCAGACTGCAGCCCCTAGTGACCCAAATCAAATATTTTGACGAAAATCTGAAAAGCTATCTGATACATATTAGATTTTTTGCCATGCAACCTCAATGTGAATGGCCAGGGCATATTTGTCTGATTTTTATGAGGACAAACATCACACTTCTTGGCATGAGCTGGAAGTTTAACAACAATACTGGTAAATGACAGAGCTGAAAGCAGTTATTAGAAGAAAAGTTAAGTAATAAAACTAATAATTATTTCTTCCTTATCCTCTTATATGATTTGGTTGAAACTATGGCAGCTCGGAAATGAACTTCAATAGTCAGACAATTTTCTTGAAATGCATTCTCGTCCATGTTAATTGTTTTGATAAAAATCACTTTCTTGTGCATATGTGCCTCATAGCGAGCAGGAGTGTTTTCATTCACAGAATGGATACAAGTCGCATGATGTTTTTAATATGAACGAGCACACACAAAAAAATTTGATTCAATACATTTTTTTTTATTAATTAAGACCTGTAGTCTGAACGTAGCCTTACTTTAAATAATGTGTTTCACTTGGCTCCAATCTACAGCCAAAATGAACTTCTAGTCAATAAGTAGGAGCTATAAAATCCAAGATAATGTGCTATTGGTCGAGAAGAGCAGAAGTGCCAAAACAATGTGACTTGTTTTGCTGATTTTAAATGTAATATTGTGATTTTATGTAAATCATAAAAAAAACTTTAAATCCTTACCAAACCAATTAAGTAAGAAACCGATTCCTGGATACGCATAAAACAACAACCACAACATTTATTATAGAATAGATGATCAAATAAAGAAAAGATGTCTGATCACAGACATGCAAACACCTGTAGTTATCCAAATGTAATTATTGGACAATTAAAGAGTGCTTATGTTTTACTTACTATAGCGTTAATTTTACTAGCTTACTATGGTTTTAAAATGACAGATCAAGTAAAATTCAGAGTTAATACACTCAAATCGTTCTGTGTGAAGTGGCCAATGTCTTTTACGTTTCAGTGAGAAATGTTCATTGTATGCACTCTTTAAGATCTTACCCAAAGAAGATGACAACACAAACAAACAAAGGAAACAAACATTCAAACAAATATAGCATTTTAAATTAAAATAGGAGGTAAACTCCAAAATAATACAATGAAAACTCTAACAAGCCTTCTAGAATTTTTTTTTTATTATACTCTAAGAAATAAAAAAAACAGATAGTCTCCTCACTAACTCTCTCATATATATATATAGACACAAATAAAGACAAATAATGATACAGAGGTCAAAATGCCACCCACCTTTCTACTTAATCAAACAAAAGCAACATAGCACTAATACTGACATCAACTACTTCCTGTCTGGAATGAGTCACTTCCCGTCTGTCATGCACTAAACCTACTGATAAGTTAAGTAACTTAACTATTACCAGAAAACTTTCTCAGTAAGAGAAGAGGTCAGCCACCACACCCTTCAGCCACCACACGCTTCAGCCATCCCCAGCTTCTCAGGACTAATGCTGCGATCAGACTATGAAACATTTCTATTGACTTGAATGGGATCTCATAAGATGGGGTGAAACCAGAAGTTACTGTCTGTGTGGTGCAATGCCTATTCCAATTCGAGGAAATCTGAGCTGAATTTAACTTTGACCAGCAGTAATGAATGTGCTTGTTGGTGGGCGAGGTCTTCCCTTCTGCAACGCCATGCGTTAGTCATTGGAGCTCTCAAAAGCTAGTCTGACCAGCGCTTGAGATACAGCGATGTCTATGCCCTTTTCCAGGTAATGGTCGAGTCAGTGTCTAATTAGTAGATAGTTTGGAGTGCTTTGTGCAGTTATTATTGAATAACTGTCAATATTACTGTGTTTCCCACACTGCCTCGTAAATGTGGTGTGAGTTGTGTCTTTATATAACCTGTTTACTTAAAACTACAGGTGCTATTGATTCCCAGATCATTAGAAGTTACTAGCAGTGTGGTAACATACCTGCAAACACTGTGCGCTCCAGCGAGAGATGTCTAACCTCTCTTTAATGAACTGCCATTGAGTGACCAGACCACCTCATTGACCCTGAATAGTCACTGCAGGCAAGCAAATGGTGATAACTACACCCAGCTGTGGCCTCGACTTCCCAACATCCACCAGGCTTTTTTGATATGAAACATGGATATTCTGAGGAAATGCATCATCATATCTGATGCTTTAGCAGATGTCCTTATGCAGAACAGTTGGCAGGTGTGTCTGCCAATACAATCCCACTGATGATACAGTTTACACTAGTCCGACACCCACTACTGAAAGTCTGCGAGTGACACTGCTCACCTCCTGTTGCGCTATTAGAAAGCTCGGCTTCCAGTTCAGAGCATCGCACCACCCCAGTGTGAGAAAGAGACAGTGAGAAAGAAGGGGGAGGAGGAGGAGGAAAGGCCAGCGATCAGCGAGTGAATGAAGCATTTTTCTTCTGAGTCCCTCAGAGAGGAAGCACCCTGTAGAGGACAGTGTGGAAATGAACTCGATGAGGCGATGAGTGTTTGACCCCATGTCTGTCCTCACAACACCCTCACCGCTCTTATGGCTGACTGACATCAACTACATCCTGTCTGGAATGAGTCACTTCCCATCTGTCATTACTATGCTTGAGCTCTTTACTAATTGAACACTAGTATATTCGACTACAAAAGGGAGACGAGTTTTGTGTTTGAGGTGTCATATTACATGATCACTAGTTTGTTTTCTTTCCTTCAGGTTTCATCCTAAAGAGAATGGGTCTGCTGGATGCTAACCAACACCATATGAGAGTAGCAGCGTGAGAAATATCTGAGCAAAGAGTTGAGCTTCGGGGAAAGGATCCTTGTGGGGCAACTGTAGGAATTGGGGGAAGAGCGGAAGCAGATTGCAGGAGAAGGGGGTGGCTTTGAAGGTTGTAGGTAGCAGGTTTTGCATTGCACCACTGCAGAGACTTGAGTGTAGGCCCCCTCCGGCACAGGTGGTACTGCTCATTTCAATTTATCTCAAATGTACACTTGAAATAGTGCGGCTGTCACAAGCAATCTGCAACTCTGCGGATGGAGCACTGCCTTGGTCGAGGGCTGGTTGGAAGGAGGACGAAGGGTGTCAGGGCAGACTAGGTTTAATTCCGAAGAAGAGGCTGCTGCCATATGCCCTCCTAAAAATCTCCGACCCCTCCTTATGCTGTTCCTTTACTCATCCAAGCACATATTCACCAGAGGTCCACTCATGCAGAACAGCACAAAAAGAACTCAACCGTCAATAAGGTATTTACGAGTTTAACCGCTTTGGTAACCATTTGATTTCAGCCCTTCTTTTTTATTAATTATTTTGTCTGTGTGTTGTTCAACTTTATAAAGCAAAACATAGTGTCCAATTGTCTATTAGAGATGCTCTAATCATAAAACACAGAAAGCACTAAGGCAGAATATTAGACAGAGTCGGCAATGCTCTTGGGATTTTATTCCTTCCTAATTACATTTCATTTTAATCTAACATTTCAATTAATTTCAAATTACTCATGCAACTTGCTACCATTTTTTACCCAAAGGCAACTAACGACACATTTGGTGTTCACATTTGTAATCTTCTGATCTTTAATAGCTATTGTAATGTCAATTTTTAAAGACGGTGAATTCAGCTGCAAATCCAGAAACAGATCAATGAAGTGTTGATATTACATTGTCCAATTCATGTTAAATTTAACTTGAAAAGCTGAACGTGTTTATTAAAGAAAATAAAAGACAAGGTTTTGTCTATAGACAGCACAGAAGATGGACAGATCAGAGCAAGATTTGCAATCCTGGAAGTGTTTCTTCATCAGAAAGCAGGCGTTTTAAGCAGTGTTGTTCTAGCCTGGGGCTACAGCCCACTGGATCATGTTGAGCTCTTTCAGAAAGGAAGAAAAAAACATGGAAGGCCTCTATGAATGCAAATGTGTCTTATGTGTCTTGCAGACTTCTTGATGGGGCCTAGAAGCACAGTTGCTCCCTTTGGTGCAGGTGTCTGATGTTAGAAAGCCGTGTCCACACAAACCGTTCTTTTAAACACACAATTTTTTTTCTACAAGGCCTGGCAATTTGGACACATGCAGACACAGCATTATTGCATTTTTTGTGGCTAAGGTGAGGATTTCCAGGAATACAGAATGTAAGACCTTTAGGTTTTGCACTATAGGGGATCGTTGGTTGCTCAGTGAGCGCTTTGGTGCTAAAACCATACTTGTATGAACATGATTTCTTTTTTAATGGAAAGAGAAAAAAATCTAGTTATGAAATTGCCTTTGTACATACACTCTAAAATCACATTCTTGACTACGTTTTAAGCGTCAATTGTATAAAAATTATCAAAATGGCTCAAGGAACATTTTTTTAAATGACAACACATCACTTTGAAACAGCTTTAAACAATTGACTGAACATTAAACAAATCGAGTCAAGAACAGCCACTGAGAATTAGTTTTATTGGCCTTAGGGCTCAAGCTTTAACTCTTGGTTTAAGTAAATAGATTAAACCATTAATGCACCTGTATATAATTTCCTTATCCGGTCAAATTAATTTCTCATCAATTCTAGTGCAAACCATACCACTAAAATATTTGGGATCACTATTCCATTCCAATTGCCAATAATTCAAGTGATTCAATGTTTTCAACAACACTTGACGAACCAGTCATGACTCGCCATTCCCTTACCATGGAGGATCATGGTCCATGGGATCATGAACCTTGAAGAGTTGCCAACCTGGCCATTACTTTACTATGCCAAGGCAAAGCCTCTTGTGATGGGGAATTTTACCCATTACCTCACAGACCTTCCCATTGCTCATGCATCTGTGCACTGATGTGGCTGAGGCTGAGAGAATGCTGGGAGATTGGGAGATATGTTTTATCTCAAGGCTTCAAATGAAGTTGAAATTGAGTTTGAGCTGGTTTCGCTCTTCCTTGCATGACTCTCGAGCAATGGCTTCTTGCCTGGAGCATCAGCAGGGAGTCCTTTCAAAGACTCACACAAATGTGAACGCAAAAATGCATGTTTGAAAAAAAAAGACACACATGAGTCTGCAGACAGAGCACACACACTATGAAAAACTTTCATGTACATTTGGGAAAAGAGGTTTATTCCACAATCTCCCTAGGACGAAGGAGTATCAGGTTAGCATTAAACGATTGAAGTACTCAATAGCTTTCTTCAGAAATGTTAAAACCTAAGGAAAAAAGTAGCTTTACTACTACTTTGTTCTAATTAGTAAAGTTGGGCTTTCACTCATTAAATGTGTTCATGAAGACTACATCATCCATGCACCCATCCCTTCTGTCTGTATCGAAGAAGCAAAGCAGGTGAAGAGAAGTGAAGAGCTGAATTGACAGGATTAATGGATGAGGAGCTGAACGCAGCAATTACACCCTTCACTGAGGTGCATTTTTCACGTTTGGGTCCTCCTCATCTCTGGCTTTTCTTCCTGTGGGAGAGGGCACAATCGTAGTGGTTTGTTTGTTTTAATTATTTTTCCATATGCAAATGTGGTTTTATTTAATTGCAACCAAGGAAGCGACGAGCACAGAGAAGAAAGAGGGAGGACAAACTCATTATTGATTCCTGAGCCATCTTTCTGCAAGCCATAGCTATTACGTAGTGTAATCCATCTTTCCCATGCATTAACTTCAGCACAGGCATGGGGAGAACTGGTAATGCCTCCTCAGAACATCAATCAGACAGAAAGAGAGAGTGGGGTTTGGAGAATAGCTGAGTGAGTTTCTCTTTTTTTGACAGGTATGGTGTTTGTTATGCACAAACTAGGGTTAAGTGAGAGGTGTTTGAAAAGTAGCCTTCCCTCTGTAGATTCCTCAATTGTTTCTCATACTCAAATGTTTTTCTCGAGGGATTTTCCAATAATATACTCCAGAGTGAATTGTAATGGTTATGTTTCTCCAAGACTCCTGACATTTTCTAAAACGGTTCTCTATAAATCATGAAACCACAAATGATCCATTTAATATAGTTATACTTTGGCTCTTATTCTTGTTGTTTTTTATGTTATTGTAATTTACTATATCATTACTATTTATTTCATTTTAGAAAGTATATTCACTCAATATGTATGTATGTATACACACACACGCACATACAAGCACACACACTCTTAAATAATATGTACAGTCATATATATAATAGCATACTGCATTTGTTACACTGCCATTTTACATTGCAACCCCATCCAGAAAAAAAAAAAACTTTTACCAAAAAAGTCAAAGTGTGACAAGTGACCCTGTTGTTATGTGCTGCCAGTGAGGTATGTGTTTCAGCATTAGTGTTATTTGTTTGTTTGAATGTTTACCAGTCAGTATTTCGTAAGTTTATGCTTTGTAGTTTGACGACGGCAATGACAAAAGAGGTAGCAAGTTAGCAAGTACTAATATAGCACTTTATGAACTCTTTGGAAGCACACAACACAAGAGGGAATAATTCCAAATGAACTAGTTAGACACACTTTGACTTCTTTTCAGGATGAGCATATATCATTGGAGAGGCTCCTGCACCTTCTTCCAATTTTAAAGTGCTCCTATTAGGATTGCAAAAGTTTCATTATTTGGGTTTGGGAGTCTCCAAAAAAGATTGACAGACATCCTAGTTATTATAAAAATAATGTTGTAGTTTAATACGAGTTTGAGCTTACCAGATTGTTCAGTGACTGCGATATTATTTGTTTCGCTGATACAATCCAAATTCATAAACCTCAAGTCAATCTCTTTAAAGGATGTTTTGATATTTAACAGCTGCTTGTGTCTGTAAAAGCCTTCATTTAGTGACTATATGTCATCATCAAATGAAAAAGCCAATTAAACAATACAGGGTGATTATAAAAAACACAACTTTGAAAATATGTATTTAATCAAAGAAAAATTATGGAACTTTCAGTAATTAATCAATTAAAAAAGTAATTAACAAACTTCACAGATTCCTTACAAAAAGATATCTGTCACTCCTTTTCTTCTTTGCTGAGTTATTGATTTTCAAAGTTGTTTTATTATTTTCAATCTTACAATACATTAAAAAACACAAAAATAAATATATTAGTATAACAAATATATGGCAGGAGCACTGTAACAATTAGCCATGAACCATAAAACAAGAGCATGTCAAAACATTCTACTGATGTCATTAGGGAATGTCCTTGACACCAGCTCAGCATTTTGGAAACACGCAATTTCAGCCTGTTTCTTGTCTGAGATTAGCAACAGATAAAATATTTTCAAACCATGGAATTAATCTTGAGAGATGAGAAACCCACATATGTTATAATAAAAGAAGCATGGTTACTTTAGTTGATTGTTTTTCACTGTAAGATGATTGACGTCTTACTTTTCAACTTGTAAAGCCATGCTTCCTTGAGCAGACATGTACGATGTCGTCTGTCAACCTGAGGCCTCCCTGATGGTTTATTGGAGATGTCCACGGATATATGATGTGCTCGTTAATTTTGAAGACTGTTAATCAATGTTTAGAGAAAAAAAGGATAAAAGTGAGAGGCACGAGTGGAAAAAAGCTATGGAGAGCAAAAAGCTCAGTTTCAGCTTGTGTGAAAACCCCCTCAAAGTCTTTTCTTTAATCCATCCTGACAAGGCTGGGCTCAATCCACCTCTCCCTCTCTTTTTACACTTTTTTCTCCTTCCACTTCTGGATCAGTAGGGTCCTGCAGTGGTGGAGCAACAGTATGGGTTCTTAGATCAATCTTCTGAGAGACACACATACTGAAGGGGTAATTACTATGCTAGGCTGAACAGTAAAAGCAGACCTAATCCTCTACATGTTGGAAGCCTGTCTACCTTGTCTGCGAAAGAGAGATTGTACGTAGTGTGCGCTAGTCTGTTTATGTTTATGCCTGAATCTCTTTGAGAAGATTTACCCAAAACGCACAACTAGATATTATCATTCTCCCATTTCTTTTCACTCAATGTTTTCTTTCATGGATGACTCAATAAAAAAAAAATTATGAAAATCACAAAACATGGTCCACACAAGAAGTGTAGTATTAAAATTTCGGAAAGTTCTTTGGACCCTTTAGTCAGAGAGAAAAATTGCTGGAATTAAACAACAGTGTCTGTATGTGTGCTTCTGACAAAGCTCAGGGAGAATTACATCAGTAAGGAAGCAGTGAATACCAGGCTGGATGCAGAATTGGTTCTGCTGGAAGCCCTGACTGATTGGACATGCAGAGAGGCTCTAAATAGTCTGGCATTGCTTGGGGCAGCATGTCTTGCCAAACATGTATTCTACTAACCAGGGAGACACCTGCAGTAGAATCCCCGACTGTTGAATTCATTTAGGAGATGTCTCCCCTGGCTACACCTGGATATCTCACTCATATCCAACTGTGGTGGTATATGGCGAGCCGTCAAGCAGATAAAAAGTCTACTGTGACCATGGTGAAACTGGCTTTTACATGGTGGTACGGTGGGGAAACCGCTGAAGTGATAATCTGGTGGAGTGATAATCTGTTCTAATACCTCCCACTTTGAATAATAAATCACCTCTGGAAACTACAGCATGCTATGCCCTAAAAAATTGCTTTAAGGTGGAGGTGATTGTCATGCAGATTTTAAATGGAAGAAATGTTGCAGTTTCCCAATAGTGACATAACATTAACCTTAAATTTAATGCTACATATGTGTTATAAAGTATCATATCAACATCATCCCTTTTCTATCATCATTGTTCAAATAACTTGTTTTTGGTGTAGATTTAAGGACTCTACACACATATCTGAATATTTGATGCAAAGTTTCGTGTGTAAACATGCCTCGATTGAAAAACACAGGTGCTGACCTCACACATCTGTCTAAACAATTGGTGCACATGAAAAATAGTTTAGCTCTGCCATATCAGAAGTGTTTTTCACATGGGATCGACCAATGAAAGCTGGCTATTTTTATGACGTGAATGGGACATGATTAAGCCTCTGGATAGCGCTCGATACACTCTTTCACTTCGATCTCATGATAGGAAAGGAGAACGAGAAGAACAGCCTAGTAAGAAATCACGAAAGAGGACAATATAAACATTTAGAAGCTTGTATTGCTGGTGTCCGATCATCAAGAGCAGTTCAATAAAGCCCTCAAAGATTATAAAACAGCCGGCATGTGGCAGTTGTTCCAAGAGCAGTGATGAGAAGATTAATTCATGTTGGTGTGAGAATGATTCATTTGAACGATTCTTTTGAATTGTTAATTTGTGAAAAATCTGATCTAATTGCAAATTGTTATGACAAAGACCCAAAAACAGAGCAAAAAAATATTTCTGAGTAAATATACTTTCTTATCAGTGTCTTCTGATTATTATTATTAGTGTAATCCACACGCACCAAAGAAAATGACTCACTCCCGAAAAGTGTTGTTACTAATGTTCTTTATCAACTAACTATGTGGATTCATACATAATGACACATTAAAACACATAAGCGCCATCCACTTGTCTGCTGAAGATTGTATCCTGAAGAATTTTAATTATTTCCAGTAAGAAAAAGGAACATTGTTAGGTCATTTCTACACTTCTTGTTTTGTAAGGAAATGTTGACCAAATCTAAGTTGCAGCAATCTTTCAAACTATAATCAGCAGTGTGTGAAGTGTGTAAGCAATTGAACAGAGTGTATGAACTGTAACTTCTTTTTTATGCAAGTGCCATTCCCTGGAATCTCTGGTAAAATCACTGCTCAAAATCGCTTTTTCCCCCCTAGGATGGAAAGACGGAGGCATGAAGGCACATAGCTGAAAAGCTGTCCTGGCCCTATAAGAAGAAATTATACAAGTACAACACATCCCAAATGTAATGTGTACATTTTATGTAATGTACAACATATAAAAAAAGTTCAGGTCCAGCTTTGGCCTAAGGGTTAAGTTTATCAAAGCTACTATTTCTTTTACTAAGTTTATTGTACCACAACATAGTCAAAGGTATTTGAAGGAATGGTTTGATGGACAGCTGCCCCTGTTTCCCACTCACAGCGGTGGTAAATGGACTGATCTCCCCAATGACTGATGGACACTGAGCAGGGCTGAGTACCACTGTGACGTGTGGGGGTCGATCCCAGCATATGCCAGCCAGTCAGCCTGTCTTCCCCTCCACAGAGTGATGAGAGCAGGAAACGGTGCAGCATCTTGCCCCTGATGAGCTGCCAGCTGGCTGGGGAGGAGAGCTTGCTGGACTGACACTTTACAGGAGGGGGTAACCTGCCAGGAGGAATGGGAAGACAGCTGGATGTGTGAACAGTGTGTGTCTATGGTCAGTAAATATTGGTGTGTGCATATGAGAGAATGTAGACGCAGCTCAGGGCGCGGTTTGGTCTCCTGCAGGGGTCCAGATGGACACAGGGGAGGGGGTTGAGCCTGATTCAAGGGTTTTCGGAAAGAGTGACAAAATTTCTCTGGAGCTCAAACTGTGATGCCAGCATGTTCTCTCCCAGCCCGCCTTCTGCCCCCCACTGTCACCTGTTAACCCACCCTCCACCCCACCACCCCTCTGCCCTGCTCAAGGATTGGCACTAAGACGGGTGTGCACACACATGAATGATTTTATGTGGTTGCAGTCATAACCTCTAAGAGAACAGAGCTCTCAAGAGATGTCTACAGAAATATATAGTCACAGCATTTTCTGAACAGCTGACCAAGGTTTGAACCATTATCTGCTTGATAAATGTTACAGCTGAAGTCTAATTTTGATCCATGGACATGAGCTATAGACCTCTATGAAGTTTCGTGCGTGTACATGTCTCAATCGAAAGCCATGGGTGCCAATGGGAGCTTACACATCTGTCTGAACGATAGTTGCGAATGAAAAAGTGTTTGTCTGCCAAATCGGCTTGGTTTTTCGCAAGAGAATGACCAATGAAAGCTAGCTCTTTTGATGACATGAATGGGGAATGAAAGAACAGCGGGATAGCGTTTGATACACAATCTCACTTCGATTTCATGACAGAAAACCACTCTGAAGAATAACTTGATGAAGAGTCGAGGAAGAGATCTCGAAAGAGGAGAATATGAACATTCTGAGACTCTTCTTCCTGGTGTCCGACCAAGTTTATAAAACAGCTGGGGGTGTGGCTGTTGTCTCCTGAGAAGTGATGGGAAGTTTTGTTCATTTTGGGGCTTTGAAATTTTGACTCTTGTTTGTTTCAAAAAATATTCATTTGATAGATTCATTTAAATTTTTCATATGGGGAAAAATGTATCTACTTGCAAACTGTTACAACAAAGATCCAGAAAATAGAGCAAAATACACTATTTCGAGTACACAAACTCTCAAGTATGTCTTTTGATAATTAACAGCGTAATCCACACGCACCAAAGAAAACGATTAATTATTTTTACAAGCAACACATCACTACACATCAGCGGCATCCAAGAGCAAAGAGTGTCACTAAACAACATTAAATAGTGTCTTGCAAAATGCACCCTGCAGAGAAGCCATCCGAACAATCGTGCAAATATTCAGGAATAGCAGAAAGATTTTAAGTGATCAATCTGTAAACCCTTTACCTGTCGCTATGAATGTCATATTTGACCCGTAGAGTCTGGCACTGTCATCGAAAATTTATTTTTGTCACATTTTGATAAACCTTAATCTTTGATTTCAATGTATATTGGTTGTCATTTACCTTATGAAAGTAATTTTATTAAGTTCGGATAGGTGTGTAGAGGCCTTAAGGTCTAAGTCAATTGTATTCAAATAGACTAGTGTATGTTAAGGTCAAGGACAACCATTTCTGCAACACATCAAAGTCCAATGTATTAAAAAATATATATTTCAGTGTTCTATTCCTTTTGACATGGGCCATTTTGAGCTTTCACTATATTTGCATAAAAAGGATTTTCCTTAAAAACAGGTCTCTTCTATAACTTGTACCCGTGTCTTTGTCTGATAAGCCTCTACTAAACACTCTCCCCAGTCTTCGCTTGTCTAATAAGTCTCTTCTAAACACTCTCCTCTCCTAATTCTATCACTCTCCCTTTTTCCCTCTGTAATAAGACTCTTTGTGTCCTTGATCAGTGTGACCTACAGTGCTTTCAGAGGGAATATTCTCCATCTTTTATGAAATTAGTCTGGATTCAGAGTGGGAACACCGGGGCTGTCTGGTTCACCCTGCGGGCCGTTGGATCTGCTGGACTTGGTCCCATGGTGAGGGAACAGAGGAGATCAGACACCCCCTCTCACACTGTCCTTCAGAATCGTTTCCATGGGGGCATCATTATTCTCAACCTCACAGAGAAACTGAGTGAAGACTGAAACTTCTACACGAAGTTGGTCCACACATTTTCCACAGCTTATGTTGAAACAAATTACATTATTCGTTTCAAATCTACTTCATTTTCCTATTTCCCTCCCCCACACTCAAGTACTTTCTTGACCTACAGCCATCTTGTTTTGGGTTCAAACCATGACACACACACAGACGTCACATTTACATTTCAAACTGGCTGTGTGTCTGCCACACATTCATTATTTACCAGCCGCTGGCCACGGTGGAGAGAGAGCCTGATCTCTCGCCCTCACCGAGTGTTTCTCTCTTCCTGTGACTTTTACTCTCTCCTCCGCCTCCTCCACTTTCTCTCTCCTTGCTGGGGATGTTGAAAGAAATGAGTCAAAGGTAATTGTGATTCTCAGCATCATTCAAAGCACTCTCATTAAAATAGCAAGAGAGACGTTTATTGACTGACAGATAGTTTAGAAATATCCTAATTAAAAGTGGGTGTGCAATTTTTCAAAAACACTTTAGGAGAGATTGGTTATATTGAGCACTTAAAAAACAGTGATTGTAGCCAATCAGAACGAACTATATTAATATCAACAGGGTGCTATTAGTTTAGAGTTGGGTTTAATTTCAAGATTTCAAATCAACCGTAAATGTCAGAGATACAGCATGTTAGCTTATAAACTTATTTGTTATCAAATCATGAAGTGAAAGTGACCAGTTGGTAGTGAACAAACACACCATGAATACACACTAGGAGCAGTGGCCAGCCATGACTGTGGGGCCCAGGGAGCAGTCAGGAAACTGGGGTCTTGCTCAAGGACACCACAGCTGTGAGAGCTGTGAAGATGGGAGAGCAAGTGTTTCATCACTCACACCATCTTCAACTCGGTGGATCAGTGGTTCGAACCTGTGACCTTCCGATCACAAGTCGATCTCCTTATCCACCAGACCACAACTGCCATGGAAAACTTCAATCACAACAACTTGAATATGCAAAATATTACTTACCTTTAGCATTGATTTCAAACTATTATTACAGTACTTTCATTGATAAAGAAACCAAAATACAAAGCAGATATTCTTATTTAACACAAACCAAACTTAGCTCTGTTATTTTTCTGGTGAAAACGAGAAGAAATCGAGGGATTCACTCCAAAAATGAAGAATTTTCTGATCTTATTTGGAAAAAGCTTTTAAGAGAAAATAAAGGATACTTCATTGACGATCAAATTCAAACCCAGTCACCAAGAGAGTTTGTAGGATTCAGTATTTAGGGATTCTCAGCATACATTGACTACTTTGTTAAATCCGGGTTGAATGTAACTTGCATGGTTATAGATAAAGAAACTGCCCAAAATTAATTGTTAGAAACATGTGTGACATTTAGTGACAAAGTTAGGTCTGAACAAGGTCTAAGACGGCCCTGAAGCATGGCGTCCTGAGAATTTTTCACTTTCTAGGGTCATCAAGAGGGTGGGTCCTGATAATTTTATGAAAGTTTCAGATTCTTAACAAAATATCTCACATTTTGAATTTAATGTTGTGTGATGTAGCTTTATATCGATGGATTATAATCAGCAATGTACTATATAACATGTTTGATACTCTTGATGTTATATAAAATATCACATTTTATTTAGCTCATATGGTTTCTAGGTTGATTTAAGGAAAAAAATGCCCAGTGAATATGTGTATGTTTGGTCTCAAAAGAGCAAATTTTTATTAGATGCAGCTGAGATATGCAAATTGTGTGTTCGGAGATGTAGGGGCGGGTTCTGTGCTTGCTCTGTTATTGGACGACTAAGCTGCCAGTCACCAAGAGTCTCATAAGTCTGCAGAATGAAGAAAGAGACAGAATGAAGAAAAATGTTTCAGCTTTTATTGAAACATTGACAGGAACTACTAGGAGCCTATAACTGCACAAACCCATCACCATGTTCAAGTTTGTAGGCTAATTGTATATTTGTACAAACTCCTAAAGAGGTGTTGAAACTTTAAAAAGGCTATAAGAAAGGCATAAAACAGCACTTCAATCACATTCTAAAGTTATAAATGAGTCAGTTGTTGTTTACAAGTCATCCCTAACTAATTTCTTTACATTCAGACCCAATGTTGTTTGTCAGAAAGAGTTTTTTCTTAGAATTTAACTGGCATCTTTGTTTAAACTCCTAATGAAGTCTGAATAAGAAAAGAGTAGCATCTATACTTGGTGTGATAGACAGCGTGTTAATTCTGTGACTGAGTTGGTGTTAGATTGTGGGAGTGACAGTCTGATTTCACAATGAGGCCAAGACATTGCGTGCGCTTTTGTTTGTGAATTGATGTTAGTTTCTCAGGTGCTATTCACAGCACAAAATGTTCTTAAATGTGCCGAAGGTGCTCTCATTTGGATCCAGTTGAATGATGACAAATGCTATAAATTAACAACGACTGCTGCCAATTGTTATAAAGAACACCTAAAAGAGCTTCAGATTTATATGGGGTTTCACACGGTTGAATTCCTAGCGCCTTAATAATAATGATGATAACAATAATTCAAAAATCTGTTATTGTATCTATATCTGTAATAACAATTTTTATAGTTTTGTGGAATTGTCCTGTATTAACTTCACTCAAACAGAAGAAATTCTCAGACCAAGGTGTCAAATGATCCAGCCAATTGCTTGGTAAGCTACAGCCAAGTGTTCATACAGGTTAAGTTTTTAATTTAAAAATTGTTGAATTTTCTGACCACTGATGTCTACTCAATATTTATAGACAGGTTCACATTTTATTTTCTCTTATTACATCCATATATCTTTCTAATTCTTCAGATTTGTTCCTTGTTTTTTTAAAAAGTATTATATTAGGATGCAGGACATTTAGATGAAAATACTAACATGGGAGAACAGCAAGAAAGAAAGGTAACAGGAAACTTAACAGCTATAGGAGTTTTGCATCCCTGTGCAAGAGACACAAGTGGAGGATAGCTTCCCCCATCCTAAAAGATAACTCTCACCCCTTGCTGTAGCACTTTCAGTTTTTACCCTGCAGAAAGGGGTTTGCTGTAACAATGTAACAATAATATACAGTGGTACCTCAAGATACGAATGCTTCAAGTTACGGTAAATTCAAGACACGAAAGGCCATGCAAAGAATGTTTTGTTTCATAATACAAAAAAAGGTCAAGATATGAGAAATACATATTCAAAATTCGAGCAGAAGACAACACTGGGTATCACGTGACCGCATTCAACTCGCCACCAAATGCGTAGTATTCTTCTCTCCTATTGGTTGCCTGATGACCCATAAGGTCTTCCTGGAAGAGTTCTCCCTGTTTTAATGCACACTTTCAGTTGTGTGTTGATGTCTGAAATGCATGATTACTTAAGTGTTGCTTTTTTGGCAAAGTATATTTTTATGGTCATGGTTCTCCTTCGCTACCTCCTTCTCCGACACTTCCCAACATTGCCACACTTGAAAGGTAAGGGTTATTATTTTTCATTTAGTTTATTCTGTTTTCATTGTTTTATTATTCATTCATTCATCTTCATGTCGGCTTTATTCCCTTTCGGGGTCGCCACAGCAGAATATGTATATCTCTGGCATATGTTTTACGCAGCGGATGCCCTTCCCTGCCGCAACCCATCGCTGGGAAACATTCACACACACATTCACACTATGCGCAATCGTTCTTATTCAATTCACTTATTCCCCATGTCTTTGGACTTGTGGGGAAACCGGAGCACCCGGAGAAAACCCACGCGATCACGGGGAGAACATGCAAACTCCACACAGAAATGCCACCTGCCCCAGCCGAGCCTAGAACCAGCGACCTTCTTGCTGTGAGACGACCGTGCTACCCACTGCGCCACCGTGACGCCTGTTTTATTATTATTGATTTTTTACTTTTAAGGAATTGTTTTAAAAGTATTGTTTACTTTTAAGGAATAAAAGTTTTCCATGTTATTTTACATTTTTAGTGTTGTTTCTGTGTGGCTTGGAACGGATTAGCAATTTTACATGTAAAACTTACTTCAATATACGAAAATTTCACCATATGAAGGCCACGCCAGAACGGATGATTTTCTATCTTGAGGTGTCACTGTAGGACCTTTTAACTGGGTGGACCCATAGAGAAGTTGGCTAGTAACTTATATATCATGTGTTTCTGTATTTTGGAAGCCTTCATAGTCACCAAACTACAAAGCAAATCTACCTATGTGTATGAATAAAGTTAAACAACTTTAAAAGTCTGACTTACAGTGTTATTATTTACATGCAAACACTAGTCAGAAAATAGCAAAAAATGTTATTTTATAATCCAGTTTAATGATTTAACATGCAAATTAGTAAACTTGTTTCTCATAAAAACAGTTTACATGAGGTTTACCGGATTTCTGTTATTGTTTTAGTTACTGCAGGTACACCACTGGGATGTTGATGGGACAGTAAACCAACAGTTGGGAAGATGTTGATCTTTCAAAAGTTTGAGCAGTTTGGGCAATAGTACAGTTACTGCAGGGTTGATGCTCTTGAGTCAGAAGCAAGTTAAACCATGGCATTGGAGGAAAAGGTTGCATTTTTGGTGGTTTTAACACATTGATGTGGTGGTACTGGATCAAAAATGTGTTTTGTTTGGAGTAAAACAAAGAAATGGTTGAAAAAAGACAGTAGGGTTGTATTGTTGTTTTGTTGCTGTGATTAAAAATAAAGCCGCCTGCTTGCTTATCCACTACATAAATTCTAAATACATTGTAATAAAAAAAGCTATCATTAAAAGCTGCATTGATGGCAAAATAGCAAACGATCTACTCAATCTTAATAACCACATAACAAAAACAAAAGAAAAATAATATTTCATAGATCTCACCTCTAGATCATACCATAAAAGTTCAGGTTTAAAAAGATTTGATAAATCTCAGTTTGGAGCTTAATCAAACAGCAAACATCAAAAGAAATCTTCGCTTCCCGTTGTGGAGGAATGTGGGCACTGAATTTGGTGTATTGTAGGATAATGCCTCTTGGCAAGCACCAGTTTTGAGTCTGGCTGTTGCCGTGGTAATGAACCAGTTCAATGATGCGCTTTCCCTCTCCCTCTCTCAAAAGCAGCTCAGTCTGACAGAAGACCTTGGCAGACAATTCTGGCACCACCAGCCTGCCGTGAGAACCTGTTTTCGGTCTTTTTTTCTGCAGGCAGGTAGCTGCCACCTGCTGCAGGAGTGAGAATCTCAAAGCCAGGAACCCCGGCCAAGTCTCTGGGACCAGCCTGGCTGCCTGATCCCTCCTCAGGGTGTGCTTACTGATCTCTCTTCCAGTTAAACAAGCCCCCATGCAGGCGACCTGTGTTGGACACCATTACTGGGGTTGAGTCCATAAGCAGTCGCTGGTATGGTAGCAAAGGATTTAGTCAGGATTGCATCCAGGAGTGAGGTAGCTATGAGTAGGAATAAAATCACAAATGCTTTTTTTTCCAGTCCTGGCAGCTTCTGTCAGTCAACAGGAACTTGGCGCTCACTCGCTTTCTCTCTCTCTCTCTCTTTCTCTCTCTATCTTTCACTCTCGTTCTCGCGCACCAATAACAGGTGTTGTTTTCACATCATATGTTTTTTCCTTCACTTTAACAATTTGTCTCTGAGAGCTCAGCCCAGTTAAGAGCGTGAAATGTTGCACATTCTCTACCCCCACCTCTTGTCTTCTCTCCTGCTTAAAACAAGGCTGATGTGGACAAAAATCAGTTCAATACACATGGAAGAAAACTGAGAGAGGTCTCATTGAGTGACAGAAAAACAATTGAAACCTTGCAAAAGCATCCATTCTCTACCCAGGGAACCCTTGCTGGGTATGTAGCTGAGGGCTTCAGTGCTGTAAACAATTTTTATATTCATTTTCTATGGCTTGAAAGACATTGAGTGGTATCAACTTTAGATTCCTGCATTTACCAGGCACACTGATTGAAATCAATGTATATTTTTCGTTATTTTTATTCTTATTATGTTATTCTATCTTGGGAATCGAACCCATAACCTTAATGATGCTAAACCATCATTAAGCAAAGTTAAATTATTTAAACTTCTGTGGCTTCGAATTTGAATCCCATACTGCACTGATACAGTGGGTTGTTCGAACTGCATATTCCACAATGCAAGAGCGTGTTTTCTCTTTGACTTAAAGAGTGTCTATTACAAAAAGTCAGCTTTTGGAAGGTGGTTGGATATACATCTGAGCATGAAAAGTATGACCAAACTGCTGATAGAGTTGAAAAAATGTATTAAGTACCACTTATTTAATCAGCAAATGTAATATGGGATGACAATTTTAAGCTGTTTTCAGGCCAGTCTTCAGGGAAGTTCGGAGGTGTTAATCTTCTGCTTTTTTGGTCTAGCGTCATGTTCTGAAGTGTGAAAATGTCACCACATCAACTGACCGACATGCAACAAGTTAGCCATGGAAAAAAGTCACAGAAGACGAGAGATAACGCAAAGACACAAGAATAGAACAACAATCTTCTAACATTTTTTAATCTAAGTGGGCCCACAGGTATTAAAATAATCTTTTCTTCTTCATACGGCTGAACTAAGGTTCTGAGTGGAACAAAAACAAATGCACCAAATGTTTCTCCTGGAAATCTGGACAAATTCAACCAAACAGATCACAACTTAGGGATTCCTGAAATGCTTGCCATAAAAAAGCTCCAAATCCATTAGACCTTTAGCCAACATTCCATGTGCATCCAGTGAAGCTGAAACTACGTTAACATTGACCTCTGGTCTTATTGTGTTTATCACCACATTTTTTTTGTTCGCCAATATTTTGCTACTTCCCAATCCGTGCACTCTTCACACTTTTATGGGTGTGAAATTAGAAGTAGGGTGTCCCAAACCATAGTGTATATAAAAAAGTGTACAAGCGGTGCACGCATGTGTACTTTTTCAATGAACGCTCAACTGGCTGATATTAACCACAATCCACAAATTTTAAAGAAGACGCACATAACTAAACAGTATCAAAATAGACAGGGTTTTATTTATTATTAGAATATTTTTTTTTATAGAAGGAATGGAAAAGAAGGAGCTAAGTTCTCGCACAAATTGTGTGATGACATGGCAAAACTGTTTCCATCACGTGATGTTTTAGTATGTCCCAAATCGTGCATGCTCTCGCCTCACACACTAAACATATGTACATTTTATTCTGAAGTGCATAGTGTTCAATTAGGTATTTGTCTTGTCATCTGTCGCTCTCTCTCTCTCTATCTCTAAACTTGCTGCAGGATGACTCTCTGCTCATTGTGATTGTAGAAAATCAACTGTTTAGAATTTCTGAAAAATCACAGACTGCAATGAACAGCAAAGAGAGAGCTGCAGCCCCCTGCAATGCCAACTAAAAATCTGTTCACAAAAAAGTGCATTTAAGTCTAATAAAGTGGCACGCGCTAGGTTGCAGGCTTAAATCTGCAGATTGCAAGATTGATTACAAACTTATTCTCGAAAATTTTACTTTTTTGCTTTTGTGGGGTACTCTTGAGAGGACAAAGGATAAACTTAAGTTACAAACATGTATACGTAAATGTAGTTTGAAAGTTTATTAATGAGCACTGGAAAACTTTTGCATTTTCACAAACAAATTTTGACATTCACAAGTTTTATACGTTTTAGTCCAAATTAGTCACAAAGCAAACATATATACATACAAAATGCTTATGTTGCTCAGTATTAATATAGAATAACTTTTGAATTGGGTGGGTATGATGTTTTAGGATTTTGAAGATTCTTCAACTTAGTTGTTCTAGATTGGTTCTACAATGATTACTGGATTCTACAAGGATCAGAACATGATCTAGCTCTGCAGAAATAAAGCCCAAGATGATTCTTTCTTTTCCATTCACCTCTTATTTCTGAAATAACTATTTCAACTGACTGTGGGCATATCATAATACTTGTTTCCCTTAGTCAAAGGGCCTTTTGAAGGTAAGCTGTTTGTTCCTAGAGTCACGCTGGGCATTTTCTAAACCGGAAATCAAAAGGAACATGTGTGAATCACAAATGCTGGAAAACTGATCATATCTTGGTAGTGAAGCCATTGCTGGCTTAAGTGCAATTTTGATTTAGGATGCGTTTGACTCTGCTTTGCTCTGTATTGACTTCAGACATAAATCAACAATAAAAAAAGAATACATAAAAAGTACACTTGGAAAAAAATAAGTTGTTTTAATACAAAGATTCTGAATTCAGAAAAAGTTTGACATATTTCAAGCAATTGCATAGAAAAAAAACTTTGTTTATACCAATAAGAAGAATAAAGACATAAAAATGAGTTCTTAATAGGCATTTGTGATTTTGTGCTGTGCAATTTTGTCCTGCAATTTATTTAAGAATTTTGCATTCTAGACCATTAGGCTTGTTTTAGACTTTTTAGACATTTAATGTAAATACGTTAAACTTGAAATTTATTAAATTGAAAACTACTTTAAATGTAAGTGCTTGATATATTCTTATATATACTTTGCCTCAAATGTGTTTGTGAAGATAAATATATAGTATACATAACAATATAAAGTGCTACCTATTACCTCACTCTGACAATATAAAGTACAGAACATTGAACATTTCGATGCTGCGTAAACATCTTGTGTTTGTCTGGGAGAAAATATAAATGTGTTGATCGACACTGCACCTGGATGAAGCAGCCGGTGGTGGTGCACTTGGGGGTCAGCGATGAGTCCCGTGTGGGCTCTTCTGACAGAAGAACGAGGGGTAAGTGTTCGGCCCACACAGAGACTCCACTACCTGCACACAGGATGTCAGCAGGTTAAAGAAATCCCGCCTGCCTCCAGTCTACAGTGATCTGTCTGCATTCTGCTGGTTTAGAGGGGGTGAGGTGTGCTGAGGATTGTTTGTACATCATAAAAGTGCTTGAAGCTGAAAAGCAGCTGAGGCAGATTTTACTGCAATAAGCTAGATTATAAAAATAGAGTTAAACATCAAGTTTAGTCTAAAAACATGTAAAGCAGTTATTTGAAATGCCATTGGAAGTCAGATTTCACATTCACACATGCACAAGGTAAATTGCGCTTAATTTGAAAATTATAATGGAATATAATATATGGAAATTAATTTTACATTAACCCCATCTTCAGTATCACCAAATGTTTGATGACATCTTTCACATGTAATGTTGTAGCATGTAGTACCAGTCATTAATGGATAGCACACACACAGATTTACATACAATGCCTCTTGTTTGCCTCTTTTGTTGTTTAGAAAAAAATTAAAATGGTTTCTCATTCTAGTTCTGTAACCATTACTGAAGATTGCTGACTTGACAGTTGTCCACAAGACAACAATTGATATCTTGCACAATAAGGGAAAGACACAAAAGGTCATTGCAAAAGAGGCAGCTCAAGCACATTAATAGAGTGGTGACGTGAAGAAAAAGATGTGGTAGAAAAAAGTTTACAAGCCATAGGGATAACCACATTGTGGACAGGATTGAAAAAAAAAACTTTGGATGAGATCCACGAAGGGTATTGCAATTGTAGACAGTGCTTTAAGAACCACAATACACAAATGTATGCAAATCATGTGCTTCAGCAAGATCTCAGAAATGTGTTGCGGGAATAGACTGCAGCTGACTGATCCAAATTATGTTCTCTTATAGATAATGGTTAGATTTAATTTGGGATTCAAGGTCCTAGAATCAAGAGAAAGATACACTGAATCCACATTGCTTGAGATTCAGCGTAATGTTTCAACAGTCATATGCTGGTGTTAGTTCACTGTGTTTTCTGAGGTCCAAGGTTGATTGCCATTTACCAGGAAGTTTTAGAGCACTTCACGTTTTTTTTGCACTGCATCTATAAGAAAATGCAGATTTCATTTTCCAACAGGACTTGGCACTTGGATACAGTTTAAGGACCAGACTAGTATTTCAGTTCTTGATTGACTAACAAACTCACCTGGCCGAAGGCCGCCATCAGAGCAAACTGGGCTATCATGACACCGGAACAGTGCAACACAGTAATTGACTCCATGAAACTCCACACTACTGCTGCTTTGCAGGCAAAATGAGTGTCAAACTAAGCATTGAGTTTTGTATATGCTTACACTTTCCATGGTGCTATTTTTTAGTTAGCCAACATTTTAAAAAGAGGATCAGATGAAAATAAAACTTTCTAGCTGTTTGGACAGAAATGTGTGAAAATCCCTCCTAAAGTATTAATAATGATAAAAAAGATCACAATTAACGTTTTATACACTCTGAGAAAAAGCCTGTGTGAAACTCAGAGCAAATGACATTAAATACTGTAAGACCCTCACATTAACTATCATAAACTCCCCCCTCTGTGCCCAGCTGTAAACACAATAGACCTCCATTTTGCTTGTGAGTAGCCCTAACTTTGAAGGTCTGCAATGTTTTGGAATATAAAGAATTGTACAACTGTGCTCGTTTACTCCCATCAAAGGAACCTTTAAGGACTGAGTGGATAACTGCTGTTTATGGAGGAAGTGCATCTGAAGATCTTTGAAAACTTGTGTTTTTTAGCTCCAGACAAGCGCCAATACAAAGCAAGATTTGCAATGAAGTTGAGACTAAAACTTGGATCTGTACTAACTCTTTGTGATCTAACTCAGGAACATTTTAAATGACCATAAATATATAGATAAATTATCTCACGACAGCAATCCAAATAACTTTGGCATGTTTTTTGCAATTGGTTTTGTTGAGGTAAAAATAGTATGTTTTACAAAATCATTCATAAATATAAACTTAGATTGTTATTGGTCATAAGTAATATTCAGATTGTCTGATTTGGGGATTTTCATTAGCTATCAGTCATAATAGTCACAATTAAAGAAAATAATCTTTTATAAAAAAAAATCACTGTGTGTAATGAATAAAAAGTATTTAAATTGAATTACTTAAGTAAATAAACTTAGCACAGTTTCTAAACAGTGTTCTATCTTCATACTTATTTTTGTTTTAGATAAATTAGCCTACATGACAGTTTCAGGTTCTTAGCAGAACTGGTTCAGGATTAGCAGCTATGTTGCAAGATCGCAGAGGTTTTCAACTTTGAGAAATCTCTTTCTCACATACTGATGGTTCAAATCCAACCAAAGTTACAGATACAGACCCACAGATAATCTTCTACGGGCTTTAAAGGCATCACAAGCAACCCCCACTCATCCCTGGCATAACTGAGGGGGAGCGTAGATGTATTTGATGATTGTCTTCAATAACGGAGAGGGAGAGAGAGAGAGGAGAGCAAGCCACAGCTGTTTCTTCCCAGCAGAGTGCTGGTTTAGGGCTCAATTGTGCATTTTGCAGATAAAGTGACAAAACTACTGGAGGCGGTGTTGTGTGCAGCTGTTGCCACAGCAACCGTGATTTGGAGACCAGGTTCTCCATTACCAGTTCATTTATGCTTCCTAATTGCATTCCGCAGAATCTGTGACCACAACTGCTGCTGAGAGGGAAACATCCTTTTTACTGAGGAAGGAGAAAAAGGGCAGCGTGACACAGCAAGCTTGCTGTTTTGATATGAATAATATCAAGCGCAGTTAATGTTATGTGAGATTTTAAGTGTTTTAAAAGGAAGAGGATTTTACATGCGCAGCAACACAAAATACATAAAATGAACTTTGATTTAATGATGGATGTAAGAGTTCACTTGGAAAGTTTAAAGAAGTACCATTAACACAGAAACAAACCCTCAAGGTGTTGATGCCTGGAGCTTTTATGTGAGGAGGTGGACTGGGATGTAAATGTGTTTATGTATTTTCAAGTACTTAAAAAGAATACAAACACACTCCTCTATGATCTAATAATTTTTTTGGTCTTAAGCACATCCATTGCAGTCAACATGAACTGTAAATGACTTCTGAAAAGTGGTAAATGAGGAAGAGAAATATGAATGTTAAGACATCAAAGAATGAGTTAGACTGCGTTCCAATTCTCTCCCTTGACCCTAATCATTGCCTTTAACCCTAACTAAGGGTTAGGGTTTTATTGAAGGGATGTATATCACTTCAGTGGAAGTGTGGTCAGACCCACAGTTTTAGGATGTGATGCAGTGTATTCAAGATGGCTGATGATTCAAGGAAAAAGAGCCACAAATGTATGTAATTTCTTGTCCTTTATAAATAGTAAAAAATTTACAAAAAAACTTTTTCGGTTAGTTTTCATGTAATAAGTACTTTTTATTGTCAAACATTGATGTATGGCAAATGTTTGAATGACGGCATACAATTTTCAGCCCTTCCCCTTGGAACTCTATGTCAGAGGAAAAAGGGGAGTTCTAATCATTAAGGGTTAGGGTCAAGGGAGAAAAATGGAACCCGGCCTTAGACTATGAGTCAGTAGAGTTAAACAACTGCAATCAAAACCTTGAATCAAAAAGTGAATCATTATTAGTGCAATTAAAATTAAAGTTGCAATCTCATAACCAGTGTCCATATTTGATATGTTTTCTTACCTTTCTTAGAAAGGGTTAATTTTTAAAAAGAACACTTTGAAACTCAAACTCGGGAGTCATGTAGAACTTTTCAATGGCAGATTCCAATTCAATGGATGCTATGCCATGTTTTTTTTTTTCAATGAGAATTTATCTTTATAAGACAAAGACAAGTGCTGCTTTAGAGATTGGAGACCTTTTGATTCTTAAAAACTACAACCTATTGGTTGACTGGCTGTCATTCTAGTTTCCCTCAAACATTTTGCTGTTGACCTATCCAGGATAACGAATTCAGGAACCATGTCCAGTAGTCTGATTAACGTGATGAGATAATCTTATTTCTGTTATTTGGTGTCAAATATGTGTTGACAAAGAATATTGCTTTTAATCGACAGTTGAGCATTGTGGTTGTAGCTTTATGGTCAGGGCCTGCAGAAGTTATGCTGCTACTGATGGACATGATTCATTGAGGGACAAAATGAATCCAGCATGTTCTAAGATACTCTGAAGCATACCATGACCTGCCAATATGGCAATTGTCTGAAGTGTGTCTTCAGACCTTAACCCAATTGAGCACCTGTATGGCACCCTCAATCAGAACATGGTAAAGCAGCATGAGCCTAACACCCAGCAGCTCCATGATGTAAAGGATGGGAGGAGAATTCAAGCAACAACACTTGGATCTCTGAACAATACTATCTTTCTAAGAATTAAGGCAGTTCTAGAGACCAAAGAGCTCATGTTGAAAGTGCACAAGTATGATTGGTTGTGTGTTTAGATATTTTCAGAGCAGAGTAAATCTATACAGTTAGCAACTGCAAATTGAGGGTGGTTTCACATAGTTTGTGCAAGGCATGAAGATATGCAGCATGTGTGTATCTGTGCAAGTCTGTAAGAGAAAGTGAAATAGCTCTAATTGTGCAGGGCCATGGCCTCTGAGCTCTATTATTCCATGCTATGATGGCAGGTCATGCCTGTGGGGCCAGCGGCTCTTTGAACCTTGCAGAGCTGAACCCTCAGAGAAAGGCGGGCCACAATGCTTTTCTTCTGTGCCTCTCTTTTAGTGGGGTTTGAAATGATTGGTAACTGTTGAGCCACTGTTCTCTCCCTCGCTCCCCTGCTAGTGACCCTCTCTCCACTCTGTCAGAACCACTAGATAAGACAGCGCTCCAATTATTTGCACTCTCTCTTCAGACACTAGAATGAAGGGGCAGCAGCTCTCTCAATCATGTTTCCTCCATAGCCGGTACACCCCCTTCCCCCCCCCCCCAGTCCACAATATGACAAGAAAATAACATAGGAACGTCCACATCAGCATCAACACAACTTCTTCCTGCGTTCACACCTTCACATGAGAGCACTCGGAGTGAGAAAACCCCCATCTGCCTGACAGCCCTTACTTGGAGTGAGTTTCTCTTCTGAAAGAGTGCAACCCAAGTGCAGCCTCCTATTCAAGAGAAGCTGACCCCAAACTCAGAGTCTGACCCAGCCTTTGTCTCCTCTCACCCTTTTGCTTCGGCTTGTGCAAACAAAAGACCTCTGGCCCTCTATGCTCTGCAACCAGCCGGCCCTTTCATGACTTTTTTGCCATTTTTCTTCCATTCGATTATTTGATTTTTTTTTCTCTGAGGATTGGGGGATGCTATTCGTTTCCTTCGCAGCCCCCAGAAGTGGCACAATTTATATCGTTGCCAGGGAATTAGGACCCCCCGACCCCTTTGTTGAGGATTGTATGGTGGTTGGCTGAGGGCAGGGCTGGGGTGGATGTGCCTTTATTTCTCTATTAGAAGAGGGCTTGGTTCCCACAGGAGCCTTGGTGGGGAGTTATGAGGTAATGTTTACAGAGTGTGAATGTGTTGTTCAGTGTATAAAGGGATGTAAAATTTTACAAATTGTTGCACAGAAAATTTGAATATCAATTTGGATTTTGGTGTGAATTTAATGCAGCATGGAAAAGAGAAGAGTTTATAATCTGGAGAGAAGTGGAGTTTAGAGAAAGGTAAATAAATGAATGTAAGCAAAGCCTGTTATCACACACATGCATGCTCTGTGCTGGTGACCAACTGTACAACTGAATATATAAGATACACCCTAAAGAGCAAATGTCAACATATACAAGCATGAGAGATTGAACCAAGATTTTTTTTTTGTGGTTAGATACATATTTTTTTTTACTACATTTCATTAATTTCTATCAAAGCAGCATACCTTTCTAGTTGGCAAAACGTGATATAGAATTTTAACATCAGACTCCCTCTAAAATTTGAGCCTCTATAAAAATAGATTTGTACAAAATTAATTTGATATCAAAATGTAGTCATTACATGTAAAAAAGTGTAATATTAACACTTGGCAAAATTGCCCTCAAAAGCAGCATTATCTTTTATTAAGTTTAAATAGAAACCTGCTAGCACAAAAATAGTATTTGTCTAGCTTACAAATTATAATTAACCAAATAATTATATATTCATAAAGTGTTTCTATCTACTCTAACCTTTAATAATCATATTTATACATCTTTTTCACATCTAATACGAAATAAAAATTCTCAAACATTGTTCATATTGAATATCTTTTTGTTTCTATGTTTTTAAAATATATATTATATTTATTTCTACTTCATTAATATTGTATAAGTAAATTAAAAACAGTGATTCTGCTATTTTAATTAGTTTTTTTTTCTTTAATACATTTTATTATTCAGAATCTACAATTTCAACAAAATATTACATTATTAACCCTTTTTTCCAGATACTTCAGCTAATAAACAGAATGTAAATAGAAATGATGAATGAGTTTAATTATGGCACATTTTACAAAAACAAGAATATAATACATTTTAAACATGCTGTTGTTTTTGTAAAATCTGTAATTGTAGCAATGTCCACTGATGAGTGTCCATCAATATTTTGATTTTTTTAATATCTTGTACTTCTTTATTAGTATCTTTTTCAAAATTAAACTTATAAAACATGACGTTGAATAAAACTTTTTTCATTATTATTTTAAATAGATTAACAAACATCATTATTATTATAAGTATTAAGGTGTAATAATGATAACGATCTTAATGCTTTTTATGTGTTGATTCCAAGATGTGGAACACTCTGGGTTTCAGACTTAATTGTCTTCAACAGCGAAGAAAATACTCAACTGACAAACTTCACTTGTGCAGGTCTCGCACACATAAAGTCATGCTGGAAAGCATCCACAACTTAATTGACATGAGAAAAGTGATGCAACATGGATGAAATATTGGAGGAGTAAGACTTGAAAGAAGGAAGCTGTTATTACCATCGGCTAGCTGAACAATTGCAGTTGAATTTGACACATACAGCAAAGTTTTAAGATTAAAATCATTTGATGAAAGGTGTTTAATTGATTTAAATACAATTTCTTCTGAAAAAAAAAAATTATCAAAATTAATTTTATTAAAATTCATTAAGAGAAAGGTGCACATCCACTGTCCCACCACTACAGTTAAAATGAATTGAATATGGGTGGATCAAAAAAAAAACCTGTTTTAAAAAAAGTTGGTCGACCTGTAACCTAAAGTTTGGCGTTTACCATTGTTTAACCCATCGGTGCATGTACACACGTGGACAAAATTGTTGGTACCCCTCAGTTAAAGAAGGACAAACCCACAATTCTCACTGAAATCACTCAAAACTTACAAAAGTAACAATAAATACAAATTTATTGACAATTAAACAATCAAAATCAGAAATCACTTTAGAAATGTTGATTAACATAATTATTAAAAAAAAAAAAACTAATGAAACAGGCCTTGACAAAAATGATGGTACCTCTATTAAAGATTGAAAACTTTTTGACCAGAGTGACATGATTAACTCAGGTGTGTCCTTTAATTGACGTCACAGGTGTTTCCAAACTCATAATCAGTAAGTCTGCCTATTTAAAGGGAGACAAGTAGTCACTCTGCTGTTTGGTGAAAAGGTGAGTACCACACTGAACATGGACAACAGAAAGCGAAGGAGCGAATTTTCCCAGGACATCCGAAAAAAAATTATAGACAAACATCTTAAAGGTAAAGGCTATAAGACCATCTCTAAACAGCTTGAAGTTCCTGTGACAACAGTGGCTCATATTATTCAGAAGTTCAAGACCCACGGGACAGTAGCCGACCTCCCAGGACGAGGCCGCAAGATGAAAATTGATGACAAAGTGAAGAGATGGATCGTTCGAATTGTATCCTAAGAGCCCAGAACAACCTCCAAAGAAATTAAAGGTGAACTCCATGGCCAAGGTACATCAGTGTCAGATCGCACCATTCGTCGTTGTTTGAGCCAAAGAGGACTTCATGGGAGACGACCAAGGAGGACACCACTGCAGAAAAGACATCATAAAAAAGCGAGACTGGAATTTTCAAAAATGCATGTTGACAAGCCACAAAGCTTCTGGGAGAATGTCCTTTGGACAGATGAGACCAAACTGGAGCTTTTTGGTAAGGCACATCAACTCTATGTTCATAGACTCAAAAACCAAGCATACGAAGAAACATGGAGGAGGCTCAGTAATGTTTTGGGGCTGCTATTCTGCATCTGTCTTGAATGTGTGCAAGGTAGAATGAAGTCTGAAGACTATGAAGGCATTCTGGAGAGAAATGTGATGCCTAGTGTCAGAAAGCTTGGTTTCAGTCGCAGGTCATGGGTCTTCCAACAGGACAACGATCCAAAACACAGAGCCAAAAACACCCAAGAATCGCTGAGAGAAAAGCGTTGGACTGTTCTGAAGTGGCCTGCCATGAGCCCAGATCTGAATCCCATTGAACATCTGTGGAAGGAGCTGAAACATGCCATTTGGAGAAGACACCCATCAAACCTGAGACAACTGGAGCAGTTTGCTCATGAGGAGTGGACCAAAATACCTGTTGACAGCTGCAGAACTCTCATTGACAAATAAAGAAATCGTTTAATTGCAGTGATTGCCTCAAAAGGTTGTGCAACAAAATATTGAGTTACGGGTACCATCATTTTTGTCCAGCCCTATTTCTTTTCTTTTTTTTTTTAATAATTATGTTAATCAACAATTCAAAAGTGATGACTGATTTTGATTTTTTTTAATTGTCAATAAATGTGTATTTATTGTTACTTTTGTAAGTTTTGAGTGATTTCAGTGAGAATTGTGGGTTTGTCCTTCTTTAACTGAGGGGTACTAACAATTTTGTCCACGTGTGTATATATTGCCCTGTATGGATGTGTGTGACTGGTGGGGTAAGTTTGGTGGTGGTCAGGAGGCTGCGGGCGCGGATGGGCAGCCACGTCCTGTCAAGCACGTCCTGTCAGACTACCCAAAGGGCTGAAACTGAGGGCTACCAAGGTAGCTTATCACCAGCAGAGTGTGAATGTGGAGTGAATGAATAATGCGCTAAACATTTTAAAGTGTCTTTGAGCTTTGATAAAGTGCTATATCAATTGAAGGCATTATTATTATTATTATTATTATTATTATTAAGATTTAAAGTTGTCTTATGTGAAGATTTTTCAGTAGAGTATGTGATCTAGATTACATGAATGATCCCATTAAGTGATGGCTCCAAGTATCAGAAAAGCATCAGAGACATTAAAAATAAAGCTGTAGTTCATTTATTTAAATGAGTAACACTTTACACTCATGAATCATCATTAGCTAACATATACATCAATAATTAATTTGTGAGAGTTAATGATGCATTAAAGAGTTAACATATTTACCAATCATGAAATAATTCAACTCATGTATTAGTCATACGAATGAGTCATTGGATTACTGTCCTAATTAAATATTAATTTAGGGTTGTTAATTAATCCATTAATTAATTAATTAACTATTTAATAAACGATGATTAGTTAAAATGGATGTGCCTCCTATTAGTTTAAATTTTTTATATTCAAATCAATGATTTACTGGGGAGAGGTACTTGTTATTAACAACACACAATGAAGTAATTATTAGTTAATGACTAGTGAATTATTATTAGGTGGTTACATTACTTTAGCAGGCACATCCATAATTATTCGTTTGATTTTTACCATAGCATTTTTTATTTAGTTTACCTCTGTATCAGTTAATGCATTAATTAAGGCAGTAATTAATATATTCATTCATGAGATTCATAAACAAGTTCATTAATATGTATGTTAACTAATCATTGATACATCGTTAACTTGAAATAAATATGGTTTATTACACATGAACTAATGGTTATTTAATTTATAGGCAACTATTAATTCTTACGACGCATGTACAGGTTTAATGAGTTTATTAATACGTGTGTTAACTCATAAATGGTTCAGCATTAACTTGAAATAAATAAATCGATGGTTGATTGCTACAATAACTAATGATGATTTAAGTCATCCTGTTGTGAAGTTTTACGAAAGCTAATAAAGCTTTAAATAAATACATAAACAGTTGCACTAGAAAACCTCTAAATCAAAACTCGTCTTTGTTTTGAAAGGAAGTTGTTGATCAATATTACTCTCTACTTTAAAATCCCAATCACTGTCACTTTCAGGAAAGTAGTCCTCACATCAAAACCTTCTGTTTCATCCAAGTTCAGATGAAACAATTACTTTCGTCATTATTTTCATCAACAAAAACAGCACAATTTCTCTGTGTCTCTTTCTTTCAGTATTAGTCATCCACAGGTTCCACCAATCAATGCTCAGCCTCCCAGGTTGCTACATTCATAAAGCTTCCCACAAACTCCACAAACTGTACAAGATCAATTTAACCAACTATTGACAAACTGTAGATGACTGCCTCACGTCCCCTGAGACTCCTCTCCTGTTTTTCTTATTCCAGACCTATAGGTCAGAAGAACTGTTGGAGAGGCAAATGTCAGAGGTCACGGATATGATCTTTAGCCTTTGTGCCCTATAAGCGGCTGCACTCTCTATATATACAGAACCACAACTGTCCAGCAGATGATAATAATCCAGGCCTGGGGCCACAAAACAGAAATGCTTTCATTTGAGGTAATACACATGGAGCTATATTGATTTGTTCCCTTCCCTGCTTCCTCTGAGCCACGCTACAAGCATAAATGTTTTGTCGATTTATCAAAGTTTTATCAGGGCAAAAAATAATGGAACCATGAGGATGGAGAAAGGAATGAGGGAATGAAGAGAGATGTAGATGAACTAAGAGATATAGGAAGCGATAGTGCCTACATCCCCCCTGGCCATGTGCCACGTCTTCTCTGCTCTCCCGCAGCAGGAGATTGTGGGAGGAGAGGCTGGCATTTCTAAATAAAACCATATGGTGAAAAACAATAACGTGTAGATGTGTTATTCTTAATTGCATAACAGTGTGGTAGCCTTGTTTCACTGATGCCTAAACAGTTTCTACAGAGTGTTTAAGAGGTAGCATTCACTACCCACGATGCCAAAGAGCCACATCCTGAAAGATGCAGGAAACACTCTTTCTAAGATACACCTGGATTGTATCAAACAAAGGAAAAGTTCCTGTATGTTTATAAATAGTTACATTAACATACTCCAGTTTATGATGGCATCACCTTATGGATACTGACAGCAAATAGTAAATGTTGTTTTAGAACTTATTGTACTAGTCCAGGTCATGGCTGGTCTGTAAAGAAATGTTGTCTTTGCTTTTTTTTTTTTTTTTTTTTACATAGCATTTTAGACACTAGTCTACTGGTCAAGGAATGGGGGAAACAATCTGTCTGAATCAAAAAATGGGTGTCCACCACCTAATTTAAAAAACAACAACAATTAAACAACTAAAAACAAAACTAGATTTTGTGTCCCATATGTTTCTGAATAGCAATAGTGCTACACAATTTGATCAAAAACGGACTAATGTCATCTTAATAATATAAAATCGAAAACAGACAAAGAAGCAATAAGGAGGTGGAGGTACAACTTTCTCACTGCTGTTTTGGTGTGTCTGTAAAGTTGGGCTTCAGTTAAGGAATAATAACACAGAATTTCGCAACAAACAAATTCTTTGTAGCACCAGAATAGTTCAAGGGATCAGCCTCATGTGAACTCATGTGAAAGTGACCAGTTGGCCATATTTGGAGGGACCTATTCCCGGAATTTGTGCTCAGCATTTAACCCATCCCAGAGTCCACATACAGCAGTGATCAAACACACTGTGAACACAGACCCAGGGCAGTGGGCAGCCATGGCTGTGGCGCCCGGGGAGCAGTCGGGAAACTTGTGCCTTGCTCAAGGGCACCACACCTGTGTTTGTTGAAGATTGAGAGATGGAGTGTTTCATCACTCACCATCTCGGTGGATCTGGAGTTCGAAACTGCGACCTTCCAATCACAAGTCAATCTCCTTATCCACCAGACTACAACTGCCTTTGTGTGGTTAAAAAGTTAAAATCTAGATTAAGGTTGAATTTGTTAAATTTAGTCTTCTCTGAGTTATTTGGTCTTTATTTATATAAAGTTAAATTAACAGCTTGAACCATAAAAAAAATCTAACATGTATTTAACTCAGTTTGAGTGTTTTTTTGTATCTGGTCCTTCTCTGGATAGAGTTTTTTTTAGGTTTAGGACTGCCATTATTACATTTTGAGTTAAATATAACATATATAAATCATTCAAATAAAATCTTGCATTTCAGGTTTAAAATCATGCATGAAAGAGTCTCACACATATTTTTATTGCATCAAGTCTTTTTGACAGGAACAAACCTTTGTGTTGATCTAGTCAGTTTGGACCCGTTCATTAAAGTTACAGCCAATACTGAAATCATAAGTGCAGCATCAGCTTACACGGAATTTTTGGGTCTTCACAGGGTGATTTTTTTTATCTCAATGGTTTAAAAAAGTTAAAATATGTGTGGATGTGGTTTTTGTATTGCCAGTCAAAATTAAAAGCATTTTTTGGACAAAGCAATAGAAAACAACAGTCTAAACCAGTGATGAACACATCCTGACCTGTGTAAATGCACATGTACAAAAACTACTACAGTTATAGCCATTTAATGTACAAATTACAGTCAAACTCTACCATATTGTAGCATGTTGTGGAATTTCACTTTGAGTCCAACAGGGTTCCTCAAGCTGCTGGAAGTGATTGGCATCGATAACCACTCTGTTGGTCTCTCACAATAGATAAAAGCTCAATTAGATTATGTCTCATTAGTCCAGATCATATTTCAGCAGGCTGTTACAGCCGAACAACGCTTCCACTTTCTTAATCATTTTGGTTTCGATAAGGATATAGCTGTTGAGGTGAGGTTACAGGGGATGCGTGGTAATAAAGCCTCTGTTTAATAATATAATCTTAAATTACAGTTTAATTACAGCCACTTAGTCACAGGGGATGCCCTGTAATTCAATCACCGGCCTTACACTACAGTAACACACATAGTCTTATCGCACAGTTCTAGTATGGATGTGAATGGCCTGTTTCGGAACTGTGTAATTGCCCTTAATTCTCAGGACTGACTTCACTATTGGACCGCTTATGGTTTTTTTGTAGCCTTTGTGTCCTGGAGAACATTGAGCTGAGAGAAAAACTTTGTACTATTGTATCAAACGCTCCCCAAAGAACACCAGCAAAAGGGAAGACGACTAGAAGGCATGGAACTATTTTACCTCCTCCCATCCACAGGTCAGAGTCCATGCTGGCAAATCCAATTGTCTTTTGTTTCCTGCCTCTGATTCCTTTAGAGACCCCATCCCATGGATTTTATGCAGTGAGGAAAATGTAATGCTTTTCATAAATTTCTGGAGGGAAAATTAGGTTTGCGAAGAGGCAACTTCATTTCTGCAGGGGTTTGTGCTCGCTCAGGCGAATGGACTGATATCAGCCAGAAGAGGCGAGGAGGCACTGACGAGTTTGCAGAGAAGGAAGAAGAAATAAAAATTCAAACATGGCAGCTGAGTCAGCATGATTCTCTCTGTCTGTTATTGCTCCCACACTGATACAGAGCACTTCATAAGATCCTCAGATGTCTTCTTTTCGAGCACTCTTCTAAATCGAGGAAGGGAACTCTCAAGCTTCCCATCCCCCAATTGTTTTTATGTGTCTTTATTTTCCCTCTACGTTTTTTTTTACTCTGCAACTCAAACAATTCCGACAGGAAGTGCTACCGTTGGGAGAGGTAAACAGATTCCTGTCAAAACTAGTGAGTGAGGAAAAGTAAGAAACGCTCCACACAGCATGACCTCCGACCTCCTCTATCGTCTGGTTTTCAACATGGACGCGAAGGTAAAAATGGAGCAGACTCAAAAAGCTCAGGGGGCCATGTGGGGAATACTGGGTAACATACCCCATTCTGGGAGCATTTACCTCAAAGCTTGCTGGCTGACCCCCTTCCCGTTACCTTGACAGCACAGAACAAATCCATTTTCATGTCATGCTGTCACCACATTGGCCACAACACGCATCTGTGCCTGGAAGCCCCTGACAGGACATTGCCGCAGGGCTCATAAGTGAAAACTTACCACTTGCCGTGTGTTCTAAGAATGAAAAATCTGTCATGAGATCTCTCATCTTTACATTTGACATAAAAACAGTCATATATGACCACGATGGGGTATGTAATGGCAGAACACAGTCAGAGACAAGATTTAAAGGGAATTGAAGCATCATGAAGAGGTAGTTGAGACTTCGGTCTGCTTTCTGCTGTGAGTTCAACATGATCTGATCGAGAGGGTTCCTGCTCCCCTGTAAAAACCTTTTGAGTTACAGCTGTCACTGATTGGGTATGTACTGTAACTGTAACCCCAAATAAATTCCACTGAATTACTCAATCTAACATATGCAGTAATATAACAGATGGACCCAGACAAACTATTACAAATAATTAAAGAAAAATAGCAAACTGATCCTTTTCAATTGATGGATCTGAGTCAAACTGCAGCACCAATGGAGTTCTCCTAAACTAATATTTAGGATGAATTAACAACTTTTTATTGTGTTTGAGGACAGCCCCTGGTTTTGGCAGAATTTGAGATGTTATAGTTGATGTTGGGCATCACACTTTTATGTTTAACTCAGACAATGTTTGGCAAAGTTTTAAAACAACATACAATTGACAAAAACTTAAATATACAATTGAGAGAATTTCAATTTTGAATGAATTTACTTATAAGGTTCTTTATCTTACAAAATTGCTTATTTGTTAGCTTAAAGTATGAACCCAGACTTCACCGTATGCCACTGCCAATGTTAGCTTCTCTTAGTGACAGATGAGAAGTTTAAAAAAAGATAAATTACCTTAAAAGAAATGTAGATGTCCTTGTTGAGCTTCATGACATGAAGATTGACTGTGTGGGCAACACGTCCAAAAGCAGGCATTAGATTTCATCTTCTATTGCAGAAAAGAAAAAAAAATAAAGCCCAGTATCAATATTCTCACGATTTAAATATTAAATGCCCCCCCTCGCATTAAACAAACAAACAAACAAACAAACAAAAAACAGGAATAAGATGAATAAATCTAACAAACTTTTTTCTTTGTAGTTTTGAAGTAGTTGACGAAGATCAGAAATTTGATTGACCACCACCTACTGATTAGGAGTGTGAATAATTATATATTTTATAATTATATAAAATTTTGTATATTTATATAACAAATTCTATTGAGGAAATTTGTATTTGGAAAATGTTTTTCAGCTTACAACTAGGTTGAATCAATCTGGATTTATTCAACCCAGTTGAATTCCATCTTAAATGGTTTCCATCTAAAATTCAAACCCAATTCAATCAATCCTAGCTAAATTTAGTTTAGTAATGAAAAAAAATCTACTTAAAAATGCATACAAAAATTGCTATTCTCCTCAGAAAGTTGTATTTTAATTATTAATATTCATTTAAAGGAACCCGTAACAGTAATAATTGGATTAATTAAGAATGAGCATTGAGTCTTTTAAATTAATACCAGACATACCAACAATCAAAATGTATTTTTTTTTCCTAAAAAAAAATAAACAATAAAAATAAAAATGGACGCCCAAAGCACAGGTTAAAGGGATATTCTACCCCAAAAGGAAAAGCCACTAAGTCGCTGTTATCCCAATGTTGTTCCAGACTTTTAAGGCTTTGTTCCTCCTCTGAACACATTTTGCGATATTTTGGGTAAATCCAGGAGGCCAATGAATGCTCTAGTGACACTAATGTCCCACAAATTTCAAGCATTAAAACCCTTAAAATTTGTACGGCACCATAAAATGTCAGCATCTGCCTTCAAGAACATCCTCTGACCACAAATGCACATTATCATTTCCTGGTGTTCTCACTCAAACTGGATCTACTCCGACAAGAAGAGCAGCTGAACTTGCTCAAATATTGAGTTTCAAGAACGTGCAACACTTGAGGATGGAACACATTCACTAGCCTCCAGGATTAACACGAAACATCTAAAAATCTGTTCAGAGTAGGAAGGAAGCCTTAATGTATTTGGACTAGATGACAAAATTTTCAATTTGGATGCGTAATACCATTTAATTAGTTGAATTTAAATAACATTGTTAATTCTGTAACTGCCACCCTGGTAGGATCTCTGAGAAAGTCAAGCTATCAGATGATCCAATACTCTGCTTATAAAACCTCTGTACTACTTTCTCACCTTCACATGCTTGGTCACTCTCGAAAAAGCTGCTGCGTGTCTTTGGTCCTATAAAGCATCAAAATCAATTTGTTTTAAAAACACGTTTTTCAGAAACTTATTAGGCGCTTTAGAGATATATCATACACCTTCGACCCACTAAGGATGAAAAACGGCAGGTGCAGTGGCAACCCATTTCTCCAAACGTGCAAAGAGCTGCTGCAGCCCTGCCGCTGGGGAGCTGTAAACCAGGCACATAGCCCCAGCAGGGCCTGGCTGTGGACGGCACACTCGCTTGCTACCAGCCCTGCGACTGCATAAATCAAGATAATTCTCTGCAAGCCTTGAACTCTGACCTTACCACAATTCATTGGGACGTCAGCAGCAGCAACCACCATGGCTGAAAGGAGGAAAGGAGGGACTGGGAAGAGGAAAAAAAGAAGTGAGCGGATCCATTGGTGGAGAAATGCATAAATGTGTTGGAGGGGAAAAAGTAGGGGGGTTACTGAGATTAGTCACCATCCAGATTGGGCCCCACTGCATTTAAATGGTCCCTCTTTACGAGCCATTTATCTTCCACTCTGGCCATTTTCATTACACTAGAAAGCAAGTCGCAGCTACCAGCTGGATTCTACTACACACTGAAAATTAATAACCTCCCCCTTCAACATCCTCACAGCCTTTACTGTCTTACCCTCTAGCTCACAAACATGCCACCCCTCCCCCGTTCCTTCTGAAGGTCCCTGCATATATGCAAGGTGTAAGTGCTTCTTCAGGTTTGTGCTGGTTTCATCCCTGCATCTCCAGCAGTCTTTTAATTTTCTCCACTCTCTTTAATCCTTTACTCAATGTCCAATCTCTTCATCTCCAAAACAAACAGTTCCTTCAGATGTTTTAAACCATGTTCCCAATGTCAGTTTACTATTGCCAGCAGTAAGGGAAGGAATTAACTATAAAATAATTAGAATTTTTAAAATTAAATTGACTTGTTTAATTTAGATCTCTCATTCTCAGAAGGATTGGCCTCCCTGGCTTGCTGGGAAACAACTGTAGGAGGTTAGAATATTTCATTTGGATCTTCCAGAATTTGAGTCAAACCAACACTTCTTCTCCCAATGCTCAACAAACAGAGTCAGAGAAAAGCTATAGTGGTACCTAATGCCGAGCCAAATGGGAGGAGTCTGGAGCTCTTTCTCCTCTCGCTTTAAGCTCCAGCTCCCTAGCTTTTGTTGGGTGTAAAGGAAAGGTCTCCTGATTTGGGTATAAGGGTAAGGTTAACTGAATTGGGTTAAGGGTAAGTTGTTGTTTAAGACAATTCGGTTTGTGTTCCCCTCACATGGGGTGGAGTCGAATGTCAATCACATGTTGCAGTTCAAGCGAGGGAGCAAGAGTTTCAGGCTCCTCCCATTAAGACTGCAGTGACGACGTTCTCGAAAACTTTCACAATTGCCTAACAGTTATTTGTATGAAAGTATCTTGTAATAATAATATTTGAGCTATGGAGATCCTCAAGGATCCATTTTGGGAACCATCCTATTCTCAATATACATGCTGCCCCTTGGCAAAATTATTAGAAGACATGGGGCTAGTTTTTATTGCTATGCAGACGACACCCAGCTTTATATCTCAGAAAAACCTAACGACCCTTTAAAGCTATATAAGATCTCAGAATGTGTCGCTGATATCAATGATTGGATGAATGAAAATTTCCTTATGCTAAATTCCAATAAAACAGAAATATTACTTGTTGGCTCTAAAAAGCAATTACAGAATCTCTCAGTTTTACATATGGAACTGGGGGGACACACTGTTAATTTTTCCACTACAGTTAAAAATCTTGGCGTTATTATAGATAGTGAACTGACGTTTAAGAACCATATCTCTTATGTTACTAAGACTGCCTTCTTTCACCTCAGGAATATTGCTAAAGTACGGAACATGCGGTCTATCGTAGATGCAGAAAAATTAGTGCATGCTTTTATGACCTCCAGAATGGATTATTGTAACGCTCTGTTAGCCGGTTGTTCGGCCGCCACGTTACAAAAATTACAGTTAGTCCAGAACGCAGCAGCTAGAGTTCTCACAAGAACAAAGAAATATGACCACATTACACTGGTTTTGTGCTCTCTTCATTGGCTTCTTGTACAATATCGCATTGACTACAAGATACTGCTCCTTGCCTTTAAGGTGCTGAATGGCTTGGCTCCGCCTACCTGAGCAGTCTCCTCTCACAATATATTCCAGCTCGCTCTCTCCGATCACAAGAAGCAGGACTATTGATTATACCGAAGGTTAGTGAATCCACAAGAGGTGGAAGAGCGTTCTCATATAGAGCCCCGAAGCCCTGGAATAAACTCACAGATGTTGTCCGGAGCTCAGCTACGCTCCCAGATTTCAAAACTAAATTAAAAACATATCTGTTTAATCTAGCATTTGAATAATTATCTCTTGGTATTTGTCTAAACAGATCTGGTGTCTGAGCACTATAATACATACAAACTGTTTAAAAAACAATGTAGTTCAATGTTCCTCTCTAACCTATCCTCATCATTTATCGCTCATCCTGCAGCTGTGGCTGATCACTTGTTTGTTGTCTGTGTTACAGTTTTCTAACCATTGTTTCTCCATTTGTTAGTTGCTGTTTTGTCTTTGTTTGTTTGTGACATTTAACTTTTTATTTTTTAAATGTTAAATATTCTTTATTATAGAGAAGTTTATGGTTGAAAACAGCAATTGATTGTTCAGGAAGCATCCTCAGAAGATTTTCTTGACTGGTGTAGTTTTACTTCATGATTGCTAATGTAATTTTCATGTGTACGGTTCAGTGGACTCAAATACATCATCAGACCTACCATACAGACCACACTGAGTCCTTATACCAGGCCACTTAAGTGAAGTCCCTGCTGGCATCTACAGCTTTCCTGCAGAGTTAAAAGCTCACCCAGTCTCACGGACACTCACAGGTTCCAAGAGAAAAGCAAGAGCTTAACCTTCAGCTGCTGTTTATCTGAACCTCATCTGCATGACATCACGCCTGCTGCCATGATCTCCACACAGGGGTGCAGGCAGATGGAAATCAATGGAAGTGCTGCTCACTTCCAAGGCAGCATGTAAATCATTGGGGTTGTTTAACAGCTCTGGCGGAGGGGTGTAAGAAGCTCAGCTTGCCTGCGGATACGAAGCTGTCTGAGAGCTTATGTTGACCCAGTCGGTCACAGGTCCTGTGCCCACAGTGTGGGATTGGAAGAGTGCTGCCTCTTTAAGAAGGGCTCCAGCAAGTTACCTGACCCTCATGGCCTCTTTAGGTCCAGAGAGGAATGACAGGGCAAGCCAGAGTCTATTCCCTCTCCAAAAATCCACCATCTTTCTCTCTCTCAGTGTCAATTGCCTCTAACTCTATCAACCCTTTACCACAGAAGCTTCAGGCTATCAATGTTGCACTTCTGCATCAAGAATGCAGAGTGTGAAAGCTCTTTGGAAATCCATGTGAAGAGCCTGAGAGACAGAAGATAAAGGTAAATAAAAAGCACCTCTTGATGATGGTCCGAACAAAGACAGTTCTCTGTATGCAATACCGTGGGGATGGTGTTTGAGTTGAAGAGCGGCCATGTGTGCCAGTGCCTTTTGTCCCCCCTACCGCACCATCCCTAAAGGGAAGCTCCAGGGAGCCAGACGATCAATGCCACAGCCATTCCTCCAGCTCACCGGGGGAGCCGACCACACCAACAACAGACCACTCTGCTTTCAAGAGTCTCGTCACAGAAGAAGACAGGGAGAGAAAAAAACCGATAAATGAAAGACAGAAAACTTTGGTGGAAAGACCTGTCCAAAAGTTTGGAGATTGGAGGTAAGAAAACTATCTTCACCAATGAATTAAATCAAATAAAAAGATCAAAATGATAATTAGCTGGAATATTTTTAATGAAGTGAAGAATCATTTTCAAGTGAAATTTACCAAAATATGGAATTGTTTCCATGTGATACGGTGAGAGTAGGTGGCACAAAATGGTTATTTATTTGAACTTATGTTTTATTGGTTTATGGCACTTCTTATTGGTTCTCTGTTTGATCCCTCAATCATTTAGAGTTTTTTCATATTGGAAATAGCTCACTGTAATTTGTAAATGCATTTTGTATATATATCCATCTTGTGTCTACCTATGTTTATTTTCCATTTCAACCAGTACCATAATCTTTATGGTAGGGTTCAGAGCCTATAATGTCATTTTTTTTGTTTAAATTAGTTGTTGTTTTCATTCCCTACTGAGTTTTGTTAAAAATATTTACACTGACAAAGTAAATACTTAAACAACAACATGCCTTCAGTCTGAATGTAGCATTAGATTAAACCCAAACATCATTTTTTATGCCGAAATGTTTGCTCTGATACATATTTACCAAAGAAGATATTTTATTTTGTGTGGGGTTTTGTAAGCATAACAAAACGCAAAACTGTATATTTGATAAAACAAATTACATTTATTTACTGTTTCATGAAATTTATAATTTCAAATAAATAAAGACGAATGAGGCGTAAAAACTCACATACAATCCATGCTTCAGAAATTCCAACCTAATAATGTGTTGGGTGGGTAAAAAGTTTGCTTGACACATTTTTTTTTCTCGTCTCGTCTTGTCTTCTCCCGCTTATCCGGGGCCGGGTCGCGGGGCAGCAGTCTAAGCAGGGATGCCCAGACTTCCCTCTCCACGGACACTTCTTCCAACTCCCCGGGAGGGATCCCGAGGCGTTCCCAGGCCAGCTGGGAGACATAGTCCCTCCAGCGCGTCCTGGGTCTTCCCCGGGGCCTCCTCCCAGTGGGACGTGCCCGGAACACCTCACCTGGGAGGCGTCCAGGAGGCATCCGGAATAGATGCCCAAGCCACCTCAGCTGACTCCTCTCGATGTGGAGGAGCAGAGGCTCTACTCTGCGCTCCCCCCGGGTGACTGGGCATCTCTAAGCGAGCGCCCAGCCACCCGGTGGAGGAAGCTCATTTCGGCCGCTTGTATCCGGGATCTTGTCCTTTCGGTCATGACCCAGAGCTCATGACCATAGGTGAAAGTAGGGACATTTTTTTTTTTATGAAATAAAAAAAGAATCCTGTTACAATAGAAATGCATATAGGCCTAGTGGGACTAAGTCGAAAAGAGAATGAATGAATGAATGAGTGAGTGGTTGAATATAGGGCCAATTACAAAATATAAACCTCCTCAGTCAAACTGGTAAAAGAAATTGGGTTAACTTTTTTCATTGAAAGATTATTCTTTCTGGCAGCATTTTTATATGAACAACAAGTGATCGTTTTTCAATAACTTCAATGACAAGGAACCTTAACCATTGTGTGGTGTTCATATTATTGTTACTCAAGCAGTGTTTGGGGGTCTGGTGTACCCATTGATTTTTTAAATTCTTAAAATATAATTACTTTAGCCAGGAAACAAGTGAATTAAACAGTAAATATGCTTTATTTATTATTTTTTTTTAACCTTATTTCTCCACATTTAGAATTTAAACCATATGTGGTGTTCTCATTATTGTTGCTTTGGCAGTGTTGTTGGATCTGCTAGATCCATTGCATTTTGGGCCTTTTAATTCACACAATCATAGAATCGTATACTACAATCTAAAACTTTTATGAACAATCTTTAAAATTTCTACGTTTATGTATGATTTATGTTTGTGTGGGAAGACAAAATAAAGGTACAGAATCTTACCATTTTCATTTTTACATACCCCGGGTCCAGTAGAGCCGAACACTTCGCACTCGCAAAAAATGAGTAAAGGCCAGTGAATCTCAGTTTGAAATAATAGTTGCTTGAATAAATTTTCTTCTGATGAAAACTGAAAATGGGCCCCACAGACTCGAACACCATACTAAGCTTAATGCACATTTGTGAATGGACCCTCTACCTCTTTAATTACAGCAGTTGCTTCAAAACACAGCCTTATTCAGTCATACTTCAATATATTCTTTGAGGAAACCCCTCATCATACACCACACATGCCATATAAAATCACTGAGTCGCCGAGTCCAGCGCTCTACACCAGATTATATTTCATAGCACTATATAATTCATAGATTAGTAGCATTCTACCACTGTGTTTGGCAGCTGGAATGTTGAGTGCTGCTCACTGACACACAGAGGACACTGTAGTACAAATAGTTATCTGTAAAAGCTCAGTGTGTCTTCTGTAATGTAGGTATCCGGTAACAAGGTATATAAGGCCATAATTAAAATAATAGGCCTTTATAAACCTGATGATTTGCTAGCAACTGTAATGAGCAGTGAAGGGGAAAGCAAACGTATGATTAACTGCCTCGTAAAACAAGTGTCGTACTCCAGAGATTTGCTTTATGTGTATCATTTAATGCTGACAGATATATTTTTTTGTCACTATCTAGATGTTTTAGAAAGCAGAATATGTTAAGGTAAAATGTGTGAATTTGATACTAGATTAATTAATGTGACACAATGGAGTGGGTTCATTTTTATATTTAGAGGCAATGTGTTATGAAATGTTTTTCTCTCAAGCTGTCATCATATTTCAAATTAAACTATTTTCCCATAAGTTCATCAAGTGTTGATGGCTGTATGAAGATAAATATGGCTGCCTTCCACAAACCTTCACAGCGTGATACATGCACACAAAAACAGAAAGTGAAGGGATGACGTCTGAACACACACGTACAGCAGGGGGGCCTCTGTTCTACTTTCAGTAATGTGAAGACTTTATTCATCTATGCCTTGTTTACTTAGCACTAGGATTTATTTACAATTGCCAAAGTGATAGAATTGTGAAAACTTTATCAAATAGGATTTTGTGTGTGTAGCGAGATGGCTGAAATTTGGTGATTCTTTCAGGGACTAGGCTGAACAAATTTTAGGGTTACTGGCTCTCACAAAAAATGTATTTATAAATATTTGTAAAGTAGTAGTTGTGCCAAACAGTGTTTTTATGTCTGTCGAAATAAAGCAATATAATACTTGAGTGTATGCATTTGAATAAATTGATAAACAGGGAAGTTGTGGTATAATAGTGGTCAAAAAAATGTTGACTCTGACAGTAATTGAGTGGGGAAAGTGTCCCTTGAGCAAGACATCAAAAATCCAAACTGACACAGATGATTAAAAACCGACTTAGCCTGCCAACTTCTAAAGTTGAAACCTACTGAAGCATTATATAGGTGTTAATAGAAAAAATTAAACCTTAAAAAAATAATGCCAAAATAACTTACTTTGAAAAGCTCCAAAACTAGTTTGCTACCAACGACCCTGCTTTAGTGTGGTTAGGCCTAAAGACCATCACAAAGTACAAAGCCCAAGCATCTTCATCATTGGGAAATCAAAACTTGGTTAACGATCTGAACGAGTTTTACTGCAGATTTGAGACACCCTTCGATTGTCTCCCTGAGCAGCCATTAACAGCACGCACCCTCACAGACACCTTCTGCACAGACCATTCCCCCACTCCTGCTCTACAGATCAGCCAGTTGATGTTTGTCAGCTCTTCAGGAAACAGATGAGGAGGTCTCACCAACATACCTCAGAACCTGTGCTGACCAACTGGCTCCCATCTCGTTTCTGATCTTCAATAGATCACTGGAGCTGTGTGAAGTCCTGCATGCCACAAACGCTCCACCATCATCCCCATCCCCAAGAAACCTAAAATCTCTGGTCTCAATGACTATAGACCAGTGACCCTAACATCTATGGTCATGAAGTTCTTTGAAAGACTGGTGCTGGGCCACCTGAAGAACATCACTGGACCCCTAATTGAACCCCCCGCAGTTAACATGGGGCTGCACTACATCCTCAAACTCTGGATAAACCAAGGACTTATGTGAGGATCCTGTTTGTGGACTTCCTGTTTGTTCTCTCTCCAGTTCTCTTCTCCCTCTACACCAATGACTGCACCTTGCATGACTCCTCTGTAAAGCTCCTCAAGTTTGCAGAAGACACCACCATCATTGGTCTCATCCAGGATGGTGAGAAGTCTGTGTACAAACAAGAGGTGGAGCAGCTAGCTCTCTGGTTCAGTCTAAACAACCTTGAGCTCAACACCCTAAAAATAGTAGAGATAGTAGTGGACTTCAGGAGAAGACCCCCGCGCACCCTCTCCTTATCATCATGAACAGCATTGTGGCACCACTGGAGTCATTCAGATTCCTGGGCACCATCTGCTCTCTGGACCTGAAGTGGAGCACACACATTGACTGATTTGTGAAGAAGGGCCACCAGAGACCCTACTTCCTGCGCTGGAAGTATCTGATGGAAGTTCAACTTTTAACAGACACTGCTAACCTAGTTCTACTCGAGTCTGTGCAGTCGTCGAGTCTGTTCTCTGCTCCTCCATCATTGTCTGGTTTAGCTCCGCCTCTAAAGCAGATGTCTGTATACTTCAGAGGCCTATTCATACAGTTGAGAAGCTCATCGGTGCCCCCCTACCGACCCTCCAGGACCTGTACACCACCAGAGTGAGAAAAAAATAACAAACTAATTACAAATCCTTAACAAATTAGGGCAATTATAATATTTAAGGCAATAAATTGAAATAATTTTGGACCCCACTCACACCGGCCACCACCTTTTTGAGCTCATACCTTCTGGCTGCCGCTTCAGAGCCACTAACACCAGGACTGTACTGCCCAAACATTCTTTCCCCAAGATATCTTTCTGCTGAACTCACCGCCATTTGTTACCTGAACCTGATCTCTTGCACATTTAATCTCCTTGCATTTTGCACTTAAGCACACTACACTATAGACTACTACGCTATAGACTTTTGTTCAACTGTTTACGTTTCATCAATCATTTAAAATACTCTACCTCATAGCCTTATATTAATTGCTTGTTAGTTGTGTTGCACTTTACTGTACTGTTGTTTGCATTGACTGCTCCATGGTACCACAGGAAATTCCTTCTGTGCACACGCACGTACGCACGCACGCACGCATGCACACACACGCGCACACATGCACACACAGTACTAGATAATTTTTACATTTCAACTGAAATTCACATGTTTTTTTTCTTAAATTTTTTATTTTACAAACCATGTTTTAAACTAATTAGAAAAAGGATTGTTTTAAATGTTTACATACAAAGATAATTCTGGTGATTACTCCAAAATCAGCCACTCCAAAATGTAAACTCTGTAAACGCAAACTCTCGGCCAAACATCTGCTTACAGAATGCCCTGAATATTATTTCATGAAGAAACAACATCTGAAATCTGACATCTTAAAAGAAATCCTCGCAGTTCCTAACAGACTGTTGAATTTAGTTTTACCAACCTACCAACTTTACTGACTTAACATACTTGTTTTAACAGTTGAAAAAATAAATATATTTAAGTAAGTTTTAGACCTACATATTGTCATGAAATAACCTGCGATGTATTATTGGCAATAAACAAACAAACTCTTTAGCCATTTTTGACAGTTAATAGTTAGTGGAAATCTAATTTTATTTTCATGACACAGTCACCTGGTTTAACATAACCGGTTTATTATGTGCATGTACACACTCTTGCTGATGACTAAACCCTGAGCATGAAGTGTAGTCCTGATTCAAGCCCATGTTCTCACAAGAAACATTTGGTCACATCAAGCCAAAAATCATTGCAGAGGAGCTTACCCCTTCCAATAAGGGTCTCAAAGCATGCTCCTTGAGAGCGACTGTGCCTGCTGGCTTTTGTTTCCAAGCTGTTACAAGATCACATCAGGGGGTTCAAAGGAGAAGCTTAATTAGTGGGATCAGGTGTGTTGCATGAAAGTAGAAGTGACACTGGCTCTAGATGAAGCCCCTCTGGAATTCACTTTGAAATTTCAGACTCTAAATATTTGAGTGCACCATTGTTTTTTGTTATGAGATCAAATCGTCTACATAAGTAAATAATCATAACTAAAAGCAAATACCAAAATTATGTTTCTATTGATGGGCTGCCTCTTTAGTTGATTTATTGGGTTTTGTGTCTTGTAATTTTATGTTTGCTTTTACATTTTGTTTTGTTTTGGTGATTAGGTTTTGTTGCAATATTATGTTTTTTTTATTTCCTTAATTTTTTTTGAGACCTTGCGTTGGCATTTAAATGATTGTGTTGTGCAGCTTTTCATTGTAAGGAATGGGTCATCTTTATTTTCTTTATTTTCACCTCTACAGTTACAGCTCTTCAGAGAAATGTAGAAAAAACTGATGTCCATATTTTGCTTGGAACAAAAAAGTATATTTTGTTTGGAAACACAGAGTGAAGTTAGTTAAGGTTAGATATCATGTAGAACTATTGAGAGAGAAAAAGCATTCCTTGTCCTCAAATGCAGGCAGTCTATGGTTGAACATCAAATGTCTAGCCTGATATAGAACAACACATGCCCTCTTCTTGGTAGAAAACAAACATGTTCCTGTGCTCTTTCTGGCCAGTGTTCTGATGATTGTTTGTGAGAGTAACCTGCTGTGGGTCAGCTCCACACTTCTCCTCTGATCATCTCCTCAGCACACACACGCACGCACACACGCGCTCTCTCACACAGATCTATGCTGTAGTCTGGTGGAGCTCTGTTGAGCAGTGAGTCTCAGAGCCAGCAGGAGCCTGCTTCTCCCCACAGCCCCCCTGCTGACTGTTTTTGACAACAGCAGAGAGCAACAGAGCCATCACAGATACAGAGCGAGAAGGAGGATGACAGGGGGAGGAAGAGTTCGGTGGAGAGAGGTGTCTGTCGAGAGCTGATGAAAAGAGGTAATGAGCATAGAACAGTACGTAACAGAGTGTAATGCACACTTGCACAAAAGCCAGCATGCAAATAACTGAAAAATGCCCAATTGGATCAGAATCTGCAAGTGTGGTATAAGCACTCTTAAACACTTTTATTTTGTGCTGTGTTTATTTTTCACTCAAAACTTGGCTAAAAATGAGCAGATGAACATGTGTATAGTATATTCACTACGAAGCAGTGTTAAACCTATTTCTACTTTCAAAACAGTTGGCAAAAGGCATAATACTAATAATTGTAATAATTCAAATACATTGTTTGAAACTAGAGCGTCACGGTGGCGCAGTGGGTAGCACGGTCGTCTCACAGCAAGAAGGTCGCTGGTTCTAGGCTCGGCTGGGGCAGGTGGCATTTCTGTGTGGAGTTTGCATGTTCTCCCCGTGATCGCGTGGGTTTTCTCCGGGTGCTCCGGTTTCCCCACAAGTGTCTACTTCACTAGTCTAGCTCTTAATGAATAGTGAGTATGCTACAGAATTGTTAAAAACTGAGCTGACACAATATGGAAAGTTAAAAATTGTTAAAAACTGAGCTGACACAATATGGAAAGTGTGTGTGTGTGTGTGTGTGTGTGTGTGTGTGTGTGTGTGTGTGTGTGTGTGTGTGTGTGTGTGTGTGTGTGTGGTGTGTGTGTGTGTGTGTGTGTGTGTGTGTGTGTGTGTGTGTGTGTGTGTGTGTGTGTGTGTGTGTGTGTGTGTGTGTGTGTGTGTGTGTGTGTGTGTGTGTGTGTGTGTGTGTGTGTGGTGTGTGTGTGTGTGTGTGGTGGCTTTTAACGTTTAAATAAAAAAAAGATTTGAAAATCTTTGTTGAAAAATACATATGATGACAGCAAGACAAAGAACCACACACACAACAGAGCATTTAAGTTTGCTATGTTTTTTTCTGGCCAAACTGTTTGCTAAGCAGTTGACCAATCAGCGATCAACAGGATGTGTCATCACAATTTTTTTTTATAATCAGAACAAAAGTATTTATTTTGCTTGACTCAAGCTCTCTTTTAGAACTTATTTTAGAAAATTACCGGGAAAAGGCCTCCAAATGCATGTAGAGTGCACTTGCCTCATAACAGGTCTAAGACAAACCAGCTAAACATACTCTTGACATGGATTTCTAACAGATTACTTCAAATGGATTCAATTAGGATTTGTTCAGGCCCTTGATTGTTGCGAATGGATATTGATCAATGATTTAACTCCCTTGTGGTTAATCCAGTCAATCAATCGTTACTGACTAATGTCACAGACAGTCTCCAGCCAGAACACTCACTTAACAAACAAGGGCTTCTCATGCATAAAATGACGCAATACCTCAAGCTTAGATTATCAGATCCCTTACCAGTCTGACTGAGTTTCTGTGCTAGTCCTGGATCGGAATACAAGGACAGATTTTGATACGGCTTTTACAACTCTTTCCAAAAGATTTCTCTCTGGACTACTGAATGGCATAAACATAGTAGAACATGGCCAAGATTAAAAAAACAAAGGGGCTTTCACTATTGTTTCTACAGAAGAGGATTAGGGTCACTGTAGAAAATAAAATTGAAGTTCTGACTTTTTTCTCAGAATTCTGACTTTTTTTCTAAGAATTCTGACTTTAATCTCAGAATTACGACTTTTTTTTCTCAGAAATCTGTCTTGTTTTCTCAGAAGTATGGGTGCCTGTGAGGACATTTTTTGTCTAAGTTATGTTTTTGCGTGTTCGAGGGGTCTCAGAGGAAGCCATCGAGTTGCTTGAAGAACGGAATGTGCAGACAATAGTGAGCAAACAAATGGGAGGAGACTTAAATAAGGTACCAACAGAAAATATAAGGAGCAAAGATATATAAAAGTAACAGGGTGAAACCATAAGATTGTGTCAACACCAACTTGTTGAAAATAGACCAAATCCACACACAATCTTCATGTAAAAGACATTCTACTTATTGTTGACAAGCAACACAGATGTGCTTCGTAGTTGAAGAAAGCTATTCGATTGGTCAGGGTCGAGGAGTCTCCACTGCCCTCTACTGGATAGACCCACTCTTCCCAGCATTTTAGATTATTTAACCATGCTCATTTGGATGTGATTTTTTTTTTTGTAAAGGTGGTATGAAAAATGTTAAAAATAGTACAAAAATAGTATAAAAAATAACTGGGTACTTGTGCACAGGACCTAAATCATCAATACGTGAGGGCCTAGTCCAAAACAACAAATGCACTTTTCTCAGTTGCTACAAGTTTGGTTCGAGACAAGTATTTTTGAACATTAGAGAGTTGCATGTGAAGAATTAGAGAGTTAGATTTAAATTAGATTTTTAAAAATGTGTTAATTCATTGTCATCACCAATAGCTCACCATATTTTAAAAAGAATGTTTACTTTCAGATACCTTTATTAACCAGAATGTCCTCACCACCACCATCCAATAACCCACAACTCACATCCCGCGTAATGAATGACATTGTTCTTACTCCATAAACTTGTCAAACCTCCTTCATCTCACCCTCTCTTCTGTACTCTAAACTTGTCTTTTTTTCTATAGAGAAGTTAATAAATACATCAAGATAAAAAGTGCTGTGCTATTAAAATGGAGAGCGATGAAATATGGATGAAGAGATGGAGCTTCAGGTGTGTCAGATGTGATTTAATATAGTTCTGGCAGCATGTGTTGGGGAGGGGGAGATTACTGCCTGATGGCCCGCAGACACTCTGACCTTTGCCCCTTCGGTGCAGGCGTATGGTGCAAAGTGCTGAGCAAAGCGGTACAGATCCACACGAGGGAGGAATGGATTTACAGATCAACACACTCATCAATCTACAGACTGCCTCCTCGTGTGTGAGTGAGATGGAAGTGTTTGAATTTCTTGAACATTTCTGCTTGTGAATGGAAGTGTAATTACTTAATAAATTAAATTAAACTAAACAACTTTAATTTAATTATACTGAATGAGGGAAATGTTTTATTTTCATTGTTAAATCCCATATTCATATATATATAAATTGAATTACAGCAATTTTGTTTACAATGGAAAAAACATTCTGTTGCCTTCAGGATTATGGCATATGTTATGTGAATTATGAAAAATCTGTAGCACTATACTCAATGGGTCATACACACCCCTGCTTAGTTACAAATGATTTGTGTTTGTGTTGGAAATGGAAGTGAGGGAGGCATTTTTTTAATGATCTGCTACTTTTTACTTTAAAAGGCGGACAGAGCTTACATTTTTGAGTTTGTGCAAATTGTTGCTTTAGTGAACCAACGCATTTGTAATTTTTTCACAAAAACATGACCCTCGACCAAAATTGTAAAAAATTTATGTAGAAAGAGTTTTTTTATAGCTCCTTCTACATTATATTATTTTGTATAAATTATTAAAAATGTATCAATTTAATGCCACGCTTTATCGCTTCCTTGTCCCAGACTCCACACATGGACAGCTTGTCTATTTTGCACTTCTTAATTATGTGCCATTTTCACTTTACTATATTATTCCATTATAAATAGTAAACTATAAAAAATAAAGGGAATTGTACTGGCTACAAATGTGCAAATGAATTAAATAAACAAATGAAATGTGCAAAACTAAAAAACAAACAAACGATTGTATCAACTAAATATATAATATAACAACTCTCAAAGTGGAGGATTAGAAGCTGGTTGATCACTGAGATTGACACTTTTCTATACAACCCTAGCTCTAAGATACAGAAGACTTGGTGGTAATAAAAAAAAAAATCAAGGTGAGCTTGGTCGTACTGACCGAGTGGGTACCAAAACAAACTTGAGGCCAATCTGAAAGAACTGTCATCACATTTACAAAGCACTATTGTTCTAGACTCATGCTTGTTTTGGTATTTCCCAAACATATGGTCCCAAATATCACATATAGAACCTTTAAGCACAAAAATGTCTATATTAGTACAAACAAGAAATAACAATGTCAACAAACATACTCTTTTGTGAATACCGAAGATGTCATCACTTCATCGTTTTATTTTTATAAGAGAGAAAAAAAAAAACTAATTTAAATTACATATTAGATCACTAATGCATTTCAGGTATTCTTTAATCATGTATTCCTGAGGTCAACAGCTCAGCTTAACCTGTGTCCAACCAATCTTTAGCTTATGTCCTTGTTACAAAGTATTTTGAAGATAGATCTTAACAGTCATCATTTACTTTCTCCCCCCTCTCTGTCAGTCTGTCTTTACACGAGCATCTCTATAATCTACCACCATCCAAGAATGATAAATACCTGGGCTCGTGTGTGTGTGTGTGCATGCATGCCTGCGTGTGTGTGTGTGTGTATGCATGCAGGTGTGTGTGTGTGTGTTTCTGGCATTAGACAGGCAGGCTAAGAAGGATTGCTGAAGTGTCCTCTGTAAATGCTGACTTGTCATTATGCAGTTCTGAGACTATCAGGCTTTTAACCCCATCATTAAAGGTGTTCTGTAATATATGCACACCGCAGGTCAGAGTGCCACTGCTGAAGCAGACATGGAACGTTTGCTCTGCTTCAGCTCTGTCCTGGATTAGTCTTCTTATTTCTCCGTAATGTCTTCTTAAACATGTGTTTTCGCATTAATGACTTTCTTCAACAGATCAGGTTTTAGTTGTTTACCTGTTATTCACAACAAAATCGATCTGTTAAGCATCATGACAGTAGACTTTAGAAAGAAACTTTTATGTGTGATTATCCACTAGTGATGGGAAAGCACCGGTTGGCAACCAGATCAGGGGAGTTTCCACCAGGGACAAGAAAGAATTGCGGTACAGGACAGTCAAAACCAGTGGGGTGCCAAATTGGGTGAGTTTCCAACAGTGATGAGATGGAACTGTACTGAAGAGATGAAACGATGTCTGATCAAGTGAGGTTCCACAAAGAGATGAGAAAGAACTGATATACTGGTGAGTGAAACCAGTGGGGTTCTGGATCAGGTAAGGTTCCTGCAGGAGATGAGAAGGAACTAAGAAACTAGAGAAATGAAACCAGCTGGGTTTTTGCCAGTGATGAGAAGGAACTAAGATAGTGGTAAGACGAAACCAGCTGGGTTTTCGCCAGTGATGAGAAAGAACTAAGATGCTGGAGAGATGAAACCAGCTGGGTTTTCGCCAGTGATGAGAAGGAACGAAGATGCTAGAGAGATGAAACCAGATGGGTTTTCGCCAGTGATAAGGAACTAAGACGCTAGAGAGATGAAACCAGCTTGGTTTTCACCAGTGATGAGAAGGAACTAAGATAGTGGTAAGACGAAACCAGCTGGGTTTTCGCCAGTGATGAGAAAGAACTAAGATGCTGGAGAGATGAAACCAGCTGGGTTTTCGCCAGTGATGAGAAGGAACGAAGATGCTAGAGAGATGAAACCAGATGGGTTTTCGCCAGTGATAAGGAACTAAGACGCTAGAGAGATGAAACCAGCTTGGTTTTCACCAGTGATGAGAAGGAACTAAGATACTAGAGAGATGAAACCAGCTGGGTTTTCACCAGTGATGAGAAGGAACTAAGATACTAGAGAGATGAAACCAGCTTAGTTTTCACCAGTGATAAGGAACTAAGAAGCTAGAGAGATGAAACCAGCTGGGTTTTCGCCAGTGATGAGAAGGAACTAAGATACCGAAGAGACTGAATCAAGCTTTTACAGCTAGTCTGGGACATTTTTATTGATTAATAGATCCATTTTTTGGATAGATACTTTCACATCTATCTCCAGAGTCCATAATAAAATTAAGACAATATTTGTCTTATGTTTCATTTCTAAATTTACAAATACATAGGAATGTCTCTTGTGAAAACACCCAGGAACGTAATTTTAGGCTGCTGATTTAAGTTAAATATAGGCTGTTTATTTAGCTAAATATTCAGATTATCTACATATTTAAGTAATTTCAATGAAGTCATTACAGTTAAAAGGGGTCTGGACTGTGCTCAGACCTTGTTATATTTTGAATTATTTCAAATTAGCTTGCTAAAATAGTTTCGAATAACCACATTAGTACTCCTATCTGTTTTTACAGATTAGCATTTTTATGATTAAAGAAAAAATATGTGAAATGTAATGGTTTTTATACAGCAATTATTCAAGGTGAAGATTAATTCTGATGTCCACATCTAAACAGTTCTTACTTTGTTCAAGAGTGGAACTATGACATTGCTGTTGCCAAGTTTTGCTGAGCATAAAACCAAATGGAAGCATATTGTTTATAATTCACTTCAGTGTATTTAACTTAACCCACCAAAAGTTAAGCACAATACATTTTTATCACTATGTTAAAACCCTCTTATCAGTGCTTAAGATAAAAGTTAAACCAACCTTTGCATTAGTGCTACGGAGGGCGGTTTTAAAGCCGACAGGCCTCAGTGGGCATTCAGTAGGGTGTGAATGACCTGTCCTGACCTCCAGTCCTCAGAGGGGCATGCAGTTACTAACAGGAAGCGTGCTGTAATTCTGTTTCCTGGATTCGATGTTAGACTTTAATGCTCTGTTATAATGGCTGATCCCAAACTAGAGTCTTGACCTCATCTTCCACATTCTGACTCCAGCACTCCACACTGACAGGCTTCAACAGTCAACTACAAACAGCAAAGCCACACCGTGAGCTGTGAAGAAATCTGAATTAGCTGTCTTTGTTATAGAAATAAAAACTCCAAAGATAACACTACGACTTCAATTTGATGGTTCTTTTCTGGATTTGGAGCTTCAACAAACATTGAAAATTAAGGAACTTTAATGCAATTACTGATTTATTTATGATAAAATGAATTGTACATGGGTGTCAAGAATGTTTTGGATACATATATGAGTTTAATAATTCTCAAAGTACAGAAGAAAAAGAAAATCCATTTCTGGATTGGTGAATGCCAATTCTGTCAGTGTGAACGTGTCTCTGTCATCTCACAAGAGCAGAAACTGAGTGGAAATATGCACATTATTTCACTTCGGTTTAGCGTAATGATAAACGCATTTCAGTGAAATCCAACGTGTCATTGTTCTGCTTCAGAGTCCAAGGTCTTGTCAACAGCGACAACTTGCACCTTCAGAAAATATATCCGTCAATGAAGCTAGAACAAACTTGCCATCGGGGGTGACCAAAAGCAATGGAAGTGAAGCCCTGCACTCAAACAACACACCTGTTACCCTACACCTGCTTTCATTTACATAATATCACATATATTCTGCTGCACTTTAAAATGAAAGCAGCCAACCTCTGTACTGTTTACTGAAAAACGTTTTTTAAACTGTTGTTAGTCCAGTAAATAACTTATGTTCTCATCCAGTTAATCATTGTTTCACACTTTCACTCTCACTTATACTAGTCTTGGAATCTCAAGCATAAACGGATAATTGTACTAGACAAGTTGCTAAGTAAGGGGTCAGAACTGACTTCGTGCTGACTTGCTGTAAGACATCACCAAAGCTCAAAGGATTACCCTAAAATGATTATAATAGCATGGTTTAAATTAATTTTTAAATAAATTAAGGCTCTAGACACATGCTTGTACTGGGCAACTTTAACTGTTCACATCTGCAAACTTAACATTAAAACAATAACAAAACTTTATATGAATCAAATTTTTGGCGAATTTAACTAAATGATCTAATGATAAAATCAGTTAAGATATCCATCCATCCATCTTCATGTCGGCTTTATTCCCTTTCGGGGTCGCCACAGCGGAATGAACCGCCAACTCACTGGCATATGTTTTACACAGCGGATGCCCTTCCCTGCCGCAACCCATCGCTGGGAAACATTCACACACACATTCACACTATGGGCAATTGTTCTTATTCAATTCACTTATTCCGCATGTCTTTGGACTTGTGGGGAAACAGGAGCACCCGGAGAAAACCCACGCGATCACGGGGAGAACATGCAAACTCCACACAGAAATGCCACCTGCCCCAGCCGAGCCTAGAACCAGCGACCTTCTTGCTGTGAGACGACCGTGCTACCCACTGCGCCACCGTGACGCCCAGTTAAGATATGTTAAAACATATTAAAAGATGGGTTTTATTTGTCTCAAAATAATTGGTTTTGAGTTGGGCTATTGAAATTGATGAAATATGATTTAAATCAGAGTCTTGCTACTTTCAAGCGATTTTGTCTGAAAGTGAACCATAAATGTTAGAATAACATGATTTGGCATGTTTCGTCCCATGTTTAGTGTGATAAAAGTTGTTGGCATCTCAATCTCTCTTACCCTCATTGGAGGGCATGGGTCTGCTGAACCCCATCCTTGCTAGAATTGGATAATGACTTATCTATCAAATATAAGACAAATTAACATAAAATTTGTATATCCTTAAGTTAATGAAATAGCATACTTTTTTTTACATATATTATTATTGTTATTTTACAAATATGAAATAAATGGTTTTAAGTGGTCTTTCAGATAAAAAACAAAAACTTTTTTGGGAACTTTTTATGTAAAATCTAAAATTGTGCAGTAGAACATTTAAAGTTGATGTCAAAATTCCTGGTTCCTTATAAACATCCATCCATCCATCCATTTTCATGTTGGCTTTTTCCCTCTCAGGGTTGCCACAGCGGAATGATTTGGTACATGTTTTATGCGGTGGATGCCCTTCCAGCCGCAGCCCATCGCTGGGAAACATTCACACACTCATTCACACTTTTCACACTATGGACAATCGTTCTTACTCAATTCACTTATACCGCATGTCTTTGGACTTGTGGGGAAACTGGGAAGCACCCGGAGAAAACCCACGCGAACACAGGGAGAACATGCAAACTCCACACAGAAATGCCAACCGATCCAGCCGCGGCTCGAACCAGCGACCTTCTTGGTGTGAGACAACTATGCTACCCACTGCGCCACCGTGAAGCGATCCAGTATAAACATATTCTTGTCTATTAGAAGCTTTACTTTGTCTATAAATGTTACAGGCCTGAGAGTGCGATAATGTGTCCCAAAAAACATAATGCTGAACAGAATGGCTGAGAGTAGAAATACTTAGAGGGCCAATTCTCCAAACTAAATTCCACACTGCACTGAAATGCCTTCAGGTTTATGGAGTCTTTTCTGCCTTTTCTGACCGAGTTGCCCTAGTGCATTCCTCAGGTTGCTATCGTCAAGAACAGCAAGATATGTTATAATTCAGTCGGCTTCCCGTATCTCACAGCACTGGCTATTCATTAATATTGTGTTTTAATTAGCTATTAGTTAACATGTTCCTACTGTCAGAGATATGACGAGGGAGTCCCAGTGGGGGGTGTGAGGAGGAGGTCGGTCTCACTCTCTTTCTTTTCTCTTCATAGAACAATTACTCCAGAGTGTTATTACACATATCGCTGCCTTATTAATGGCTGTTCACTTGTGAGGCAAATTATTGCACAGATAGTCAATGAATAGAGAAGACCTCCGCCATGACACTCACAAACACTAAACCCCTTCCCCCCTGTGAAGCTCTATTGTGTTCCAACGCCCTTTCCCTGTCAAACACACACTAACATGAACAAAAACTCAATCTGAGACTAAGAATTACATATCACACTGGGAGAGAGGGAAGGAGAGAAAGTGGGAAGGAAAGAGAGTGAGAGAGAGATTAGGGCTAATTAGCATGAACAATAAAAACAAACAAACACTGAGAGGGTGTGGGTCAGAGGGAGTCGTACAATGACGCTCTTAATTAGCATTGTTTACCGAATGACTCGGTTCATATTCAATACGCAGAGGCCCAACCATCATGAACTAATATATCTGCCACTTTACAAACATGGCATTATGGTAATTTACAACATAAACATTTTCTTGTGGTCTCTACTTGTTCAAGGGAAGAAAATAAAACATTAATTCACAGCCAGAACAAAAAATTAAATCAAAGATTATTAATTCTGGACATTTTTATCAGCCAATTAAATATATTGTTACTATTTTTAAGAGCTATAGATGACAAATTTCAAGTTAATTTCATTATTAGATTGTAATCAAAGTGAATAGATATGCTAGCGAAATTATACACTGCAGATTTGTCATTCATCAAATCTGTTCAAATCAAGTCATTCTGTTCAGAATCTCAAGTCATTCTGTTCTGTTCTGCTTAAAAACATGGTGGCCAGTGTAATATCACTGCCTTAGTGACACAAGACTGATTGTCAGATTTGTGGACTATAAGAGGAAGTATTCTGAGTCCTACGGAGACAACAAAGCATGGAAGCCTCATTTTCAGAAGGGAGTTTTCTATTTAAGCGTTTAAAAAGCATTGGATTATCTGCAAGCAGTTCTGCGACAATTTCTTAATAAACAAAATCACATAAAAATAAATGATTATTGATATTATAAAATGATATTCATCAAAATGTTTCAACCAAACTGTCTCTGCAGGTCCTCTCTTGATTATCCTTCTTATGTCTTTAGAACCGAATTTGTTTATGTTAGCAGAGCAGTGTGAGATTCCTTTATTGTTTAACAGCTGTGCACAACTCATTCAATGGGTAAGACAAGCATGGACCAAGTCATTGCTGTGGAGCCACAGCCCTGGAGAACCCTGTTGTTAAAAACACAGACACACCAATATCTACAAACAAGCCAAGAAGTCTCTAATTAGGTTTTTCAGGTGAGTTTAATGCAGTTAGAAACTAAACTGTGCAATTCTACAGAACAATGATTGTCTTTGCCCACACTAAAGACCAATTGGATTACATATATGCTACCAATGGAAACCTCAAGGCCAGATTATAGATGCATTTACATTATTTGCATTACCTGATCCTTGCCCTCTGCATTTACTTAACCCTGTGGTAACCCATAAGCAAGGCATGATGAGAAGAAGCTCCTTAATCTGCAATGGAAACTTGGTTATAAATGGTCTAACACTACCTCGTGAGGTGATGGAGTCTGACAACAAAAGGTTATTTATGTTGCTGTTTGTAATTTTGCTGAATGCAACTAACGTCCAAATGTTGTTGTTTTTTTAAGGCTGGTCTTTCAAAACTTTAATTTAAAATGTGAGACAAATAGACACCCATTAAATATTATTCATAACACAAGATGCATGTAGAGTTCGATCTTCAATCCTCCATCCAAAGCCCAAAGGTCTGAGGCTTTGCAGAGGTCACTTAAAATGGGAGCAAAAAAATCAACGTGATTAAGCGCCTGAGGATCAATAAAGGCTTTATATTAGATTTAGCCAGCAGGCTTGCTGAATAAGACTCAGTCAGCAGAAAGATTCAGGACCGGTTTTAAATAAAAGTGATATGCAGCAGGCATGTGGAGATTGGGCTTTATAAATCTTTAAAGATCCATCAGATTTGTATGCAAGAAGAAGAGGAGGAAGAAACTTGTTGACTGGGCTTTTTTTCTGAGATCTGATATGGGATATGTTAAAGCCATCTAGGAAATGTGTAGATGCATTTGTAATATTTAGATTTTTATCATAACTATGTATATAAAACTGACTCCAAATAAGGAAAGGTAGAAAGTAAAACAAGCAGAAGCATCGGATCTGGTCATCAGACAGATACATGCTCAGAAAGTAGGCGAAACACCTCTCTCTGTGTATGAGGAACCTACTATGCCTCTGTGTATGACTGCAGCTGAAATTATACAGTACAATCAACCATTGCCCAATTTCACCACCAAAACGATTTGATGTAAAAGAGCGAAGAGGGGAATTGGTTAAATGTTAATGTTGGTAGAACCATTATTCAACTATCTGGATGTTAAAGTCAAGAAAATGTCATTAATTAAAAGATGAGACTAAGATCTGCAGGAGGCAATGGTGATGACCCTTTATTCATTACACATCTTTACATCTCTCTCTCTCTCTCTCTCTCTGGCTTTCTGTCATAATAAGATGTCCACACTTTTTCATGCATTGCTTGGGAAAAGAACATGCGCATAGCTTGATTTACTTTGCATATAGATTTTTACACTTTCGTGGACATGACTCACTGGATAATCTCAAACAAAAATAGCTTGAAAATAAATTAAATAAACTTGTCTTTTAATTGCCATCGGCTCAAGTGGTTCCACTTTAGTTCATTACTGAACATATATAAGCACAAACTTAACAAGCAATATTCAAGAGTTTGTGTAAACTATCTCTTTACCACCCCTTTGCAACCCATCTTTCGTACCTCAGCTCATCTTCTGTAGAACACTCCATTACTTGCCGAACGAAAGGAATTACAAAGAACAAAAAAGTTAATTACACATCTTTAGGTCATCTAGGTCAGTTTCTCAAATACTTCCCAGCTCTTGTCACTATTGCATTTCTTTAAAAAACTTAAACAAATTAGTTCCAAATATTTCATTAACAAGTTTGCTTTCCCTATTTCACTTTTAATTAAAAAGATCAAGTGCACTGAACAAACAACAGTTGGTAAACAAGAGTTTAAAAATGATGAAGTCAAGTTAAAATGATAAAGTGAAGTAAAAGTAAAGTTAAGCTCAAATTAAAAAAAATGGAACAAGTTACTTCTCCTGTGTCATAGTGTCATGTGGCCCACTGACGAAAGCTCATTTGGTGACGTGAGATCACAAAGATTATTAAATGGCTGGGCATGTGACTGTTGTCCCCTGATTGCCACCCAAGGGCAAGGAGCGTCACTGCACAAACAATAAATAGCAGAGGTGTGAAGCTAGTGAAAAGGCCCAATGTGAAGATCAGAGCGAAATTCAAATTTAAATTCAAATAAATGTGTGGAGACCCTAACTAGGATTTATTTTTAAATGGGTAATAAAATAATTCAGGATGTCTGTTTTTAAGCTATTTTTTGTTGGCTTTGTAAAATGATAGATATAGTTTGTAGCAAAACTGCTTCTGATTTTAATCGGTCCATTAGAGTGCCCAAGTGGTGTATGACTTTTTGAAAGAATACTTTTTTTTTTTTTTTTTTTTTTTTATTCACCCTTGAATGATCTGTGATACAATTCGCCTAAATGTCTTGTCAACTCTTCATTTAAACCATACCTGCAATGGCACTGGTTTTATTGCACATAGTTTTGTAAGGAAATACCCGGGCATTACCTATAGTGATAGCCCAATCAGACACAAATGGACTTGAGAGTGATTTTCATCTGAGGGTTTTTTAATAGAAAAGCAACAATTGTCTGTTAAAGGTCTTGTCTTTTAACATAACAATTGATCTTCCCTTTCACACACGCTACAAATAAAATCACATGCTCAATGGGTTTTCATTTTACTAGTGAAAAAAGAAAATGGAATGCAAACTACATCCATGTGAATTCTTCCTGTTTTGATTTATAGCGAGTGAAAGAAGTTGTCTAGATGTGTCTAAATGCTTCTCGTCGGTTCTCTACCTCAACAAACACAAATAAATAAAAAATCCAACAACAATCACCTGCCTTTCCACAAAGCCTTCCTCTCACAGAATTCATGCTGCAAAATCATCTTTGCATAAATAAACATCAACCAAGCAGAACAACAAGGCATGCCAATGTGCTGCAGCAGCATAAAAGCCTAAATCTGACATCACGGCATCTTTCTGAGGAGTTTAGTGCATTATGTGATTAACAGAAGATTCGCTGGTTCATTCAAACTGCTGACACAGACATGATTTTTGTCATCTACACAAGTTCAGAGTTTCCTGAGACAAGAGCCAAGCTTGGAGTATTCATGTCATGCCCAAAGAACACTCGAAACCAACCATGCTATTACAATCTGGCACTGATTTGCACGTGTCTGTGGATGAGTTGAATTAAACAGATCCAAAAATGCTCTCATTCTATTCTTATCATCGATGCAGTGAAACTGAGTTATTGCCTTTGGTGAATATTTTAGGGCCTGCTCGTGGTGAAAAGGAAGGACATTGGACAGGTCCTTTCCAAGGCCACTCTTTTTTCATAACTCCAGCTTGGTTTAATATTTGATCTTTGTATCTTGGTGCACAGTTCTGCCCGAGGAAGCCTCAAACTCCATTTTTTTTATTTCCTGTTTGGTTAGCTGTTCCCCCCTTTTTGTTGTGTCTTTTTGTTGTGTATTATACCTCTGTCTCCTTTCATTCAAGTTCATCCATCTAATGTTCTTTGATCCTTTTTTCTCTCCTTTAATTCTGCTCATTCCTTAAAATTTCTCTCTCATGCGTTCATTTTGTTTATCTGCTAAACTTTTTATAAACTTCCTTTTCAAGAATATAATTATCCCTTCTCTTTGGGTATTTTTAGTTTCCTTTCTTAGTTTTATTTTAATTTACTTTTTTAACTAATCAAAATGTTTATAATAAATTCCTTTCTTCCTTTTTTCCCTTAAGTACAATCTGTACTTGTGTGCCAAGCCTATGAATTGCTCTTTATGAAGACTGCATATTTATTTATTCTCATGCCGACCCTGTTGTGAAGCCTGCCACATGCCTCTAAAAATTTTGAACTTTGCGTCAAGGCTTCACAGAGAGCAAGCTCCCTAATTTGTCAAGGTGGAGCTGAGAAAGCACTTTCAATCTCTTTCTTGGCTTGTGTTTCATGTTAAACACTGGAAAATGGAATCAAACTTGGACAATGATGTAACTAACCCTACTTTGTTATCTGAGTTGTTTATTGGCTAGCTAGCAGTTAGCATTTTTATCATACCACATTGTATTATTGATCAGAGCAAAGACAATGTAATATGAGGTAAATAAAACCTGTCCTTTGTAAGCATCTGTGTTGTGTTGTGTTTTCATTACGCCAATAATGATCAGTGCATGACGAAGCACAGAACTATAGATGCATTTGGTGACAAATGAGTGTATGCGGAGGCTCCGCAAAGGACCGTTTGTGGCCTTGACACACAACTATAGATTGGCCTTTATTTTGTTTCATCCTTCATTTTTCCCTTACTTTCTTAATTTCTCCTTTTTATTCCTATCTTTTTCATTCCTCTCACTGGTCAGTTTTTATTGGATACTTCCAATTGCATTCACATCATGCATTCTTCACTTTCTGCCATTCAAGCACACAATTGTCTGTCCTTCCATCCTTCCTTGCTCCATCCATCCATGCTCTCCTCTTTCCAGATCATGTGACTGTGAATCTTCATGTCCTTGGAGCAGTGGGAGGTGCTATTTATAGAGCTTGTTGTGGTGAGAGAGGAGCTGATTGGGACAGTGGGGGGTTGAGAGAGGGAGGCGGAGTAGGATAGCGGGGCTGTGTGGGGCGGCTTGACAGTCAACAGTCTCATCCTCATCCCCCCATAGGGAGCTCAAGTATCATCAGCAAGAGTGTCATACAGCTCTGACATTTGTTTCTGTAGCTAATTTGTCTGCAGAACATGTCTTGATTTCACCAGTGCAATATCTATATGTATATCTAACTGTCTGTTCTCATTTTGTCTATAAACATACAATCATCATTGATTAACGTGATTTTTTCTTTATCATTCCCACTGTTTTACCTCTTAAAACCCACACAATTCACACCAAGTCCATATCAGGAACAGAGGCCAATGGGTGAGCATATGTGGGCCAAAAATGTTTTAGCAGTTCTTGCCCTTTTTGGAAAAAAAGCCTCACTGACAAATCCTGTATTTGTTTAGTTGGACAAATATGTGGATCTGATTGTTACATGTTGGGTTCAATTTCAAACACACTTCCCCTTTTAAAGTGTGTGTAGCATTGTGTAAAAACATGCTGTAAAAAAAATGTAAATGATTAGAGAAAGTTCATAATGTGTTGATAAAGTTCTGATTCTGAAAACTTTTACCAAACCCTTACCTCAATGACAGCAACATAGAGCCACAAATATCACTGTTATATATCACTGTGTATGTGTTTATAGTTTTAAGAAGATACAACTTATTTTGCAGCTTGAGAAGGTATACGAGCAGCTAGTTCTTCTAAAGACAGGACACAATGAAGAAATCTTTCAGTAAATGATAAACAAGATGTTTGTTTGTAGGTGAGATATGACACCGGGAGAGAGGGTGAATGAATGTGAGAGAGAAAACATTTCTGAAAGTGATCTGGCAGTGAAGACATCATCAATAGAAGCTATAAACAGCATTGGCAATGGGATAAATGACAGGGCGATTTGTTGTGATGGTTACAGCAGTCACAGCAGTAATCATTTACCTTTGACAGGCGGAAAAGACCGATGGGACAAAAACAGCACAGAACCTCAACAGAGACTGAAATCAGTGTATCAGTTTTTTATTTTTATCAGTTGCTACGATCACAGTGTCTACTCCCACATTTATGGGGAACCAAATTTCTCTTTAGAGCCAGGTGACATGAATCATCATTAGTTAAATACATACATTTACCATCCACTTATGATGAGCTAATTATACATTAATGAGGAGTAGCATATTTATTAATCTTGAACTGATTAAAACCCTACATGAGTTTTATGAATTAATACATTAAATACTATATTAAGTAATTATTTGCGGTAGCACTTTATAACTACGCATTACTAATAATTTATTAAGCATCAACAAATAATCAATAAGTAATTTATAAACCATTGCTTCTATGTTATTACACATTTGAAAGTCATTTATAAAGATAACTGTAAAGGCTGTATTCCTGGTTTATAAGCGTCTAAACAATATACTTAATAACATTGAATTCATGTTTTATTGAGGATCAGTTAATCATTTATAAATTAACTTTTCACTATTTAAAAAGCAGTTATTTATTTGTTGTAAGCGATCCCTGCTATCATTTAGAACATGTTAATAAATGATTGTTAAACTATTCAAAAGCACATTCATACATCTTATTATTCAGGCATATAGAAACAGTTACGCGGTGATAATAAATGCTTTATTAACTCATATTGTTTTTGTAACTCACAATTAGGTCAGGTAGTTATAAAGCATTTAATTGCTGGCATTTAACTGTTTTGTGAGGACTATTTATGCTTTGTAAAGCATTAACACACGAGACTAAATATTTCAATAGTCTGGTTCCCTCCACGCTGTGTTTTTTTCATTGATTTTGAACTGAGCCTTTTATTCTCATTTGTTAATGCTTTATAAGTCATAAATAGTCCTCACTTTAGATGAGCTCACACAAACAGTTAGTTTGTAGCTAACACACAAACAGCAGCTAGTAAATGCTTTATAACTACCTGAAACTAATTGTGAGTTACAGAAGAAACTTGTGCTTATACATATTTATTATCACCTTTAGTACCAGTTACTATATATCTGAATAATAAGATGTATTGATGTGCTTTAAAATATTTTAATCATATTTTATTAACCTGTTCTAAATGATCTCATAAATCACTAACAAATAGTTTAACTGATATTTGAATAATAAATAAATAAAAAAATTTTAATGTGTAGTTATAAAGTGCTATGTGGTTTGTTTCTAATAGCCAACTAATGCACTGACAGGTTGAGGGAAACGCTACTAGGACATTCACTAGTGGCCAATTCTCTGGCACTGATGGCGAGCATGCGAAATGTCAATCATGCTTCAAAATCTGTATGGCAAGAGGCAACAACTCACCCTTATTCTGATCTGACTATTGAATCCCAGATTCACATTGTCTCTTCAACTAAACCTAACCTTTAGGTAAAAACAAACTTCTAGAAGTTCTCATGTGAATCATGCTCCAGAATCTGTATGGCTATAAGCAAAACCTCATCTTTATGCTGATCTTACTCTTGAATCCCTGATTGATAAAGTTCATATCGTTTCTTCAATTAAAGCTAACCTTCAGGTAAAATAAATATTTTTGGTTCTCATGAAGTTATCATGAAACCACCAATTTTGTCATTGAAATTTTTAAAATAAAACTTTTTTATATTTCGAGTTCCTCTAATCTTGGAAGGCCAGATTCAACTTGAATAATGTATTGAAGCTTGTGCCCAGAAAACCAGCTATAAATTGTGGGAGCTCCATTTTTTTCTTAGTTAGTCCTGACCTTACAACAAATACATGTCTAGTATCAAGGTCTAGTTTGGCTGTATAAACAACCCCATTCAGGTATGACTTGACTCTGTAGGGAAGCAAGTGTGTTTTCTGGTGTGAGCTCAAGATGTTTCTGAACCATGATTTAGATGTCAAACAATGCAGTGCTGTTCTCTCATCCAAGACCATTTTCCGCCTCTCAGCAAGACAGTCTAACCTTGAGCGAGTTTAATGCTTGGTCCTTTCAAATACATGCATCAGACTCCTGCTGAGGTTATGATATATCTCTCACTGCATCTCAGCCGAATGCCATCCTGATAGGCTTTTCCCAGGGTCAGCTTTTCTTGTCTGCAATCACAGGAATGATACTTATCAAAGAGATCACTTTTCTAGAGATTCGGGATGATTTATTTGAGTAATAGTAGCTCATCTGTCTGATCTTTAGTTTGAGCAACAACTAGAGGTCAGAATCTCATCTTTCTGTGCTGGTGTGTTTCAACAATACAAGAAAAGAAACAAGGATGTAAGCTGTTTTCAATTTTCCTCACCCCAACAATGCTTATCTTTGCATTTGTATCCATCGGAGGTCTTTACCAAGATGATTCATTCTTAAAAATGTAAGTTTATAGAAAACAGTCAAGATTTCCCTTGAAAAGACCAAGCGCAAGTAACAAAGTGCAATTCATTGCTTGAAATAGGCATTTTTGTAAATTTACAAATGGCCATTTCTATAATCTTACAGAGCTTTATTAATAAATACTTCATTATTGTACAATGCTATGACAAACCTCTGACAGAGGAGCAAATGGGAGCATGTATCATAAGTTAGTGCCTGAAAACTCTTGCTTTTCCCTTAAATTTAACATGGGATGCATTACAACACATCATACTTGCGCAAATAAGTTTACTAATTCACCACAGATGCTATCTAGATGCTACATTTCACCTTGTATTTTTGTAAAGAAATGCAAACTTTACCTTCTCCACTAACCAACAGAAAAGCGATAACACCTGTTCAAACTGTTCTGATATCCCAGAATGCAACACAAGCATTATTTTACATAATTTTTTTACAGTGTATATGAGATTGACTGCAAAAAGGAAGTGATCCTAATGCTATTTTTTACTGCCTGAAAGTAATCGTTTGTTTTAGTTATTTTATATCGATCTCATGAAATATTGTGAGTCCAGTATTTTGGGGGTTTGTACATTGATCAAAGAAAAATTTGTTTTTTTGAGCATAACATCTGGTTGAAAGTAGTCTGTCAGAATTAATGTCAACTCAGGTTAGCCCAATTCTTCCCCCAGTTTAAAAGCAGGACGTAGTTTCGTCAAGTACTTTAGCTCATAGGAGTTTGAGCCAATTAACACTTTTAAATTTAAGTCAGTCCTGGGCCAAATTATAAGTGCTTTGACATAATATAGGGGCCTTTTTAAACAAACATCTGAAAATTTTGTAACAAGAAAATATTTAGGCGAAGAACATTTTCAGACCGCAAAGATTGTCAGATGATGAGCTGCTGCACCAGTTTCCTTTATGACTGCGATGAAAATATCCTAATCATTGCTAAGTAACTTTTCAGAGCACAGGTTATTATTGCTTTTAAGTAACAAGTGGCCTAAAATTGCAAGTACTAGCTTTTAGGGTGAGGTAAATCTATACCCCCTCCACACATACCCGCTTTTTATTTATTTATGCCATTCATCCACTTCTAAATAGATTTTATCATAACCAGATATTTTTGTAAATGGTATCCAAGTTTTTTTTTGTTATTGGCAGAATGTTTTTGTCTACAAAGCCCAGGTGTGGTGAATGGACAGATGACCCAGATGCCACTGGAGAGCCCCTTCAAAGATTTAATGAGAGAAATAACAAAAACCCGCTGTTCAACAGAACAGGACAAACTTAAGAGTCACTGGCAGAAGTCAGACGCAGGTTCTTTAAAACTGTAACAGGAGACCGCTAACCAGGCTGAGGTGCAGCTGCTGGACGATCTGTCGCCTCCAGGCAACTAGCTGAGTGAAGGTAAGAACCTCTCCTCCTTCCTCTCCACAAGGGAACGAACACACACGGGTCTGAACGGCACAAGTCCACAGAGTGAATATGTGGACAGAAACAGAGTGATCTCAAAGAAAGCGTAGCACATTAGTGAGCAATAATCCGCAAATGACATGAAGAGCGAGAAGCCTTAAATAGAGAGCCTAATCAGAAGGCGAGCAGTGGCACGTGAGGTGATTGAGGGAAATCAGAGACAGGTGGGAACACACTAATGACAAACAAGACTATGACACCAGGGTTATTGGGCTAATCTCACTGTGCTAAATCATGGCTAATAGTAAGTACAGGGCTACATACACACTTCATGTATTTAATAACAAATTTAATCACAGAACAGAGGCACCAGACAGCTACAATATGCAAGTCAATGTAACATTTCTAGGACCCTTCTAGCATTTGACTAAATAGTTCCACTAAATAGTTCAACTTTTACCTCTTTGACCGGAGTCAGTTTGTTCATGTAAATGGAGACTCATCAGACACTATAGCAGTAGAGTATGGAGTTTCTCAAGGATCTGTTCTGGGACACATCCTATTCTAAATCTACATGCTGCCCCTTTGCAAAATTATTAGAAGAAATGGGATTAGTCTCCATTGCTATGCAGATGACACCCAGCTCTATATCTCAACATAACCTAACGAACTTTCAAAGCTAAATAAGATCACAGAAGGTGTCGTTGATATCAATGATTGGAAGAATGAAAATTTTCTTATGCTAAATCCTAATAAAACAGAAATATTATTTATTGGCTCTAAAAATCTCTCAGTTTTAAATATGGAGCCTTGGGGGACACACTCTTCACTTGTTTGTATATTCTTTATGCTGGGGAGGTGACTAGCACTTACCTCAGTCACCGAGGCTTTTAGGGACCTCGCAGAGCAAATTTCTATGTACCTTACCTGATCCACACTAGGACTTTGTGAAGCGGCTTTGAATAAATAATAATAATTAAAAAAAAAACTTTATCGATTGATTTATTGAATGTTGCCTACACAATCATTTATGCTAACAGACACAGACGCTGTCTGTTTTGAACAAAGCCTGTAATGGGAAAAATTTAATCATTAACAGAGATATTAATGTCTATCATTTTAAGACTGATTAAATTATATATTCACTTTTATATGGGAGGTGCTTTGGTAGAGCAAGGGCGAGAGAGAGAGAGAGACGGGAAGTGAAGTTGGATTGAACCCACTAGGAGCTTTTCATGTGGGGCAACCAGGCAGATTGGCCCTTTCCCTTTCTTCCTTTCTCTTTCTGAGGATGTATATGCGACAATGGATCTACATGCACAGTGAAATGTATGTATGACATATAAAGTTTCTTTAGTAAATGCCGCAGCTGTGCAGTTAATCATATGTCCGAGAAATTATTTCCATAACAACCCGGATTGAAGCTATAGCTGTATACTTGCTGTCTAAATGGCAGAAATTTATTCTACCAGCAAAGTATGAACTAGTTGGACTAGATTAACAGATGTAGTTTAAGGGTTGAGGATCCATCTATTGGACTCTTTTTAAAGAGTGTTTTAGTAGCAATTTTGCGTAGACAAATTCCGCTTTAACAATACAATTTGAGAGCCGATGCTTAACAAAAGACGTTTGAATTCAGTAAATCCCAGAAAAAGTTTTGGCTCCACAAGACCCACTTCTGCCTACATCCCCACATCATTGGGCTCAGCAGCTTTCCCTGCTCATTTTCCTCTTTGCCACTCATTATGCGGGCATAAAACGATCAACGTGGAAAGGAGAAGCAAGGGCAAGCAAATGATCTCACCATGCCATGGCTTCCCCAGCAGTGCTATCTGTGCCAGAGCATTGGACATGCACATGCTGGTGTTGGTACTTACACGCCAGAGCTAGGGCACACGGCCGCTAACGACTGCTCAATTAGGTGAAATTAAGGAGTCGCTGTGAGGTCCATGCTGAACTCATTAAGGCGTGTGAGGGAAGGCTGAACAGTGTCGTGCAGGATTAATCCCCCCAGAACAAGATGGGGATTCATGCAGGTCAGCCTCCAGCCGGGAGCTTGGGCTCTCTCTAATGAGACTGCAGAGAAGCTCCTAATAGACCCTCAACACTGTAACACCAGAGCACTTAAACCAGCTCAAACCATAACACACTGAATCCCGCTGTTCTGATGGAGAATCAGGAAAAAAATAACTTCATTTCTATTCACATGTTGCAATATGCAGACTGTTCATTTCCAAACAGTATAAATGTGTAACACTCTTAACAGGTTTGACGCCACATCTGATTTGCATTTTGGTAGAAAGGTGCAAATGTACTACAGATCTCACATTTTTTTCCATAAAAAAACTAAATGTGTTTTTATGTTTCCATCAAAAATATATTTTGATGGAGAATGCTGTATGTTTAGTTAATCTCAAACAGTTACTGAGCAGTCAAAATAAGTACCATTGCATAGAAAATAAGGTGTCAAAGTCTTAATGTTAAATTTGTGTTAACCCTTGTGTGGGGTTCATAATATTGTTACTGGGGCAGTATTTACGGGAATGGTGAACTCATATTCACTAGTATTTTAATTCACTAAATACAGGCATGCTATGTAAAAAGAAAAATTACTTTAGCCAAGAAACAAGTGATATAAAACAGCAGTTCTTTGACCTTATTTCTTTACATTTAGAATTTAAAGCATGTAGTGTTCTCATTATTGTTACTTTGACGGGATTGGTGGGTCTAGATCCATTGCATTTTGGGGCTTTAAATTTACACAATCATACAATTTTATAGTAAAATGTAAAATTTTATTTTTATATGTGATTTATGTTTGGGAAGACCAAGGTACAGGTACATAAAGACACAGTGTGAGATAATTGAAAAAGTGTTCTTATATATGTTTTTCTCAGTTTTAGTTTGCTTGTATAATTTTTTTTATGACACCTGAAAACGGGTCTCATAGACACGGACACCATACACAGGTACAGATTGTTAGCACAAACGTTACATTTCATTCACAAATGTTAAATGACAAAACAATTAAAAATGTCAAACTCTGAACAGGTCATAATCACTACCAACCAGCTTTTAAGAAATAAACACCCTTCAGGTGTTATGCCCTATTCATTTTAGTGGGCTCTGCAAAATTGAATCAAGCCTGTAATGCATTGATTGGATTTATTCTTATTTTTTCATGGAAGAATGACATCATAAACAAGGTTTTGCATTACTTGATAATGTGTTCTGTTATAAAATCCAATCTGCTATTAATACAAAAATAAAATGGGACATATTGGTTTGCTATGTGGTTCTCATGAATATACTGGTTCTGGGGCAGTAGTTGTTTTGTGAATTGTGTATTAATTGCCAACAGACTCAATACGGCTCTATTAATATCTGTTACTAAGTAGACCCCATCCATGCATAAATCACACATCACTAATTAGTGTAAAATTTAAATCATGTTGTAAAGACACAAAGAATGACTCACACAATACAGAGGTGCCAAGCCATCATTGTACTAATTATTTTGCAATTATGTTTAATAAGTTCTCTTGTAGGCAATCTACACCCAGAAAAAAATGCCTTTCACTGAAGGAATATCTAACTCTGCTTCAGTATTTATAAATGAAAACATCACAAAGAAATCAAAGGGAAATACGTCTCTCCAGTTATATGAATGCCTGCAGCAGACTGTTTACACACTTTTAAGATTATGAATCATTGAAGTCTGCTGCTTCGATGAAATGCTTTCATCAATATCTGTATAAATGTTGACCATAAGCATAGTAACTGATTGGAGATTTATTGTGCAAATCTACTTTTACTGCCAAAAACCTGTAGGCATACATTTCATAACACAACAACAACAACACACACACAAAAAAAATAGTACAGATTCACATGTAGACTGTCTTTTAATATAACATAATAACAAAATATAATAGGAATTACATTTATGTAAATGTATATTTTTATATTGCAACGAGGAAAATTTGATTAATTACAGTTGTGGGTGAAAAAGAGTTCAATCAAAAAGACAGTTTTAAAACATAGCTTGTATAGTTAACAGATGCTAAATGAGGTTACTACACATGAATGTGAATTTTTAGCTAACCAACTGAATATAAATGAATTGAAATAAGCTTTCCAAAAAGAGCTTAAATATCTTCCAAGAACTTTTGTTGAAGCTGAATAATATGTCCTCCTTCCGAGACAGAGAAGTACACCAGGTCAAAGCCAGCTAAGATGACTTTTTTGTTTGGTTCCATTTTAGGCTAAAACATGATGACAGGAACATGTTTTGATAACAAAATAAATAAATGAAGTTATAAAAAAATCTGCCTATTCTGAGCTTTTCATTCTAGAGACAGCATGTCACTTTTAAATGTTGGGTGTTAAATGTAAGTTTAATTTTATGTTAAAGAAAAAAAACAACTAATTAATAAACATATTGTTTCATATTTCCTAATGTTCTTTGAACCTACATTCAGTAAATCACTTCTTATTTGCAAATCGGAGAGTTTTAGACATTATGTCAAGTCTTTCTGGAATTGGTGACTTGGAACTTGTAATGGAGTATTTTTGAAGTGATGTATCTGTACTTTAAAACTGGTTTGCAGGGACTCTTTACTCCTCTGATTTTTATACAACTTTTTGTTATAATAGACTTAGAGGTAATAAAACAAGACAGTGATTTACAGTCATCTTTTAATAGACAAAAGTTGATCTGGGATCAAACATAAGGATTCAGATCATAGATCTCATTACCGTGGTACCTCAAGATACGAATACTTCACTTTATGCAGAATATTTTTTCATTATATGAAAAAAATGTTGAGTTACAATAAAAAAAATTGTGTTGGTGTCTTAAATTCGTGAATATTTATGCGGTGCTTTTTTGGCAATGACTTTCCTCCCCTACCATGTCTTCTGACACTTCCCCACATCACCTCACTTGAAAGTTAAGGGTTATTATTTTTCATTTATTTTATTCTGTTTTCATTGTTTTATTATTATTTATTAGATTTATAATGTTTACCTTTAAGGATTGAAGAATCCTAGTTTATTTTTCTCCGGTTTTCCATGTAATTTTCTTGCTTCAACATATGAAAAATTCAGCATATGAAGGCCACCCCTGAATTAATTAATTTCATATCTTTCTGTATTATATCATTTTTTCAGTGAAAGGAAGAAGAACTTTAAAGTAGTACAATTGTTTAGCATTCTAAATATCATGCACTTGACTTCTTACAACTGCAAACAATCATTTTTCCTAATATACAACATCCATTACAATAGACAAAGAGAATCTGTGAACTTAACTAAATCCTCAATTGTTTAAAACGATGCTGTATGATATGGTGAAGCATAGACAGAAGAGTACAGACAGAGGAACAAGACAGAAATACATTAATTGGTTAAACAACTAACAAGTGCTCTAATAGTCGCCCCAAGCCCATGGCAGCATGATGGCAGGTTGGTGGGGTTCCGTCTGTTGGTTGGCTACATCCCTGCTCTCCTCGTGGGCTGGGGCTGGTGTGGCTGAGTGGAGAGAAGAACCCCACTCACTAGGATTTGGAATGTGGCCCACTTTCTCAGCTTTAATAAGAGTAATCAGCGCCCCCATGCCAGGTACCAGCCTCTCCTCACAGCAGAGATATGGCACAGTACTTGCACAAGCCTGGCAATGTTTACACAAAACATGCCCACAAACACAAACACCACTGAATTAAACAGAATGGATTTTCTGTGTGCTTTTTTGGATTTATGGTGAATAAAATCTTACAATGGAAGAGGAACAGGGATTCCAGTTGATCCAATCAATACTGCGTAATTGATTGTTATTGTCTTACACCAGAAGGGTATTGATCACACTGTTTTTCCAACAATCCTTAGCTACACTTTAACAAGCCTGAAACACTTTGACAGTACAATTAGCATATTCAGCTAATCATTCACAGATCTGATTGTTTCCGGTTGTCACTTTTAACAGTGAAGATCAGGTATGGCAAACGTTATTATTCACGGTGAATATTATTGGCATGTAAATTCTAGATAACATCTCGCTCTTCCAGATCGCATAATTGATTTTACATGTTGAACTTGAATCAGTATTATTTTGACTCAACATTTGTAGAAGAGATTGAAGAATTTTTTCCAAAGCTTTTTCTACATCTTATATCCTGTGTGTATGTGACCATGTGTAGCAGATTTAATCCTTCATCCCCAGAACATAATCTTGTATGAAGCTAAATGACTCTGTTTTGTGTATGCTACTCACCATGCACACACGAGGGTCAGCAGGAACCACAGAAGAACTGCCAATTTGAATGTGCTTTATTTCGCTCTCAAGATAATCATAACAAGATAAGTCATAAACACACAAAATATATATTCCTCCATAAAAAGCCTTCCTCCAGAAAAAATGGGAAAGAGAAGAGAGTGGAACAATTTTTATTTATAAATGTATATTTTATATATATTTTTATATTACATATCTATATATTTATAAACACCAAAAATTATTCATATGTCAGCAGCCTTCCTCCACCTGTTAATCTCTAAATGTGCTTTGTTAAACTTCAACTCTTATAACAAAATATGTGAATATAATACTTATACTATATTCTTTATATAATCACCCACAGGTTACAACCTGTTGCATCATACATTCACTTGAAAAAAACATAGAAAATTTTACAAAATAACCTAAATTTACACTCAACTCTATCTTCTTGTCAGATTTGTCCCTTTCAGGGTCACCACTGCAGAAAGACCCATCAACTTATCTGCCATGTGTTTTACTCAGCGGATGCCCTTCCAGCCACAACTCACTGTGAAACATCCTTACACACTCATTCACTATGACAATTGTGTTTACCTGTACTGCATGTCTTTGGGGGAAACCGGAGGACTCGGAGTAAACTCACGCGATCTCGGGGAGAACATGCAAACTCCTCACAGAAATGCCAACTGACCCAGTTGAGGCTCGAACCAGTGACCTTCTTGCTGTGAGACGACCCTGCTACCCACTGCGCCACCATGATGCCCTCACTCAACTCTAATTAAACATTAACATTCTATTAAAATTCAATCATGTATTAACACATTTGTTTAAAGCACATGTTATAAAACAACAAAGCTTGGAGAAACGGTACCTCTCTCCTCAAGCACAAAATTAAAAGAGAGCTAGTGGCTAAACCGTCGCATCTTTACTCAAATTTTTAGTGAAGCTACTCCTCTTGAGCCCCTCCCAAGTTACCACAATAAAATTCACTCCTATACAAAACAGAATTATAACAGCTTACACATTAAATGCAAATGTCTACTGAACTGTTAATAATGAATTATCTGGCGTACAAACATTCATTTTGTTGCACATGTGCAGGTAGAAACAGGTGTTCTGTTATACCACACGTCCTTATATTCTTGTGAAAAACTTAAATACAATTTTTTTTTTATCCAGGAGAGTGGTATTCAAATCAGTTGTTGAGTTTTTATAAATAAACATTTAATTGTATTTAAATGTGGATTAATGGCAAATCCACATACACATACATGTGACCTTTTCATGAAGTGTCTCAGAGATTCACTAGTGTCGCACCATGAGAACACTAATCCGTTCTCATCTGAAGTAAATCATTCAAGATATGTATCTATCAAACACTAGCGGTCTTATCGGTGACTATGGAATATTGACTACATTGGACTCACATAAAAGGACTACACTTCCCATCACTCACCGTAAGACAATAGTTGCACTACCAGGTGTTATTTTCCAGTGAAATGTTTTGGATTTTTTTTGTGTTTTTCTTTTTATTTGCTCTTTGTCATTGTCTCCTGTGAGTTCCATCATTCTCATCCTCAGTGATTTTGAAGTTGTGATGAAGTTTTTGTTTGCCAATAAATTGTGTTTTACTCATCATCCCTATGTTGACTGGCATTCTTGCCATCTTATACGAATCTAAAGGATTTCCTGAACTTGTCATTTAAATGTTAGTTTAAACAACTATTTAAATATTTAATTTAATTAAAATGCACAATTTGGAGTGTGTCTAATTCCAAGATTTTAGGAGGATTATGTGGCTATTTAAACATAATCATAATAAACATAATGTTTTAGCTTATCTTATATAGTTTAATCATTAATCCCCTAAAGAAAACAAAAACCTAGTTTACATTCGAGTTTAACCAAATGTTGTTTAAGCAACAAATTTTTCTACTATCCATTAGTTCCTTCAGAAAAGTGTCTGGAGTCATATTGGGGAACACTTCCTCCACCACCTCATGATGAAAACAAGGCACTTACTGTTTTACCCTTTAAAAGTAAAATTAAAGTTGCTTGTGCATTGTCAGGTCCGCTATATATGTCAATACTTTTCTTCTACAGGGAAGAGATAGTTAGTTCTAACTAACACACATTTAATTTCCTCATTGTAACATCTACACAACAAAGAAAACAGTTTGCTAGTAACATGTCCAAGTCCTGTGAATAACACTCACGTACGTAAACACACATCCGTCCCAAAAGATGCCTGGGCCAGACCTCTGCTTCCTGAGGCCCTCATGAAAACATTGCCTCTAACCTGACACTGCCGGTCGGGGTGGAAACCAGAGAGTTGAAGAGAGGCAGACAGAGGCCCTCTGAGGACACAGTGTTTCATACAGTAAAGCTAGTATGTGGAGCAGACACCCCACGTATATTCAAGACTATGCAGTTTAACACAAACTGTCTATCACAGGTCCCCGATGTTCAGCTCCCCTTTTACTTTGGATTGATAGGTAACAGCATTTAAGCCGACTGGCTATACTTTTTCACATGAGAAATAAGCAGCAGTGTCATGTATAGTTTTTTCTGGGTAAAAAGAAAGTGAGGCAGACACGATAAGTCTAGCTGGTTCAATGGAAGGAAACCCCTCAGAGGAACCAGTCTTGGCTTTTCCTTCTCAAGGGAGAAGCATAACATGTATTTGTTTAATCCTTCTATGGTGTTTGAGTCTGTGGGACCCAATTTCAGTTTTCATTAAAAAAAATTAATTCAAGCAATTATTATTTGAAACTGAGATTCACCAGCCTTGGCTCCTTTTCTGTGAAAAACTTATATCAGAACACATTTTGTAAGACCCCACACTGTATACCCCCTACACATTTATATTACACACAAGGTGTTCGGCTCTACTGATTTACCTTTATTCTGTCTTCCCACACAAACATAAATCACATATGAACATACAATTCATTCATTCATCTTGTCTACCCTGTCTACCTCCATGAGCTCATACGCTCCTACATGCCCTCCAGAAGCCTGCGCTCAGAGAAGGAACAGCGACTTGTGGTTCCATCCCACAAGGGTAGAAGATCTCTCAGCAGAACCTTCTCTTTCACTGTTCCTGGTTGGTGGAACAAACTCCCTGATCCAGTCAGGAAAGCAGCAACACTAACAGCTTTCAAAAAGCAACTGAAAACTCTTCTCTTCAGAGAACACCTACTATAAAAAAAAAAAAAAACTACTACCTTCTTTTTCCCTCCTCTGTCTTTACCTTCTTCCCCTACTGCTTTGGTTTTTTGATCAGTTGATACAATTTCTATTGTTAGAAGTTGAGATAGACTTTGACGGTGTAACAAATTGCATATTGTCTCTCCCTAATGTAAGTCGCTTTGGACAAAAGCGTCTGCCAAATGCATAAATGTAAATGTAATCTTCATGTCGGCTTTATTCCCTTTCGGGGTCGCCACAGCGGAATGAGCCGCCAACTCACTGGCATATGTTTTACGCAGCGGATGCCCTTCCCTGCCGCAACCCATCACTGGGAAACATTCACACACAACACTATGGGCAATTGTTCTTATTCAATTCACTTATTCCACATGTCTTTGGACTTGTGGGGAACCGGAGCACCCGGGGAAAACCCACGCGATCACGGAGAGAACATGCAAACTCCACACAGAAATGCCACCTGCCCCAGCCGAGCCTAGAACCAGCGACCTTCTTTCTGTGAGACGACCGTGCTACCCACTGCGCCACCGTGACGCCTGAACATACAATTTTAGTATACAATTCTATGATTGTATGAATTAAAAGTCCCAAAATGCAATAGGTCTAGCAGACCTGCTGTTAAAGTAACAATAATGCGAACACCACGCATGGTTTAAATTCTAAATGTGAAGAAATAAGGTTAAAAAAACAATAAATAAAGTATATTTGCTCTTATTTATAGTTTTTTAACCTTATTTTTTCACATTAAGATTTTAAACCATGTATGGTGTTCGCACCAGACCCGCAAACACTGCTTGAGTAATAGTAATATGAACACCACACAGGGGTTAATACTTTACTTCTTTTTAAATTATGGTTTAAAAATATAACCTGGGTTCCTCAGAAATAGATTTGAAACTGTCAATCATGAGAATTCAAACAAATACCAGCTTTTGATTATTAATGAAATATGTGATTGTTTATGCAATCACCTCGAACTAGATGTCAGCTCTCAGTTTCTTCAGCCCATTAGCTTTTGTCAAATGTGAATGTCCCAAGATGTTTTCATCTAATTGTGTATTTTGGAATAAGACTTCAGCAACCACAATACAAATACATATTAAATATGAGGCGAGATTGATGAAAATGAAAACAGTAAGTAGTTTATCAATATTTTAATCTTTTTAGAAATGTACAAAGTATGTTGTTCAGTAATACTATTTATATATAGTAGCTGCATGCCATGTAATAGAAACCAATGCAATTTGTTAAATGTTTTACAATTAAAAAGATCATGAGAAATAAGAACATTTCTTCTATCTATTTGTATTGAGTGGTGAGTTAAAAATGCAGAGTGCCAACAACAAACCGACTGTGACTGGCTGATCCCTTCAATTGAAGCTGGCCTCAGTAGTGCAATAGGTAATTCTCTGATGGAAAAAATAATTGAGCAAAAAAAAACAAGACATGCTGTAGACACAATTTGGTAACTACGTAAAAAAAGTTTTAGTGCAGTTAGAACTGGAAAAGAAATTTAAACTGGGTCAGAAAATGTGATCGTTCCTCTAAATTTAATGAAAGATCTTTAAATCATGAAAGAATTTGATTACACAGTGAAGTTCAGAATAAAACATTATAATAACTTATGGCCACAAGTCTGCCTATTTGCAACACTTCTTGGTTTCTGTCTTTTGACAAAGCTCTCCATTTCCTACCCTGCTGTTTCTATTCTAGTAACTCCTTACTCGCTCAGTTATTACAGTAGAGGGGAGAATCTAACAACTAGACATTCTAGCAATCACTGACAGATCAATCAAAAGATGGCTGATTACTGAGGGTGAAGGCAGAATTGGTCATTTAACCACACTACAGAAAACGAAAGCAATCCAGCTGAATGCAGATTGGGTGTCAGTCAAAGCACTGTCCACACGGGCACCAAACTGTCCGCCAGCACACAAATGTATTAACAAGCCGTTCTGATGCTTATAATCACAGCTGTGGCACTCAGGTGCGACAGGGTAAAATGCAGAGCTTGACAGTAAAGGAAATAAGCTGGATGCTGCAAGGTGCTGATTTGCAGAGTTGAAGCAGTTATAGTACTCTGAGAGAAAGAAACATTTTCCAGCCAGTCAAATTGCTTTTAGTTTTCTTTTATTTCCCCAATCTGCCTGAAAGATGAGTTTGCTTGGATTGTTCAGGAAGCTTGTGGTTGAGCTTAACAACAAAATGGACTAAAAGCTTTTGTGGTTAGCGATTGTGGATGTAGCCCTCACAAGAGTGTCTTTGTTTAGACACCATGGTTTGAGGTTATTGATTAATTACGAAACAGATCTTACTAAATTATCTGATTCCAATTGTCCAATCTGTCCATTGATGCTGGCTTCACGGTGCTGCAGTGGGTAACATGATTATCTCACCGCACTAAGGTCGCTGGTTCAAGCTTTGGCTGGGTCAGTTGATATTTCTGTGTGGAGTTTCCATGTTCTCCTCGTGATTGCGTGAGTTTACTCTGGGTGCTCCGGTTTCTCCCACTAGTCCAAAGAGTTCTCCCACTAGTTCCAACTGAATTGGGTAAACTAAATTGCTAAATTGTTCGTAGTGTATGAGTGTGTTTCCTAATGGTGGGTTGTGGCTGGAAGGGCATCTGCTGCATAAAACATATGCTAGATATATGTAGCCGGTTCATTCCGCTGTAGCAACCCCAGACATTAAAGAGACTAAGGTGGCAAGATGAATGAATTAATGAATGAAAATTTGTTGATGCTATTAGAACATTGACAAAACCAAATATCATTGATTTTCTATTGACAATCCATTGAAACCTTTTAGTAATGGGGGTTCTCCCATTTTTGAGTACTAAAAATGTCAGATGCTTGTTTAATAATTGTAAAAAATATGGATAAAATATTGACACAAAGCCGCCTCCTGCCATTTGGCCGTTCGAAGTTACAGCAAATGGGATTTTTATGTTCACCTTTTTATGAAGTAATGACGACAGACAGCCAGAGCAGTACAGTGATTGGTTCTGTGTAGCTGTCAATCACATAACCATGCCTTGTTTTTTTAGGAGAAATTAGCCATACTAAATTACATTTTAAAGTTACAAAAAACACAAAATCGTTGTACTGTATAGGTATCTATCTTAAATAATCAAAACTGTTTGCTTCCTCTCTCATTCCCTTTACATTAGGGGATGGAATTAAAAAAACAAACAGCAGTCATACTCAGGGGGCGATCACAGTGCGGCTGAATCAAGCAGCAGGTCGTGTGAAACAGACCCGCTTGGGAAGCGATTGATAGCAAAAATGTAATCAATTACAAAAATGCACACATTTTGACCAAATTTACTAATAAGTTGGCAGTAGGTGTAGCAGGTACCTACTGAACAATTTGAATGGCTTGATAAGCCCGTATCCTCATATGTTAGACTTGCCAATAAAATGGAGAAAACTTTTTCCAAGTTCATTAACCTCGCAGGATTTTCTTTCTGTAGTAAATGTAAAAAAAAAACTTTTTCTGAGGTCATATTTTATCAAATATTCTCTTTCATAGTTTAAACCAGTGAAGAAGATATTCCAGTTGTGACTCCAGCTGGCAGTCATCAGTTGGTACAGCTGTAACCAGCTGTTAACACCAAGCAAGAAAAAAAAGCTGTTGTGGGAAGATACTTACTCGCATCATTAAGAAGATAAATCTGACTTTTGGTTAGCACACATAAGCTGCAAGTTCAGATCCCTGCACAAAGCGTGTGTAGCTTGGGCAGAGAACAGAGGTGCGGGTTGTGCCAGGGATGTGTTTAGATGTTCTCGTTACGCTTCACTGCCCTGTGCTCTTGGCACGCCGACACTCCCGGAGCCTGCCAAAAAATGTGCCACTGGCTTTCACCTCTGCTTCGACAACTGGACAATAGAGCATAATGTAGCAAGACGGCACGCATGGGCACAAGAATCATAGGAAAATACTAAATCTGTTTAACGGTGCAGAAGCCGTTTGAAATAACAACATTCCTTATTTATGTGTCTAATATGGGATTTGGGTATCAGACGGAAAGAAAAGGGCCAAAGCCTATGAGCTTACTGTCAGGCTTTAAAAGATGAGCAACCATGCAGACAGACAGCTTATGTGCTTCTCTTATTTCATTAAAACATCAACAAGCAATTAGGACAGTAAATACGATGCTTTTAACAGGAAAGAGACAAAAGCATCAATACCCGCTTTTGATTTGTCAGTGAAGGATACACAGTGTTTTTTTTTTGCACATAAAATCAGAATACCACTAGCCTCCCTCCTTTCCTTTGCTAGCTCACACACTCACTCATCCTCCAGATCAGCAGGAGTCCAAATCAAGCTGATTTTCCTCTTTGATTCAGACGTGGCGCACAGCTCAGATTGGATTTCAGAGAGGAGGAGAGGACAGTGGGTGAAAAAAGAGAGAGAAATGAAGTGGTGGAGGAGAATGTTTTGCATAATATAATGTGAAAATAAGACACAGAGGAGTCAGGCGAGTAGATTTCTGTCTAAGCTTGCTTCTCTTATTTACGTCATACACTAAATTAAAGAAAGAATATAAACAAGGGTTTCTAAATTATGGTTTCTAAACAAAAAATATCCTGTTAATAAAAGTTGATATTCTGACATTATTAGTTGTTTTTTAAATGCTCTAATCAACTAGACAAACATTAAAAACATTGATTTCCTTACAACGGTAACCAAGTTTTTTTAAATACTGCTGAATTTAATTTTTGTTGATCTTGATGTTATTTAATACTGAACAAACCAAAATTCATGATGTTAACAGAGGTTCTGGTAATGTTTATTCCACATTCAAGTAAGCTGTTGAGTTTTACTTTTACAAGAAGTAGTCTTTTTTTTGAGTTCAGCCAAGATAATTGCTTACATTCGTGTAATTGTATTATTGCCTGCAGGTAATCCCAATCACAAAAGCTTATATTCTTTAAAGTCGAATTGAAAAGTATTTGCTTTGAGCAGTGAGAATTTATCCCATTAACGTTTTAATAATATTAAAAAAAAAATTGTTTAAATATTGGTCTCCAATTTGGACTCCATTCTTCTTCTTCAAAATGACTTCCTTCATTTTCCAAATTTTATCCTAATTTGTAACAATAACATTGTAACAGTATTGTAACAGTAATTTGAAAACAATACACACACTCAATGTCATGCTTGTGTGCGTAATATTCAATGTTCTCAGAGGTGGCAGTATTGCAAAAAAAAAGTGTGAATTCATTTGCTAAAGCAGTGAAGTTGGACTAATGCAACACACCTGCTCTCCCTGCACCATCATTAGCCTGGGCGGCCCAGCGGAAAGGTCAAGGCTAAATTGCAATCTGCTGCCATTCGAGAGGTACGTAAAAATGCAGCCGTCGGCCTCATCACAACTAATGCACACACTGATGAGTAGGAGGGAACTACCACCATGGAGAGATGGATGGTGGGAAAATGATTTCTGTGTGAAGAACTCATGAGGTTGAGACTCATGAACTTCATATGGAAGAACAACATAATCATCCAAATAAGCAAAGCATTTTAGCCCACCTGTGTGGCTCCAAAAATGCTAAACATACACGGGTCTGTGTAAAAGTGTGTTTGTCATGAAAATTGTTAGCAAATTATTCATGGAGACACATGCTAACATATAAACACACACTCCCACATGAGCCGTGCCTCGACGAATACCTGCCCAGTGGTAATTAATCGCTGTGGTATTTAGGCCTGTTGGAGCAGACAAATATGACAGAGACAGGGACAATTAGGATCCTTGTTCAAGCTACATTAACTCTCTACGCTATTACACCATGGTTTGCTGGAATGGCTTGTAAAAAAGCATCAAGGAGATTGTTCCTCATGGGCCTTGGCAATATTAATGAAAAAAAGGAAGATTCAGTTTATTGTTGCCACATAATTGCAAATAAATTTCAATTAGCTGCTGTGTCACCCCTGTAAGTGTGAAATGTGCGCCAACATCAACTTGCCTTGGATGAATGGGGCAATGAGAACAAAACTGGTGGCTTTTAGTTTTATTTTGTCTGCAAAGACAGTAGAGGAAATGAAGGTCAGAGTCGCTATTAAGTAGATTCACAAAACTGGCAAACAATTGAATGTTTTGTACAGGAGTGGGGAGGAGGAATGTGAATGAAATAATGGGGGGAAAATAGGAAGAGAAAATGAGAGGTTGAGAGGGAGATGAGCGGTGTTTAGTATTCTTCTCTGATCGGCTCCCAGTGTGTGCTCCACGCTTTCCTCTCCCTCTTGCTGAATATATGAGGATATTTAGACTGTATCATCAGCTGTAACATTGGACACCTTGAAAAGTCACTCTCTCACAGATGACAAAATCACTAAAAACGGCAGGTACAGTTTGTAATTTTACAATTTGAATGGATTATATTAATATTATAAATAAATATATAAATTTATTAGTATAAAAATACTTACAAATGTTTAAAACCAGATTTAAACATATCTGTTTAATCATTCAAATAACTGGCTCTTGTTGTGTCTAGTGATGGTGACTCATTAATTTTGGTGACTTTTTTACAAATATCCGTAAATAATTGTTTCCTTAATTCTCTAACAAGATTACTTGCAAATAGTTATGACAAAATACAAAATAGTGAAATACACTAATAAGTGAAATTTAACTAGCTGTCTGCATCTTTTGATTATCAACATGCACCAGAAAAGCCTCTTCTGATACTTCCAAAACATTGATATTAGGTAGTTTGTTCAGTAAAATCCATAATGTGCCAAATGTGTTTAGTGAAAAAGGAGCTTTAGTGTTAATTTCAGCAAAGCAGGAGTAACATCATCACAATACCACGTGAAATACCATAACATGTGAACGAGCGATTCAGATAAACGAAACCTCTCTAACATCCAGGCAGTAGCCATTAAAAAACATTGCAAATGATAAGAACGAGTTAAAGAGTGATTGAAATGAACTGCTCGTGTGTATATCTGGGTACTGTATCCATTAAAATGCATTTCGAATGATAAGAACGAGTTGAAGAGCGATTTCAATTAACAGTTTTTTTTTCTATATACAATTCTGGGTTTCATTGAGAAACAATCGTGAGATTGAATGAGATGGATAGAACAAATCGTTCACTAGGAAGAGTAATTCCTCATGACTCACTATAAAGATTCATTGTTTTTGAACGAATCATTCAAGAACTACAGATCACTAGTTGTGTCAAATGAAATGAACGAAATACTCTTGAAACAACAATGCAGTTCAATGTATTTATATAACCATTGGTTTTCATACATACTTTCATTAATGTAAATAATCTGCTGTTCTAGCATGTTTTCAGGTGTTGTCTGGTGATCTGTTTGTTGAAATATTTTTTTTTTGAATGAGCGCATTCATAGTTGTGTGAGGTTCCATGTGATGGGCATCTCGCTGGTGGAGTTCTGGTTCTCCTCGTGTGTATGGATTTTTTTTTTTGTTGCATGCATGAAAATAAATAAACTCTCTTGATTGCCCACAAATTAGCCCAAATATGGCTAAACTAGGCTACACACTTTTTTCATGGTATAACCTGAATACTGTAGATTGAACAAGGATATTAACATTTCCTGATAGCAAAAGGAACTTCATGGTTACTAAGTTGACTGTGTTATGTAATTAGTTCTTGCCCCAAATAGTTTTGGGAGTTTGCATTTTAAGAGTTTGCTGTTGCTTAGAATTGTACTAGACAAACTGTCCAAATGAAGAGTCGGGGAACAAGAACCGACCTGGGCCCGGAGACCACCTCCCCTTTGAAGAGGTGAAGGGGTGGAAGGAGGTATATGATATTGTCCCCTTAGGTTGTGCCTTATAAATTGAAATATTATAGGTGGGATCATAGGATTGGATGATCAAGTATCAGCCAAGAGTCTTCCAAACTTATGCTAATGAAATAATTAACCTCATTTAGATTTATTGATTGAAAGACTAACAAAAACAAAAAGAGATCACTAACTCTGTTGCACCTGGAGGCAATTATTCTAGATTATTATCACTAGAATACTAGTGATCTGATTTCGTGATTATCCAATAGAATTTCACTGCAGTCATAGAAAAGGACTATGCATCCTTTAACTCACTGTCCAACAATAGTTGCACTCTTGGATGCTGATTCCCAGTGAACTCTTTTGAACTGTTAAGCTTCTCATTGTTTAATATATTCCGTAGTTTTTGTCTCCTGCATGTTTTATCCTCTTCGTTTAAATCATTAGTTGCAGTAATCTACAAGGAAAGTTCTTTGCAATAAACAATAAATAAATAAATAATGTCATACCCATTTCTTCCAAGTTGACTGATGTTCCTGACAATAACTCAAAATACCCCAAATATATATATATGTATATATATATATATATATATATATATATATATATATATATATATATATATATATATATATATATATATATATATATATATATATATATATATATATATATATATTGCAATTGCGGCTTCTCTGCAGTGTCCATTTCACACACAATAAAAGCTTCTTAATTAAATTTTTCAAAATAATCTTGTTCTGTTCCACACCTGAGTTGTAATAGAAAATTATGAAAAAAAAACACAACACAAAATTCAGTACCCGTAAATGCTGCTAAAATGTGAGCTTTGAAATGTTCTGCTCGTTTTTAAGCAAACAAGAAAAGGACACCCACATGATGCCACGTCTTAAATGATAGTGTGTGCTCTGATTCCAATATTAGTTCCAAATTATTCACATAGCTGTGCTTGACAGACAGAAAGTTTACATAGGTAGTAGCAAATTGGCAAAAAAATTATTTGACCAAAAACATAATAATAATTTTCAGACCAAATTTCACTCAGACATCATGCGGCATCCCTCCTGCCATAATTTCCTGATGACATTGACAAAATTGTGATTGAAAACAATCTGTCAAGACAGTCATGTTCTCTGTGATAATTACTATCATTATTGATATTATTGTTATTGTGTTTCTGCTTTCCTCTGGCAAGGATGATAACCTGCGTAGGCATGCTGAATTCCAATGATACTGCTTGATAGAGAGCCTGTCATGGGAGAGCAAACAGAAATTCAACTTATTTATTTATAGACGATTGAGTGCAGCGAGTGATCAGTTTCTGTTCTGTCTGAGATTACAATCAGTTAATAACAGTGATTCCACCTTGTGGAAGGAAACTCTGGGAAATGGGCGGTCCCTTGATTTCAGAAGAGCTGAGCCCTTGAGGATCTGACTGAAAAGAACCCTGGAGGATAAACCACTGCGGCAGCTTTCTTTTTGAAAGAAGCTCTGAGAAGGAGCAAGGAAAGACAGGAGAGCACAGGCGTTTCTAAGCAGTCTTTGAGATTCCAGATAAGGTTGTGTGTGAGAAAGAGACTGATCTTCTAGCGGGTCAGGTGGGATCCGAAGCTTGAGCATGGTATCAGCCTAAACCCAAAGCCCTGGGCCCCCACTTGAGGGCCAGCTGGCTGCCGTGAGAGGAGCCGTGGGGGCTTGCCAAGGGCGATAAGCCAGCATGAGCTGAGGGAGAAAGAGAGACTGACAGATTTCACAAAGGAAAAGAAGAAGAGCGTGGAGAGCGAGAAGCAGAGGGAGATGACGAAGACAGGGTTCCAAAGGAGACGCTTGAGTGAATAGGCGTGCATTGTAAATCTTTGCCGTGGCAACCTGCAGCTGTGGCGATGTTTGTGTGATGTGTGGGTGACAGGGAGAAGAGAGGCCGAATTTCTCCTCCGGTATGATGCTGGTGACAGCTTACAGTACGTGAATAGAGGATGTGACTGCTGAGGAAGAATTACCAGAGCTATGCAGCCTGCCATCTTACAAATGGATTCCGTTTAGCCTCGGAATGTAAATAAATAGAGTTAAGACTGAGGTAGACGAGGTTGGGAAGTAGCTGGAGCTGTAATCAGCTGTAAGAATGTTTATCTGCTGCTGGTGTGTGCGGCAGCGGCTGAAATTATGCAAGCGAGTAACAATGAGCAAATTGAACCCCCACAAAAAGCAGCACAAGGTCAGGCGGAAAGACGAGGCACTAGGGTTGAGAGTAGTGGGCGTGAGAGGATAACAGATCATGATAAATTGGCTCGCATTTTACAAACCGCTGGCCCTAATGCCCTGCTCCCACCCAAGACCGCTAGGCTGGAACTTTCTGTTCTGTAATACCTCCACTCAGCCATTTGTGATATATGAAAACCGAGCTGTGGCACTAATTGCACAATTACAATGCGGAAACCGTGTTGTGGTGAGCCAGTGTGTGCAAACTGGCAGGGTTTCATTGAAATATATTTTCATGTTTGAGAATATGTTCTAGGTTAAGCAGAAAAGGAATAATTGGAGTGGTCTAATCAGAGTAGTATGTTCCTTAAAACACACTCAATATCCAAAAAAATTAATTTTTTTCTTCACAGGCAGGTGCTTCATTTTGAAAACAACAACAAACATCTACCTTTGATGATGTAAGAAAGTACAGAGGCATCAATGGAGTTGTAGTTTTTTTTACCCATGATTCCATTTTTTCTACTTAGATTCTCAAGCATTTCAAACATTGTACTCCCGATTGAGTATTGACCACTAACTGTATGTAACATACTAATTGTATATTTATGTACAAATCTTAAAAAAATGTTGAGGATGACAAGACGGAACTAACAAGGTCTCTGATTAAACACCATGATCTAAAGCCCATATTTTGAGTGTCACTACAATAAACACAGATACTGACCAACATCGTGGGGTGAGTGATTGAAAATATAACTTTTTTTCTACGTCTACCTCAACCTTCAACACTATATGCCCAGTTTCATTTGCAATCGTTTCTGCCACAGAAAAGCAAAATCGAAGGGAAGATACTCAAAGTGTATCACCTGATTCGGTCGTAAACACACACAAATAGTGTTGTTTGCAAGTTGTTTCAGATAGAATGGAACTCTACATAGTAAAATTTAAAGTTACCAAGCTAGACAGTGTATTTAAGATTTAAAAAATATTGCATGGGTCAGAAGAGCGTCATGGTGGCGCAGTGGGCAGCATGGTCATCTCACAGCAAGAAGCACGCTGGTTCGAGCCTCGGCTGGGTCGGTTGGCATTTCTGTGTGGAGTTTGCATGTTCTCCCCGTGATCGCGTGGGTTTTCTCTGGGTGCTCCGGTTTCCCCACAAGTCCAAAGACATGCGGCATAAGTGAATTGAGGAAGAACGATTGTCCATAGTGTTAAAGTTAAATGAGTGTGTGTGAATGTTTCCCATCGATGGGTTACGGCTGGAAGGGCATCCGCCACATAAAACATGTGCCAGAGTAGTTGGCGGTTCATTCCGCTGTGGCGACCCCGAAAGGGAAAAAGTCGACATGAAAATGGATGCATGGGTCAGTCAATATACTTGACAGTCAACATCTTGATGATGTTTTTACTCTCCTGTCCCATCAGTCAAAATAAGAGAGCAACAAAATGATCCTTCCTTGTCAAATTTGGCACCTCCTAATTAACCCTGCATTATGATTGGATATATTCCTCTGATTGGCTCCCATGCCTCCTGTGTGTGGTGAGTTTTCTGGTGCTGAATCCAGATGTTCACGTCTTCCAGGTGGATGCTGCACACTGGTGGTGGATTCAGAGACAGCCCCCTCAGCATATAAAGCACTTTGAGTGTCTATAAAATGTTATGAATGATTATTTACACAAAATAAAATACAGGTCAAACATAGAAATAGTGCCCTTTATATGTTTTAGCAACATTGCACATTGTAACCTTAAATATGGCATTGCTTTACATGTCTTAGCTCATGCTTTCCCTTGTAACGCACACATTTTCTTTAACAACACTATAAGACTGTGTCCCACTCAAGTACTCTCAAAATCCCAGACCAGGTTAACCTCCCAAGGGGTAAAAAAAAAATCAGTCAACGTGTAAGTGTGTGTGAGTGAGAGTGAGGCAGAAAGAAGAAAAAAATGTATCTTCTACATCGATGAAAGGACAATTTATTACCGTCTGCTGTGGGAGACAGAATATTTTGCCCCAGTGCTTTGCTGGCCCTGTTGACTGTCTGAATGAGGAATGGGTGCGTATTAGTACTCGGGACACTCCAGCACAGCAGCGCCTGGCACAGAACCATCAAATCCTCCATACCGCCCAGGGTCAGAGTTCATGAGTGAAACAGTGTCTGAGGCTCCTGGACTGCTGCACACTGCTTCATCTCCTGCAGTCACAGATTGATACATTATTATATGTACCAGCTCTTTCAAGACTCTCAACAGATAGAGAGCTTTCCTCAAGACACTGTGAGTGTCTTCATGAAGGGCTGCTGACAAGGTTTAAGAGAGAGAGATAGCAAAAAATATTCAAAACATTTGTCTTCAGAACATCCTGTCCTGTTAACACAATGTAGTTTTGGCTCTGTTTCATTTAAGCCTGACAAGCGGTATCTACTGGATCTCTGTTTATAGGCAGCATGCACACATAAGATCATCTTCGAAGGTTTAAACAAAACATTAAAAGGAAAGCATGATATAAAATGGCACATCCATATACAGTATGTATTAGGTTTGTAATGTAAGACTATGATTAGGATATAGGCAAAATGTAAATTTTGTTCACAATTTTCTGTAAATTTATGGTGTATGTGGACAGATCTCAAATTTAACAGATGGTAAAATTGACAGACTTACCAAAGCTTTTCTCAGCTCCAATACTTACTTTCCCTGTATTTTGTAAATGTGTTGATTTCTCGTCTCTGGCAAAAACAAGACCAAATACTAAATGAAACAGAACTTTTAAAAATTCTGAACACTTGCTTTTACCACTGCGGTGGCCGAGAGGTTCAAAACACATTTACATAACGTGAAACACTTTTACAAATTACAAAACCATTTCATATTTTAGAAAATACATTTACAAGTTACAACACACCAAGCTTTCCCGCTGACAGACTGTGATGTCACTTCTTCAGTAAGTTGATTGACAGAAGTCTCATCCAATCAGCGCCAGGTTATCGGTTCTCAATGGTATCCTCCCTTTTCGGTAATCTGAAATGTAAATGTGTTTTCTGAACTTGTAAAAGTGTTTTGGAATTTGTAATTGTGTTTTCTAAAATGCAAATTTGTTTTCCTAAAATGTAAATGTGTTTTCTGAAAAGTTAAAGTGTGTTGTAGCTTGGCCTCTCGGCCACCGTATCCCACCCCAAATTTCACTACCCAACTTTTAATCTAGACATCCCATCCATGGTTTCCAGCCACAGCAGGGTACAACTTCAGCTTCCAAAATGAAAATGTAGTGCTAAAATGTAAAGAAATGTTTTTTTTTATGCTTGCGAACTAAACTGGAATATTTTAAAGAAAATCTGACCAGAACAGTGTGATGACATGGTAAAAACAGGTAGAAAAAATGGTAGTGGAGGTTGAGTAGGGACGATTTTCTACATTCTCCTCTCCACCGTTAAGATCTCTGCTTTTTACAGCATTTCCACTGGGTGCCCTTAATTACAAAAATCAGAGAAGGTGACAGTCCTGTGCTATCCCGGAAGATAGTTTGTGGGAATCTAAGTTATTAATCATGAATGAAGATTTCAATAACAGGTTTGTTTACAAGCTCAACAATGCCGTTGTATCAATATAAATTAAGACACTTGTATTTTTTCTGCAATCTAGTGTCTAATTCGTCACCATAAAGCCTGAATATTTTTTTAACAATACATTTTGTGAGATAAAGCTGCATTTATTATTGCATGTTGCTGTAAATGGAGAATGATAGTATTACAAAACATTTTCAAAATATATTTAAGTACAATTCATTCCTCTTGTACATACTTTTTTTATCAATTCAATAGACTGTTGTTCACAGCACCTTATCTACTGATAACACACGTCATCTTTCTAATGTAGTTTTGATTCAAAAGACAAACATGTGGTGTGAGTTTTTTCTTTTATTTCATGTTTTGGTCTTGCTTACTAAAAACAAAAGTTATGTTTTATGCGTATTTAGTCTACATTTTGCAACCGTTTAAATAGTCTCAAAATTATGACGATAAAACCACCATTAATCCATTACCAATTCTTTCACATCACAGGAAAACCCACTGACACCAACAGATTCTTCTTGCTCTCTATTCCAGAGAACTGTGCACCAGAAAGCTAGGAATGGGGCTCAAAGGTTAAGGCTATAATTGTTTTGCCTCTTAGCAGCATTAAGATAATTTTCCAGAAAAACAGATGGTAGCAGAAAGAGCCAGCTAGTCTTTTCCAGCCGTTTCCTCGGCTCGGGATTATCCCCAGAGTAATGCTTAATGCCTCCACGTTTCTCAGGTGTAATCGGTGAAATGACGGTGCTATTTATCTCACGTCTAGTTCAGCAATACTTACCAACGACTGCCGGCGTGACCTCGGGTGTCTGCACATTAATTTTACCTCAGTCTTTTCTATGGCATCAATTAATAAAAAGTGACGAGGTTTGGTGCAAATGAACAGCCCTTGATAAATGAGGGCCTGGACTTAATTGCTCAGTAAATTAAGAGCTCACAATTGTGGACCAGTTTTAATATTTAAAAAGTCATTAGATGTGGAAATGTCTGGCTTAGTTAAGTATGTAGTCACCCAAAAGGAGGTTAAACACCACATGAAATGAAGACGACATTAAAAGGTGATCAACGAAACATACAAATATCCAGATATGTAGACAGGAATTTGATCCCCTTAAAACTCAAGAACTGTAAATATTTAATTGGTCCACAGAATCTTATTAAATATATCTAATGATTAGAAGAGCTTGTCTCATCATTTCCATTGCATAAGTCTTGAATTAAACATGCAATTGCTGATATGATACCTGTACAGTCCTCATAATAATAGAGTCATAATGAACCTTCTTGAAAAGGATTAAATTGAGCAACATTGCAGCTATATGTGTTATAAAGATGATGGATCACTTTCGGTATTTCCACTTTATTATGATTGGGTAAGATCAATATTTTAACAGTTCAGTTACAAGCCTTAGTACAGTGCTTAATATGTATTATTCATAACCTTTGTCAGCGAACGAGAGAGAGAGGGAGGGAGAGAGAGAGAGTGAGAGAGAGCTAATGGTGTGAATCTGGCTAAAAGAGCAGGGACGGATGTAAAGCACTTGGGGATAAAGTATAAGCGTGGTCATGGTACTGTGATTGATCTCTATGCAAAACTTATGTGAAATGTTCACATTCAATAAATTTATTTTAATCAGGGAGTTGTGAGATAATAATAAAAGTGAATTAATTTGGGAATTTATTTATGATGTTAGCGTCACGGTGGCTCAGTGGGTAGCACGGTCGTCTCACAGCAAGAAGGTCGCTGGTTCTAGGCTTGGCTGGGGCAGGTGGCATTTCTGTGTGGAGTTTGCATGTTCTCCCCATGATCGCGTGGGTTTTCTCCGGGTGCTCCGGTTTCCCCACAAGTCCAAAGACATGCGGTATAAGTGAATTGAATAAGAACAATTGCCATAGTGTTAAAGTGTGAATGTGTGTGTGAATGTTTCCCAGCGATGGGTAGCGGCAGGGAAGGGCATCCGCTGCGTAAAACATATGCCAGAGAGTTGGCGGTTCATTCTGCTGTGGCGACCCCGAAAGGGAATAAAGCTGACATGAAGATGAATGAATGAATTTATGGTGTCAACCTTGTAAAATTAATTATAAATGCATTTTTCAAATAATTTAGTGACATCACAGTCATGCAGTTCAGCTTATATTATTTGCATTAATATTATATAATGTTAAGTCTAAAAACATCACAAAAAAGATGTTTATTTGTTCTATGCTTTATTTATGCATGCAGGGGCGATCATATGATGGGCATTTATTATTACCTGATTTTTTCAGCAAATTACAATGATTCCCCCTTCATCTGAAACAATCTTTTGTAATTACTAGTCAGACCCGGTTTGTTGTGATTAGTTACTTCTATTTTTTTATTATTGTATGTTTGTATGTTCTTAGTAACCAACAAGCCACCTAAAGGACATTTAGAACATTTGCAGATCATACCTTCCCTATTCTCTTACGGTCTTATAATTGTGGGTTACTGTACATGAATGTGCAGAAAAAAAATTTCTTTCACGTTTTTAACTCTCTTGTCACTAGAATAGTCTCTCTGTGAGTGCATAAACCAACTCTAACATGTTTTACAGTCATGGGACTGTTCAGACAACAGATGGTTCAAAATATGTTTAACTTGGACTAAATTTAGGTTTATATGGAAGTGACAAAATTGTACTTAAACACAGTTTGATTCCCTAATACATGTGACCTTTACACTAAGACAAGTAAAAATATAAATCATATAATTGCAAAACTCTTACAATTTTTGTACAGTGCATAGATGATTGTTATTTCCTTCCCTAAGGTATACAATATTTGCGTTGTTACATCAATGCTTAATTAATCTTAAACCAAACAGAATTTGTAGAATTTGGGCTAGATAATTTTAGTACATTAATTTATGTCTGCTACATCCGTATTCCACTTGGCATAAAAACTTATGTCTACAAGCCACGTGCATGTGTCGGTGACATACTTTCAGCTCTGAGTGAAACCGCTGGGATTAAACACAACAGCACATTCATATCTGGTCACGCGCTCAGCGACAGCGCAAGAAGGTCTGTCACTATCAAAGCTGCCTGGAATCTTCTCCCAGCAAAAGCCAGGGAAGAGGATTTCGTAGCAAGCTTCTAACCATCTTTTTTGAAAAGCAAATCCTTTTACCCCTCCCAAAACTCCTGGCCTGGGCTCACCTTCTCCGTATTTAAAGTCCCAGTGTGGAAGGAATGGGAGCGAGCCCTGGAAAGTTTGTGTCGGGGAGTGGGTCGCTCTGTCTCTGATTAGATGTGGAGTGGTAATAGGCTCCTGTAGGCGCTGCGCTAACCCCGCTGCTCCCGCGGCAGCCACTGCGACTGGAATTAATCAGGTCTTCTGGGAACTTCTCTCAGTCGCTCTCTGCAGGCGAGCCACTCCGTAGTCATTTACCAGCCAATCTGACTGTCAGGCTTCTGTCATTTAGGCCTTTTCATTATGCTTTTATCCCTTCGTCTCTGTCGCCAGCGCCCTCTATTAAAAACAGAATGACTCTTGCAGACAGAGAGACAAAAATTAGGTAGGAGTGACAGATTGTCCAGATGTCAGGTGCTTTTGAAGGATCACACTGACAAATACTAAGATCCTGTCCAAACAACAAGGGTATGTTCAAAACCACTGGATATTTCTGTGCGGCTTGGTCATTTGTCAAGAAACCGCTGCTTCAGTCTCAGGTTACTGGAGGAAATTTCTTTTCAGAAACTTTGCTGTCATGTTGCTGATGAATCCAGGGTTTTTTCTTTTCTCTTGCTCACGATGAAACCTCTGAAAATAAACTATGTTGTTCAGCAGCCATTCAGGAACAGCCATGTAATTGAATACGTGTCGTATGCTTCAATGCTACAGTATTTACCAGGCAGTATTTAGTCTGGCTTTGAAGCGACTACTACTAAAACACTCACTATGATCTAAAAAAGATACAATTCAATATGTTCCTTTTGTTGCTGTTTTTTCCCTTGTTCTCTTGTTTCTTAAATATAGAAAAATATCTCTTATATATAAATTCTTTATAGAAGAATGCACTCAAAATTAACGTTGGTACTGAGGGGAAGCAGAGTGGTTAAGTTTAAGTGTCTTGTTACCTGAAGAGACCATTGCGGACATTTTGAGTTTATAATTTCACCCAAATGCACACATAGCACAATGAAATACACCTTGAAGAAATAAGCAGAGAGCTGGGCAACCATAGCTGTGGTGCTCAGGGAGGAGTCAGGAAACATGTAGTCTCAGCTTCAGACATCACACCCACGGGACGTTTGTCAAAGGTCTGATAAGTTTGGTGCTTTTCTATGGCAAATACTTCAAGAATCTTGAAGTCATGATCTGATTTGTGAGTTTGTCCAAATCTTCAGGAGAAGCGGGTGTCGCATTTTAGAACATTGTTGTTCTATTCTTGAAACTTTGCATTATCTTAACTTTATTTCATGGCTAACTTGTTACATGTTGGTCAGTTGATTTGGTGACATTTTCACGGCTAAACATCTGGCTACACGAGAATAGGAAACTTGTAACTTACTTAAGAAAACGATAGCTGCTGGAGTTGAGAGAGTGTTGTGACAGCTATGCAATACATTTCTTTTTTTGTGGAAAACCCTAATCATAATTCACTAAACCCATAAATTCAGCTGCATGATATCAGAACTTTGAAAGTGGTTAGCTTAAAACACTTCAATGAATGAATGAGAATCAGATGACCTCAAACAACCAATCTGCTTATTTAGTTGTGACATCATGCACCGATTCCAGGGCCTGGTGATACACTCACCCATGGACAGATAATTGGAGAAGGGGCTGAAACTTTTATCATTATTGCATCAAAAACGTTTAAATCAGTTTTAATTCAAGCAGAACATTATGTGTCGATAAACAATTACATTTATAAAATTTAAACTGAGGTTTGGAAACAAAAGTTAAATGTATGGCACCGTTGTTTCACATGGAAGTTTATATTATTTATTTTAAGAATTATGAGGAATATTTTGATTCCATAACTGAAAGCTACAATCATAAACTGAATGTAATATCTATTTTCCAGTTTATAGTAGGTGGAGTATGTACCTAATGGCTCATTTGAATGGTTTAATAACAACGTATGTTCTTCAGATCATATTTGAAACAGTTGCCTACAATATTTTCAGCAATGGCAGCCAAAATCTCAGAAGTTGTTAAAGTCCTTTGACATAATGCTAAGTAAAGTACTCTTGTAGTAAAATATACACTTCTTAACAAGATGAATAATTTCTTTAAAAAATTGTATTTACATTTATACAATCACATGCGACCATCTTTTACTTTTGCAATTAGTATCACACTGATGTGATGAATTCCACTCTAATACTGGGAACAACAGTGGCTTGTCCTAAATGTGACAATAGGTGGGCCAGCTTTGTTCCCAGTTTATGGAACCCCGCAGTCATAACTACCAATTACTGTGGCTCTCCTTCCCCTGGGCATCAGACTGCTGGATCTGCCCGCTCTGCCACACTAAGCCCGCTTAAGTGACCTATTTTAGGCTTGCAAGCAGACTAGTGAACACCTCAAAGGTTAGATTATCCTATGATGAAATACAGGGCCTTCTTGCTGCAAATTACCCAGGGAAAGAAAGAGAAGTATTTCTCCTACCCCGAACCGCAGATCACAGCCAGTGGCCAAACAGCCCTCCAGCCACCCAGGAATGAGCCGCAAAAATATTCATGAGTAAACAAAAGGAGTGATTTAAAAATGGCCAGAGGTAAGAACAGATTAATAAGAGTGAGGGAGAGAGAACATGAATAGAGTATTAGAAAACTATTCTGTAGCTCCAACTCATCCAGGTCAGAGCAGATAGTGAGAAAGCTTCATTAAGAGCTTAGCTTTGCCTCTGTGTCTGGTTTGCCCCAAACCCATGGGAGCCAAGGACTGCTAAAGAGGAAGTTGCACAGTGAAGGAGAATTGATGTGTGAGTAAGTTAAGAAAATTAGCAGGTGATGAGATTGGCTGCCACTGTTTTTATCCTAACCAAAGAAGTCCATTGCAAGAATTTAAAGTGCCCTTCTGAACTTTTCCGCTCTGGAGGTGAATCTTAATACAAAATGGGATTTAGAAACTACAGTAAATACAATTTGTAGTTTTTAAAGACAGAGACGATGAACAAAAAACAGACAAAGACCAATTTCAAAAGACGAATTTTAAAAACAGAGACGATGAACAAAAGGACAGTTTACTGATTAAGATGCTTATGCTTGTTTACATAGCTTTAAGTAGCATTAGTAATGAATTAATTAGTAAGTAAAGGTCAAAATAGCTAGTTAGTTAATTAGTTAGTTAGTTGCCAAGATTTATTAATTTTGTTTCAAGCATTGAGGTATCTTTGGAATCATGTTTGCCCTAAAAAGATAGATTTTTTTTGACAAATGCTTTATTGCATACAATTATTTGATATTTAAGTCCTGAAGGTATTGTTGTTTGACAATAAAAGGTGAAGTGATTTTGCTCCATCTCCATAATTGAATAACATAACAAGTTTCAGTGAATGTTTGGACTGTGGCAAGGGTAGAAACCTAAGTCACTTGCAACTTTTCAGCATGAATTGTTGTTTAAATTAATAACGTGGATGAAAGACTGCAGTAATAGAAGCGTAATACGTCTCTGGTTATGGTTGTGATTCTGAGCAAGTAAGTCCCTGCTAGAATGGTCTATTCACCGAACGTCCCCATTGGTGTTAAGAACATTTTCTAACAAACTTCTTGTGACGTTCTGGACATGTAAAATGTTGAGGTCTTTAAAGGTTAGGGGGATGTTATTATGTTAATGTTATTAATTGATCACCAGAGGACCATACAGGAACGTTTTTGAGTAATTTTTTTATGTTACATTTTTGTATTTAAATTATGTGAGAGCTGACAGATTTGAAAAATTATTTCTCTAAAATCTTTGAATAAGGTAATCAGTGACAAAATTGTGAACTAACCAGCAAGTAAGTTAAGTTGTATATTTGTTTGTATATTGAGTTTATATTGAGAAGTCATTATTGTGAAATACACAAACGCAAAAACATTACATTTTAGTTTACAATTTTGTATGAATAAAGGAAAAGGTTAAATTGAAGGGCTGCATATCCTAAGTAGAATATGTAGTTCCCAAAAACTGAGATTTCGATACCCAAAAATAAGACAAATTGTGAATATGTTTACTTTAAAATCCCTTTAGGTGGATCATAGATTTTACATTGTAACACTTAGTAAGAGGTTTGTTTGATTAGTGAAAAGTTGTCACTTGTGTTGCAGTATGTACCATAAGTGTTGACAAATTCTGACGTTTCCTTAGGTTTCTACATTTACCACTTGACCACTTAACTAAGGGAGAGATTGAATTGCTTTTTAACTTATACTAATGGGTTTAGTGTAATTTTTTCTTTGACATCACTGATTGGCAAATTATACATTTAAAATGGGTGGAAAAAATCTGCTTGTGGAAAAACATATTTTTTCTCAGTTTTCACAGTCCTTCAACTGAAAACAGGATTGTTTTTTCAAAAACCTTCATTATCCTCGAGTTGTCTCAGAGTGGAGAATTTCTTGCTAAATCCATGATTGATGTGTGATCTATATAATGGTAAAACAAATGGGCCTCCTTGCTAATTCCCGCCTTATAATGTCTGATGAAATATGCCTTGCTCGTTTTGGGTGTCTGACATGAAATATTGGTGTGTGGTAGCCAGGGCAGACATGAACCAGAGCACTCGGCCACTGTACCGCACCACACAGACAATCCACAGAGACGGAGCCAATTAAGATAAGCCTCCATTCAGAGGAAGAGGTTGTTTGACATGCTGTCATGCTAATAGAGACAACCGTCATTACGCTAAGGTACGACACACAGCGAGGTACCTGCAGAATGTAGCCCTAATTGGTCAACTGTTCCTATGTAAGTCCTTCTTGCTGCTAAAGGCTCTCAGTGTTTGGTCTGGTTCCTCTTTCAGACGTGTCTGTTATGAGCCGTGTTAGTCTGCCAGAGGTAATTTCTCTACTCCGGCTCCTGGCTTGAAGTGGATACACTCCAGATTTGACAAGAACAGTTAAGCCTTGCAATAACAAACTCTGGGTTCCTCTGAATAGTGTCAGTCTCAGGAAACCTAGATCAGACTGGATTTAAGTATTAAAAGATTGCTTCAAGTGAAATGTATATTTCGGGTTAGTATAAAACTAGAGGGAAGAAGTGAATTGTCTTGAAACTTCTAAAGATAACATTTTTGAGCAAGTGCTTAATCATTCTATATATATATTTTGCTACAGTCAGTGGTAAAGCTGATCAATTATAGATAAACATTTTATTTCAATATGATTATTTCAGCTGAAGAGGTTAGTTCACAGGTAGAAGGAAATGTTTTCAGGGTTTTCTAAAGGAATTAGGTGTCCACAACCTTGAAAATGTTTTACTGATTTACAAAATTATTATTAGGTTTACAAAATTATATGACTATATTTTGTAATGTAGTATCATAGAGTCAAGTAAAGATTTGGTTTCCAAGTGCTGTAATGTACCAGCAATGTTTTCAAACAAACTCAGACAAAATAATCAAATGAAATGCACCGCAGCAAAACATTCCAGATAGCAGTACAGCACTACACAACATTCATTCATCTTCATGTCGGCTTTATTCCCTTTCGGGGTCGCCACAGCGGAATGAACCACTGGCATATGTTTTACGCAGCGGATGCCCTTCCCTGCCGCAACCCATCGCTGGAAAACATTCACACACTCATTCACACTTTAACACTATGGGCAATCGTTCTTACTCAATTCACTTATACCGCATGTCTTTGGACTTGTGGGGAAACCGGAGCACCCGGAGAAAACCCACGCGATCACAGGGAGAACATGCAAACTCCACACAGAAATGCCACCTGCCCCAGCCGAGCCTAGAACCAGCGACCTTCTTGCTGTGAGACGACCGTGCTACCCACTGCGCCACCGTGACGCCACAACACAACATTTCAGTCTTAAATGCCACTTTGAAAAGCCACATTTTTCCCTCACCAAAATGTGTGTATTTTTTAAACCAGCTCCTGAAGACTTTTTGAAGCATTTTCCTGCAAAAATAACATGGGCCAAACCAAGCGTTTGGGGAAACCACACTACAAGATCAATTTTTACAGTGAGCCAATTACATTAAAAATTAATTAACATGCATAAAAACGTTTTAAGATTTCTTATGGCATATGAAATAAATATTTGACCAAACACCTCAAGAATAAAACAATCTACCACAAGCAGTCATGGCCTGAATTGAGGGGTGTGGGCAATTGATAAGATAATCATAAACCACCACAGAATACAGAGAAAACGTGTTACAAAAATACACATTTTGTATTAATCAAGAGTTTCACAAGGCACACAGGCAGTGATGAGTTGACAGTAATATCATCACAATATACATGAAGGACGTTCCTTGTTTTTAAACAAAGAGGACACTTAGAATTCAGAATAATCCCACTTGGTCCTCATTCGGTCATTTAATGTAATGTACCTCATGCTTGAAAAAACTCTGCCTCATTACTGTTTAAAAACTATTAGAAGGGTCCCCCACACCAGTTCTAAGCCATTAAAATAATTGTAGAAATTTCAGCGTGACATATTTGGTTATTTAACAAGGTAGTAGATAATCCAATAGTGGATAATGAATAGGGCTGGAATTCCAGGTGCTCTCAGGATCAAAGTTTCAATTCCACCGACAAACATTCCAAATCTTGTTCTGAAATTTTTTTACACCACAGAAATATCCGTTAAAGAATATAAAAATTTGTAAAATTACTGAAACTTTATTTACATGTATGGGAAAAGTCCCATTTTGAAGAAGAGGGAATACGGTCCCACAATTTCTGTAATTCAGTTTTTTTTCATGGAATTTCTTTTACTGCTGTACGTTCATGATAGTCAACAAGTTCCAATCCCTCCTCACATTAAGAGAAAGGGTTCAAGCAGGTTTGCAAAAGTAAGCAGATTTGGGTAAAACAGTTATCTATGCATGTTTTTGGGCAGTTCAAGAACCAGATAAACCTTATGTCGGGATTAAACAACATTAGAAACGTGTCCAAGCTAATATTTAAACCAATAATCTCCCTGCTTAACTGCAACAAAGGTAGGCATCTTATTATATATACATTATTCCCAGATTTCAGAAACTGTAACTACATCCAGACTCAGATCAGGTCGTTTTAAATCATGCTTGTATGAAGTACACTTAAAGCAACCACCATGAGCAAATTACTACCTAATTTCATCTTAATTGCAAATGAACAGGTATTCAGAGAATATGCAGCGTTGGTTTCAGTGGTTTTGACACAGCAGATTTCTTCCAAGCAGTCGGAGAGTTTCACTCACACTATAGATGGAAGAAAAAACAATGTTTTGTGCCACACAAAGTTTCGTTTTACCAACCACCCCTTGTTTCGGTCTATCAATATTTGCCCTCATAACTCTTTTCAACAAGTGAGACTATCCAGCTATTTGAAGACCAACAGTGAGTTTGAACTAGACTGTTAGCTCATTGTGCCGTAGCACTGTAATTCCTCACCACAGGAGTTGCTCTTGGCTTGGATCACGCTACCCTCACAGTCATGGACGTTGACTGTATCCCTGGAAACCTCAAAGAGCCCATCTAGCATGTCATTGCGCAGTCAGGCTGCCGGTACACTGAGCAGGTGAGAGTTGCCCGCTGGAGGCCAGCCAGCGCTACAGGACGTGTTTGTTTGGACTCAGCCCGGATTTGGAGACTGCCAGGAAATGTGCTGTTTCTGGCAGATTTCACCGAAAGAAACTGAGTGCAAGAGTGAGCCCAAGCATGTTTTCAGTGGCTCAGAGAGTCTAAATATGGCTGTCAAAGAGCATGCTCTACTGACGAACCAAGCCAGACTACAATAAACGACATTTAACATATCTGCCCTCCCTCTGGACTGTGTGAGTGACCTCTTATCACTCGATCTTTTCTTTGTATAGTGATAGGCTTTCAGATTTTCTGTATTGTATTGTCAATGCACGTTAGATTCATTACATTTTTTTCAGTAAACATCTCTATTCGTGATCTGCTTAAAAATTGCAGGTCATTTATTTAAATAATTTTCCTGAAATATTTTGTCTGCCAGCTCTCTGATAACTGTGACATTATTTAACCCTCACACCCTCAATTAGGGGAGTAGAGGAGGAAAGGGATGCCAGACATATTGCTTTGACCCACATGCCTTACTTAGAGGCACACTCCAGAGAGAAAGATGGTGCAGGGGGATATCACAGAGGGAAAACACTCCGTATAACAGCCCGAGGCTCTCCAAGTCACTTTATCAACGCAAAACAGACCACTACCTGAGGCTGACAGGACTTTTCACTTTTGAAAAGCCACCCGCTTTCATGCTCACCCAGTACTTTCTCTCACTTTCTTTATTTCAAATGTTTTTTAGTTTATATATCTGTACTTGTGATAGGTAGGACATGGGAGGAGAAAACAAGAAATGATAAAAACAAGAAGAAAAAAAGATATCTTCAGCCTGCCAGAAACATCTGGTTTCATATTCCATGACTGAAGAGGAAATTGCAAGAAGAAAAACACTTATGTTTTGATTTACCTTATTATTTGAGGGCTGTGCCATGCCAGTCATGCAGTTCAAACCTGAGGTCATAAATCCAGAAAACAGAGGACTGTGACAGAAGCATTAGCCTGCTCTCCGAACACTAGCACTCTGATGGATAATGCTGCTAATAACATCTACAACTGCTGCGTTCTGCCCTGAATTATATCACGCTAAGGGGCTTCTGTTAATGGGAAGAATGAATTCACACAGTGAGAGAAAGACAGACATAAAAAAAACAAAATATTCTCCGTGATGCTATCCCCTGTTCAGATGAGCTACTTGTATTCATTACCTTTGCTCTGCAGGGTGCAGGAGAGAACCTGAAGGCAATGTATGGCATTTTGTTTGCCCTGAATTACCATTTGAATTAGTTAATGCTAACTTAAAAAAATATTACTTTAGCCAAAAACAAGTATAGTATTGAGAGCATTACTTCTATACATTACTTGCTATATGGAACATTTCCTTACAAACTGGTTAGAGTGTTTGTCTTTTGCTTGCTCAATGTATGCCTCCAACGTAATGCTGTATTTTATATTTTATGCATTTTATACAATTTGTATTATATGTACTCACTTTCAAATTAAATAGATATTGTCTTTAACTTATGGCAATCACTTAATTCTAGTTGGGATCTAACAAAGTCACACTGAATAGACAGTGGGTGAGGCAAACAGCAGCTCTGTCTCAAGGAGAAGGGTGCTCATGAGCTTCCATGCTACTCTTCTTCTACAGTGCGTTAAAGAAATAAATACTCTGTTGGTATCTTGACTGACTGTCATGTTTGAGGATGTAAAAATCTTAAAATTGGATATTGCAATTTGTGAAAAGGCGAATTTTTATCAAAAAACATGACGTATTTAAAAAATGCACAACTAATGCTAGTGCTTTCTTCAATAGACAAGGAAAAAGATAATTTAACAGATTTTAAAATCAAAAGTCACATAAGAACAGTGTGTGAATTTTGTGTTCTGTGAAAGTGTGGGAATGAGAAAGAGGCTAAATTCAGACTGCAGGTACACACAGAAAAATATGGGTATTAGTTTTGTACCTACAGGCACAGTTATCAGACAAATACCATTTAGGGTACAACATTTGACCTTAAGGGGACTGATATGGGCCTTTGTTTCATGTTTCAAAGTATAGAATAAAAAACAAATCAAAATTAAATGTCCTCACTTGATCTCAACATATTCTAATTAATACAATGGCCTGGAAATAATGAAAATATTATTGACTGACTTAATACCAATCATACATTAGAGCCACCATCTCCTGAATCTTGTACTACTTCTGCCAGTATTGTCAAGTCAGTTAGAACCATTAAAGTTAAAAAGTTTAGCCTGAGATGATGGTTTAGATTGGTATTCATGCTTCAACTGTTCTCAATTCCTATTCTAGGAAGAAAAAAATACTTATATCAAAGTATTTCTCTAAATCTGTAAACTTACTGAGAGAAAAGTCACACAAACTACAAATGAATCATTCTGATTGGCATCATCAATGGCTCATGAAAGCATCACAGTTTTGATCAATTGAAGACAAAATTGGTATTGTCACACCTGGATGCTTTTTTTTTGTACAAAAAGATGGGAGAACACTAAATCCTGTTTAGAGAAGGCAAGCAGACTCTTCCTAACAGATGGAGTGAGGTTAACCACTGTTTATTTCATGGAAGGTTTGATAGACGACTGTCAGGATTTACAGGCAATGCAGTGCAATAGTGCCCATGAACATCTGTGTGCCTGTGTGGGGTTTGTGTGTTTATGTCAGAGACAGTGCTTCATTTAAAAGAGTAACAGGCTTGAGGAATGACTGATGGACAGTTGCCATGTTCAGATTTTAAAAGAATACCAATTACATGTGCACATTACAATAATACATGTAAACTTTTTCAAACCAAGAAAATTCTTGGAAACTAACATGTTGACCTTGACTTGTGTACCTTTGATATAACCATGCCACATTTTTGCTATTTTAAAGTTGAATTCATAAAAGTATACCTTAGTATGAAGCATACTTAATACAGAGCATTGTTCAAACACTGTGGTGACATCTTTTAATGAAAAAAAAAGTATTCATGAATAAAAAAATATGCATAACAATCGGAAAAAGCTTTTGTGGGAAAATTACCAAACACCAGATCACTTCATATTTGATTGACAGTAGGGGAACCCTTGATTCAATTGAAACTTTTCGCATGAGAAGAAAAGGAGAAAAGACAGTCTGACATAGGTAGAGAAAGATACTGTAAATTATACAATGGGGATGTAGGACCCTACAAAGAAGCCCTGAAGCATGTTATGGGCAGAGGAGAGGGATGTGGTACTCTCCCCAATGCTCTTCCCCCATGAAGAAGGCTGGGCATAGTTGAAACTAAGGCTCGGTTCTCCCTTGAGCTTTGAGCTTAAGCCATAGTTCTGTTTGATCTGGAGTAAAAACCAGGGTTCACTAACTCATTATAAATAACCTGAGAAAGATCTTGCACACTTGCCTGCCGGTTCAATACAACAAGAGAGAAAAACAGAGAATACATTCACACAGAGAATCAACCAAGCACTATTGTAAAGACGCCGTTTGGTCAGGTATTAATGAAGCTGGTGCATGCTTATAAAAGACGAAGGTTTGCCCAGATACTATAGATAGTTAGATTGAATAAAAGACAAAAAAGCTAGAATGAGAAGAAAATGAGGAATGAGTCAACCCCTTTGCAGTATTCTGTTCTGTTCAATCCCTAATTAGTCCTGCAGGTAACGCCTGATCACATTGGCAGAAAGCGTCTAGATCTCAGGTTAGCTGAGAGCAGAACTCGATCACATGTACAACTATCTGTCCCCAAAAACTTTCTTAAATATTACATGATTATTAATTAACACACAATAAACATACATACTCCAAGAATGGGAGTCTTAAGTAAAGACCACCACACACCTATGCAAATTTGACTTCCAACGCAGGACTTTATAACAACTGAATAATGTTATGGGACTGCAGTGAACCAAAATTTTTATTTTGTCTCCTAAAAACTTACAAAATGTTACTACATTACTACAGAACATAGTTTTTACTCTTTTAAATATTACTTAATTAAGATCACAAAAAAACTGCAAAGTCAATATTTTTCAATAAATTAATCTTTTTATCCTCTGAATGTCAAGTGCGCGCAAAATAACAACACCGTAGCCGTCCTGTCAGCCATTGCAGCTTAAAGTAGCAAACAAAACAACAACCACAAAACAAAACAAAAAAAGCTAGACAACCAAAACCACAATGGATAAAACTAACCCTTCCAATAGAAATGATCAAATTATGCAATACATAAGCTTCTTCTTCATAGGTTTTGAGGCCGTTTGGCCAAACATGTATACGTGTATAACCACCAACTACTGGTCTGGAGTATAAAGTACATTTGACTAACAGCTCTAATTAAAATAAAAATCTAAATACATATTTATGCTAACTAATATAATAAAGTTTCATACATTCTCTAACATATTTTAGATTCAGGCATGTACATATTTAACTGCTTGTTTTGTCTCAGTACTCAGCAATATGTTTCTAGCTAATACGTTGATTCCATAGATCAACATAATAAAATTATGACGAATATTTACACACAATTGAATCATGAAATCCGAGCTTATTTTGAGTAGGTTGAATGAAATGGAGCAATTCTATATCATCCAATAAGATCAAATATTTTTTAATAAAATTATATTATGTAATTATATTATTACGTGTACACAATTTAATCTGATTGGATCAACTTAATATAACTATGCCACGATTACGCAAAACTGAATTGTTATCTCAACATATTTTAAGGAGAGATTGGTAAAATGATAAGATGATAAGATAACATCATTTTCATTTGAACTACCTTGTGCAACTAACTTGTACTCAATTTACTTTGTTGCACCATATTATAATCAAATTCTTCTCAGTTTCAAAATGGATATAGTGATGTAGGGGGCAGTAGAGTAATTGGTTACTTTAATTATGATTAAAGTTTCATGAACAATTCGTTATTTCAGGGTCAAGATAGATAGATAGATAGTTTCATGTGGCATCATAGAGTCTATCTGAGCTCACACAGATCACCTCTCCATCTCAGTTAAGAGGAACCAGCACCACACAAAAATAAATTCAGTGCCTCATCTAATCTTTTATTGACTTACTGTGCCATCCTCTCATTTACATATTTGTTCAAGCCTTGAGAGGGTTCCCACCCCAAAGACCCAATCCCTTACCAAACAAACCAGGCTCTTGCTCTTCAGCAGTCAACCTGGAGCTCAGCCTGAGTTCAACATGAGCTTCTCTAGAGGCGAGACGTGCTGTCCTTGGAGGAGACGAGAGCTTGATTTTCTGTTTGCTGCCATTTGTCATCAGCTGCTAAGAGAGATCAACAGTCATCTGCACACAAATCGATATTCTCTTAACCCATACGTAATCTACAGAGAGTTTCCTGCAATTTCACCTCTCGCCTCCCCCATCCCACATTCACTTTCTTTCTTTCTCCTGACTTTTTTTTCTCCGGCAATCCTTCATGTCTGGATCTGCCATTTTTCACCATGTGTTGAGGGTGGCTGACATACAGGGAATGTTGCCTTGTCAGAGGACTTGATGGATCAAGAGGGAGGCATGAAGGCTGTGGTTGTCGGCAGGCAATGGCAAATTTACCATAACCAGCCTTACAAATATATATTTTTTCACCCAAATCTACAAGTACTCTCATGCTGCACTGTGAAGCTTCTTATTTAGGTGGTAGGATTATTCTTGTAAGAATAATGTAATGTATTTTTTACAACAGTGATGCAAGAGAGGCTGTAACTTTACAGTGAATTAAAAATGTCAGATAAAGATGTTGTCAATGTGATAGAGCAAGTAACAAAACAGGAAACTTTTTATGCCAAGAATGAGTAAATGCGAGGAACATTGCTGATTGAACACTATTAAATCTTAATTCGTTCAGCAAAGTCATTGAAGCTCATCCACCTTTCTTTTTTTGCTTTCCTCCACAGACTATACACATCTCTACAGCAGTGGATACTCCTGATTGGTCGGTAGGGCTGCGAATATCTGAGAAAGTTATATGAAGGCTATCAATCAAAAATGTATTTAAACAGCACTTTATGCACATCCTGGTGGTTATCCCAAAGTATTTTCCAGCGATATACAGTTGGGAAAACATTATTAATATGTGCAAACAAAAAACAAAAAGCCAAACTATGAAACACATGGAAAACACAGTCAACACATTTTTACGAATGTGTTTGTTTGAGTTTAAAACTTGATTTTAAAACTGGATAAGCTGGTGACATTCCAGCATTTAGGCCTCGTTACACAAAACAATACTCTTCAAATTGTTTTTAATTCATGCTTTTTACAATGAGAAGAAGATGATCGACAACAGATTTGTAAAGATCTTGTTGGTTAATACAATTTTAAAAGCTTAGGGCAAACCCCTTGATGGCTTTAAAAACAAAAACCTAAAACTTTAAGTTTGATAAAGATGATAAAACAGGAGTAAAATGACCACAACAATGAGTATTTATTAGTAAATGAGCTGATGCATTGTAGACAAACTGCATGTTATTTAAAGTCTGCCTGTTAACTCACAAGTACCAAGCATAAAATAGCACTAATGAATCATGCATCGTGTTTTCCAAAACACTGAGTTACAGAACTATTTACTTTAGCAAGCAGACATAGTTTAAACTCTGTGTTTTTTTCCCTCACATAAAATGTGGGCCTACTATGCCAGCTCTCTCTCTCTCTCTCTCTCTCTCTCTCTCTCTCTCTAGACTATTCACTCGATAGACAGTAATATTAGATTACAAGTGACAGAGCATCTAAAACTCAGATCAGAAATTTAGCTGATAACCATATATTGATGTCCATCAATCAATGATTAAGAGGTGCTTGAAGCTAAGTGCACAAAACCACATTAATTACTCTACTACAGTGCTATTCGCTTCAGTTTTTGGTCTACTTTCTGCGCATAAATTCAAGTTCACATCTTCCGAATAATGTAACACGTAAATCACTTCCAAACCTCACAACTTCTGTTCTTGGTGTGAATGGTCAGCAAGACTTTTTTTTTAAGTGAGCATTTAAGTGACTTGTAATTATATGGCTTATGCTCTGTTTGGGAAGTTTAAAGTCAAGTCTCAGTTCAATAAACTATAGTGGTTGTGCAACTGGTTCACTATTTTCATGTTCTATTCTTTCATTTCCAATAGTTGTAATATTTGTAGCTGTAAAATCCATCTCCATGCCATTCTTCATTGCATTTATGTCCATGATTCACAGATGGTGTTGAAGGAATGCTGTGAAGAGCCATAAACTGAGAGACAGTGTACATAAAGGATGATATTGGAGAATGGTAAAAAGTGCAGAAAAGGGGAGAAAAAACCCTCAAATACGTAGATGCTTTAAATGACCTCTTAGCTGACATGAGCTTTTCCTGTTGTATCGGAAAAGATGCATGCACAGCACCCCCTAAAGATTAAATACAGCCACGGCAGAGGTACCTTTTGAGACAGCACATTAGTGAGACCATTAATTACAGTCACAAGCGAACAAACCAGACACATAAACACAAACAAGCATGTCTCTGTAGAACAGGTTAAAAGTGTACAAACAAAAAAGAAATGTTTTTAATTGTCTTAACTGTATTTAGTTTTTACACTTTTTTGTAACCTAGCTAGCAGCGTTTGTAGGATTTCTCCCATCCTCCCGCAGCTCCCCACTGTCAAGCTTGCTAGATGAGATTAGCTGTCATGCTAAACCACCATAAAAGACTGATACCCTTTTGCCTGCCTGGACATCCCCGTCTGGAGGCAGATTTGTGTTCCTGAGTGTGTATCCGATTGACCGCAAGTGTGTGGATGGGTGTTGAGGTGCACAGTGAAAGTGAGAGTGGATTACACACAGTTCAGGGTGTGTATGGGGAAGCGTGGCACTAACATGGCTCTCTAATGGGATTTTGCAATCCTTTTTCCTGCTGTCTTTCTTACTCGCTCTTCCACATGTTGACTAACACAGGCTGAGCCAAAGACACCCCAATAATCTCAAACTGTTCTCAAAGGAAACCCATTGAAGTGCCTTCGCGAAAAAGGGGAGAAACACAGCAAGGCGCAGGACGAGAAGAGTATAGAGATAGAGATAGAGAGAGAGAGAGAGATATATATAGATATATATATATATATATATATATATATATATATATATATATATATATATATATATATATATATAATAAAAGCACCAAACTCCATTCTGCTGCTCCACTCAGCTCTAGTGAACCATTTGGACAAAGAGCAACAGAGATGTCAGTTACTCCCTTGACTACATGACAGACAATGACAGGGAATTGATCTACTTCCCCAGAGTCATGGTGGCAGTGTGTTCGAGTCTAGTTTGACAGTAAGATTAAATGTGTTGGTGCGGGGAGCTAAGCTCTGACATCTGCTGAGAATTCTCAATAGAACCTAGATGTAGTCTGTAGGTACACAAGGAATCTTTTGGTGGAGTATGACCTTCTTGAGTTTTTTTGACAGGCATAAAAAATATTACAATTAAATGCCATGATCGTTCATATTCATTGTCATTTTAGCTAACATATTTAAGTAGCTTACATGTAAAATGTTATTGAAAAACAAGTTCCAAAGTGTTACTAACAAACCTAAATGTGTAATTTATAAATAATTTACATAGCCTTGGATTTATCAAAAAACTTATGAGATGTGTTCAGAGGTGGCTAGTGTAACATTTACATTTACTTGACTACATTATTAGGGTGACTATTACTTTTTGAGTTATTTTTAAAATGTGTATTTTTGCTTTTACTCAAGTAAATATTTAGTGAAAAGTCTGTACTTTTACTTAGTTACATCTTAGTTACATTTTAGCTGCACTCTCCCATTACTAATGTCATGGAAATAAATCTAAAAGCTATATCTGACATTTGCAAGTCTTGTGAGATGTTGACAAGGCTGATGGACAAGAGTTTGCAGCTACTCGAGTCAACAGTAGCAGATCGAGACCATTCTGGCGGCAAACTGTTGCGCACTGATGACGTACACGCACAGACACCATGCATGCAGACAGAGGGCGGCTGCACATATACATGTTGATTTCACAGCACATGTATTCTGTAAAACGTTTTTTTTTGTTGCGCGTATCGCCTTCATAATGTAGGTTTGATTATTGTTGACTAATCATTAGTTTTATATAAAAAAGTAATCTATAGGGAATACTTTGTAATAGCTAGTGTTTTTGCTTCAAATCGTTCAGATCAGAAGTAACTAGTAACTAAGTGCTTGAGTACATTTATGTCATATCCTTTTTTACTTTTACCTAATTTATTTGGGAGTTACTTTTATTCTTACTTGAGTAAAAGTTTTCACAAGGATACTCTACCCAGCTCTGGAAGTGTTTTTGCAGAACATACTTTCTTCTTTGAGTAAAAAGTCCTGGGCTAAAACGAAATTCTTAAATTTTTTTGTTTTTCTCGAAACACTTTTTTCTTAAAAAATATTAAAATATAACACACAAACACATAGGGAACCTGAAATGGACATAAATAATTTGGTAAATTTTGGTAATTTGGTAAATAAATAAAGTGCAATATGCTTGCTTGAAGTTTTTTTTTTAACTAATACAAACCATTTAAATAACATAAACCATTTAAATTGTGTTTGCTCAATTACGCTGCCCAGCATTAATCTGATGTGTTTTAGAAACTTATACATAGGGAAGAAAACAAAGTAGAAAAAATGCACCTCAAAAGTGTGGTTTGTATTGTGCCTGTCATATAAACAGTCTATGTTTTTGTTAACTATGGGAAAAAAGCAAGCCTCTAAATAGCATAACTCTTGCACTTTCTGCCCCTGTCAGAAAGCAAGAAACAGAAAGAGGTGAGAATTTACTGTGTCTGGAAACTGAAAGGTAAACACAAACACCAAGCTTTTCCTTCTCTCTTTCACTGATCTTTTCCCAGCAAGTCTACTACTCTATCCGCTGTCTTTAATTTATTTCATTTTTTCTGTTTGTAAGAAGCAAAGGAAAAGTAAGCAGCTGAAAGGACAACTGTCCTCCTGTCCTGAGTACCAACGGCAGCCAAATTAAACAGTGGTGCTCCACGAGGAAATGGCAAGCCAAACAAAACCAGCCGTGGATGTGAATGGCATGAATGTGAGGGTTTCTCCTCGCATTCCCCAAAGGCACAGCTGATTATAGAGGACTTCTGTAGTAAAAGACATTGCCCAAATGGTTTAGCAGTGCCTCGAATTAAATATTTAGTTAAAGGTAGAAGGGCTCAAAACAGCATGTTGTTAATACATGATTGCGGATCTATCGCACCCTTCATTAGGATGCTACTGTTTTCAGCAATCTACTGTGAAAGCAAAGCCCAGCATCTGAATTCAATAAAACTATTCATTTCTCTGAGTTCTGCAAAGTAGCAAAAGATTATCCTTTTGATAAATATGTAATTTATATAATTCCTCATCCAAATTTGTTTGATTTGAGGTTGTGCAGAGGATAAAAGAGCTAGCCACACAACTGTTTGTGCGCGAGTCTGTGTGTGTTGGCAGTGAGATAAAAGGCCGTGACCAGTGCAGAGTTAGTTTAGCGGGGGCGTGCAGGGAGAAGCTTGTGCATTAGTTAGTGGAATTATCTGGATAACTCCTCCGCCGGTGAAAGGTACAAACTCACTGAGGCTGGAATGGATAATGCTATTATCAGTGTGATTGTAGCATTAGAGAGCGGCATTAATGTGGATCATTCAGACCATTCAGCGATAAGAATTGCCTTAAAATTACAGCATTATCTACAGAGATGGGTGAGGGATATTAGCAAGAGGGAAAAACCTTGCAAGTCTTTGAACCAGCAGTCGTTTCCGCTGCCAATTTGTAAACATTATATGGCCAATTTCCAATTTTACTGCCTCAGCATTTTATATGTTGCCACAAACTGATTTAAAAACAATCTACAAACACTAAATATATAAAGTTAGCTATCATTTGTCTTTCTTGTAAATAATAATGATTTCGTAATTCCACCATGTTCTTTTTTACGTTTTTGCTCAAAGGTTGTTAAGAAAAGACCTTTCATATGAAATCAGCCCCTGACAAGCTCCTCTTGCAATTATGGACAGTATTGAGAGATTTTATCTTTTTTTTTTTTTTGTTCAATTTGCAACTTTGTCTTAATAGGAAACATATAAAACAGGACGAAAAATGGGTCCGGCAATCTAAAACTTCAAAACAAGTAACTGTACAAGAGAAAGGAAACGTGGCCTTACATCAGCTGGTCAATTAATTAAAAATTTCACAGGGTGGAAATTTAAGGACATTTTGCAGGGAGTTCATTCACAACAGGTACCTAACAAGTGGTAGTATTTCAATAAAACAAATAAATTAATATTTAGTAATTAGTGAATATTGCTTGATGTAAAAAAAAGTTGCAATTACTTAATTGAATTAAGGCAATGAGTTTGAACAAATCAATTAAGCAAACCTAACAAATTACTTTTTACAGAGTAGCAGTTAGCATTCTTTTCATGTCAAGTTGGAGTATTGATCAGTGCAAAGATACAGCAAAAACAAGTGAATATATGAGACAAATTGTAGAAGTACGTCTGCTCTTGATGACTCATAGTTATGTGTCGGACCCTTCATACAAGGCGATTAAAAAATGTGACGTCCAAAATTACTTTCAGAAATGATGTATTTTTGTCATAACTTCTAAATAACTCAAAGTAATTATTAAATTGAACCACAACTCCTAAATAATTTCAAGTAACTATATAGTAGTTCAACTTCTGAAAAATTAATGGCAAATTACTATTGGCCATTTAATGTGAGTGATATCTAAAGGCAACAACTACGATTTAAAATAGTTCTTAGGAAACTACTATAGTACTCTAGAATTCTGAAGCGACAGTTATTAAGAAGTTACTTAGTAGAACTTTCTCTCTCACTGTCCCTGGCTGGTGGAATAAACTCCCTGATCCAGTCAGGAAAGCAGCAACACTACTAACAGCTTTGAAGAAGCAACTGAAAACTCTTAAGGAAACACTTACTATTAAATGCATAAATGTAAATGTACTCTATGACTCAATTCAACAGTTATTGCTAATTAATAGTAGTTAACACAGTAGTTAGTATTGCAATAGTTGCTAAATAGTTAATGGTAACATGTTAACTTATATCTTTGATTAAGAACAGTGTTATCAACAGTGAACTAACAGATTTTCAAATAATCTCAAGCACAAATCATATACATACAATTAGATGTATGCAGTTCTTTTTAGTGTTTTTACATTAATCTAAGAGATGAAATAATTATTTTTGTGCTACTTAGACACATCTAAACTCAGAGTCATGGGGTGTTTTTTTTTTTTGGCAATTCTCACCAGGGTCAGCCAGCCAGGGTGCAAAAAAAAAATGGAAAAAGGCTGGGAATGTCTTTATTTTGCTTTTAACTTATTTGCCTTTGAATGAGATAAATATACATTGTGCTACTAAAGTTTTAGTGTGGGAGGTCTGAGTCTGTTGTGCAGAGATGCACTGACATCCGAGACATGCTAGCACTGCATGCTAGGAACTCTGGGCACAGAAATAGCTCAGCGATTTCCACATTTTATTTCTGTCTGAGGATATATGTGAATGCAAATGAACATTGTGGAATGAAGAGCGTTTTTGTTGTGTGGATTAGTGTTGTGAGGATGCTTTCTTCCCCATTCTTCTCTATCGTTCTCTACGTTGTCCAAATGACTGCCATTAAGGCAGGACAGACTCGAGCCAAACACAGGGCTCTACTTAATGTGATTTCCTCCAGAAGAGAAAGAAACAAAGAAAGGAGTGATTCATCAGGGAGAGAAGGAGACAAACCACTCATTCTAAGGCTGTCCACCTCCAAATGATGTTTAACACAAACACTGAGGATATTCATGGAAGTGTGCAAACACATAGAGGAGGAACATCAAAGAGATGAAAGAAACATTGAAACACAAAGATTCTTTCTCCATTAGAACAGGATTATGGTGCTTAAGAATGTTGTGTTGAACTCAAATAAACCCACTGATATAATCCACATGAAACAAGGCATATCGCAACTATGAAATCACACAAGATGCAAAGACAAAAGATGTCTAGTGATCTGACAAGCTAGTGAAAGAGAGACAGGAACTGGGTTCTCTGGCAGGGATGTCTGCAGTGCCAGCTTTCAGCAGCCGTATTGACAGAATTGAGTTTGACAGACTTGTTGAGTGGTGCTGATTGGCTCAGCTCCAGGGATACGCTAGAGCAAAAGACTGTATATAACACCAAAGGCAGGAGAGCAGAAGGGGAGGATGCTGTGGCCGCACAGATTGGCCTCCCCAACAGCAGCGGTGAGAACATGAGATAAGACTGCAGGCGAAAGGAACGAGGGGGAAGAAATGGCCAAAACAGAGGTGTGAGGCCAGGCTGCCATCTGAGGAGGTGATGAAAACGAGGGCCGAGGGTGTTAATGTTAGCATGTGCATCACACACATACACGCACATGCTCACGCAGGGTCTGTAGATGTACGCAACATGTGCAGGAAAGAAACCGCAGTAATGCTTTTGAGGCTTTTTCCTTTTCAGACTTAAACTACCAACTGCAATTTTTCCAAAACTTGACTTGATTAAGAGAGATGCTTTACTGTGATCAATGAAGCATGGCTCTTTGAGAAATTGAGTGAATCAATCCAGCTTTAGAACAGAAATGCATTTCAATAACTTAACTGATTCACCAGCATTACTTTTAGTCTAAGTTACATCTGTGCATCCATTCTGAATTAGAATGTTTCTGCTTAGAAATTTACAAGAGCAAAATGGTCAGTGGGATGTGTAAACAGTGTAAACTATAACTATTGAAATGGTCTGTGGAAAAAAGCATACATGTGACTTGTAAATGAAATGTAGTCAAATACTGATAACGTGGTATAGAGTATAAGCATATAAGTACTTCATTAAAAGTATCTGATAGCAAAATTCAAGTACTTACATATTTACTTATTTATGATTTTAAAAGAAACAAAAAGCAACATATCCAAAACATTCAAAATGAGATGATTGGATACTGTGTTTGGATTTATGGTATTTCATATATAATTGGTAACTAAGCACCTAAGTTGATTTATAGAAGAATATATTTTTGCTCAAGTAAATAAAAGCAGATTAAGCGTTTCTCTTAAGGGGGATTTTTCACTAGCTTTACACCTCTGCTGTTTAATGTTAATGCAGTTAACGCTCCTTGTTCTTGCCCAGCAAACAACAGTGACATTCGCAACCATTTCATAATCCTTGGGGCTTTGTGGGGCTGATTGAAGGTGAGCTTCTGAATGTCAATATTCACCTCTTTCATAATTTCTTCTTCAACTTTTCATCTCATTGTTCGTACATTATCAGTCAACCATAGATGAAAGTACAAAGGGTACAAAGGGAGGGGCATCTTGCTTTCCTGTATGTGGCATCACTTCTTGTGACAAGCACTCGACCACTTAAGCAGAGTTCACTAATGTTTTATTTTAATATGACCACAACTCACTTCTAAATGACAAAATGCTGTAAAATCAAGAACCAACCAAAGTCAATGGCCTATACTTAATTTTTTTCATTCGGTTTGTTACTTCACTAAATTAAAACAGGGAGAGGATTAGCAGTCTATTTTGTTATCACTTGTGAATAGCACACAATAAATAGATGGCATTTAATTAGATTTTAACCTAGGAACAACTGTCATCTAAATATAAACATGGTTTGTGAATTATTACTTTCCCTTTTCAGTCCATAACATTGGACATCACATTTCAGAAATGTTTGTTTGTTTTTGGAAAAGTTCATTCATTCATTCATCTTCATGTCGGCTTTCTTCACTTTCGGGGTCGCCACAGCGGAATAAACCGACAACTCTCTGGCATATGTTTTACGCAGCGGATGCCCTTCCAGCCGCAACCCTTCGCTGAGAAATGGAAAATTTAATTCCTATAAAAATCATTTTTACAAACAAGGGACTTCTCTATTTGTGTTTTTTGTTTTTTACAAAATGAAAGGGATTCTATGGTTTTAATCTTGAGTATTATGTTTGCACATACGATTAAACATAAAGGTATACACGTCTTTTTTATTAGTTTATTTTTATTTCATCTTCTAATGACTGAGAAGTACATTTATATATATCTGATTTTCATCCGATTTTGTCCGAAATGGACAAACTATAACAACTAAAATTTAACTATTATTAAGTCTTCATTTCAGAGCACGAAAAGATACTTCTTAGTATTCTTTGAGACCTAGATAACAATTCAGGTCTGAAGATGTTAAGGCTTAAAAAACAGCAAGGTTTTATTCTAGAAACACAAGTTCCTGATAAACTTTGGAACAAACTCTTTTCGCTGGAGAGGCCAGCAGTAATAACTTGAGCATTGGATCTTTTCTCCTGAGTCACTTCGATGTTCTCTCATAGATCAGTATTTTCTGTACCCAGCGGCTACCTAGGATGGCCAGAGACGAATGATGGTGATCAGGGACAAATCCCAAAGCTGCACTGCTCAGCATGGCTAAAGGCCTCTGTATGTGCTGTTTGGGCACTTAGCACACACAGGCCAGAGGTTCTTGGAGTCCACGGCTCTGGCCCTGCAGCCTGCCACTCTAATGATTCCCCAGACTCCAGCTGCTGACCCCTCCAGCCCCAGCCATTCATTAGAGCAGCCAGAGAAAGAGACAAAATGAGCAAGAGTGACAGAGAAAGAATAGACCAGTTAGACTCTGTCCTCTTCGCTATCAGTGTGAGGATGCTCAGCCCCCAGGGCTGCCCATGGAGACTGTGAAGTTCACACACACTCCATTATCTAAACGCCATGTGTGTCCCTGAGCATTCTGCAGGATGCTGGGACCATTTATACCTCCTCCTTTCTATCCCCACAAACACACACACACCTGCTGGTTGACTTGTTTTTTTTTTTAATCTCTTGGGTTTATCGCACAGAGAGGGACACAGATTAGCTCAGGGTAAGTGTAACCTGAATAATTCGCAGAAATATGGCCTGTAAATTCCACATTGGAGCATGTTGCTCAGGGTTTTTGAGAACAGTGCTGGATTAGTGGGCTTGTAAACGGGAGTGTTCTGCTATGGTCTGGACTTTGAGCCCAGTATTAATGATTTCTAATGCGGCTAAATGCTCCAGCACCATGAAAGCCTGCTTTGCACTGGGGACAAGCAACTCTCCCAATGCCTGTTTCCCTTTGTTGAGTTTAGCGAGACAACAACAGAGTTGACTTATCTTAGTACCAGTCCTGCGCTAGAGGGAGTCTCCGTAAGCCCAAGCGCCTTATTAGAGATGCTTATACAGTTTGTTTGTTCTTTTTAGCTTCTCACTGATACACATGCATAAAATCGTTTGCGTAACAGACTGCACTATGCTCAAAGCAATACGCCTTATCCTTGCAGTGATTTTGTAAGATGTAACAAGAAAATAACATACACTAACTGTTGGAAAAACTCACAGTTTGAAGAAAGGACACTGAAAAGAAGGAAAGAAAAAAAAAGAGTAAGTTCTAGTTACAGAAGTACTTTGGTACATATTTTCAAACTAAGAGTTGGACCAAATATATAAACACTCTAACTGATTTATAACATCTATTGGGCTCCATGTCATTCATCTAATCAGACAATGATTCACCAAAACATTGGCTCTAAATAAATGTTTTTATTCGGCTATGTAAAACTCACAGCTCGATATTGTCTTTCTTTATCAAAGTTAAAATATAATAAGTATAACTTAATACTTGGAGGATCAGTGTTAGCATAGCTCTATAAAGAAAAGTACCAAATAGACTCAGAACAGATTCAATTTAACCCTCTTGCATTTAAAGAGAGAGAGTTCGCAATAAAAAGTTAGCACAGCGTCTGAAGGATTTTGCTATCACAGTACATTTGTCAGAACAAATCAGATATATTATTGTCATATAAACAGGTCACCAGAATATGTAAGTTGATCAATGTCATGACTCTCTGAGAGGAAATGAATATTCACCATATTCAAGCTTAGAATTAATTTGTGGTTATCCTAATGCTAATATAACCCCATCAAAAATGTCTAGATTATATGTAAAAAATAATTATTTAATTTTTACATTCTAGAGCTAATAAAATGAGGTAACAAAAATGGACCGAGATTTTGAAGCTGATCATTGCTATACTGAGAACACACCTTTTTTAATGGAGGTGGAATTAGGCAGAACTCATGACTGTTGCTGAATTGTAATCCTTGTTCAGGTACAGTATAGATGTCATACATGTGACCACTCACTTTTCTTTTAACGTGTCCTCTTTACTACCCTAAGCTTTAAATGTGAATTGTATAACATGTATACCAAATTGCCATATCAATTCATGTTTTCTTGGAGAGCCTCGCATCTGTCTAGTGTAGAGGAGAAAGTTCTGCAGGCACATAATGTGCTTTGGGAGTCTGTAGCCTGACTGTTCGTTCTCATTCAATCAAGAATCATTGATAAGATCAGCTCTTTCTTTTTGTTTTTCCCTCTAGCTCCTAGCTGGCCTTTTCTTATTAAGCTTCTTTTTATTTGCTTTTTTGTTGGCTCTGAGATTAACTCCAATACCATATGGTTGACTTCAAGCACTAAATCAACTGAACAGTTATTTTCTAAAAAAAAAAAAGAAAAAAAAGTCTATATAACTTATTTGCTAGGATTCTGATGACAAAATAATTACTGTACATAAAATCACAAAATGTCTCCAAATTGGTGGTATATTTCTTTCAAGTCTGTAATAACTGAAATGTGTGGTGTTGATATGAAAGATCTAGTGTAAGAATGATGGATTTCACAGATACCATTAATCTGTGCCAGTCGTCTCTGTATCAGAAAGTTATCAGGATATTCACAATAAATATGTCAACTATAAAAAAAATCTAAAGATATCTGAAGACTCTATTGATTTTAAAATGGCTGCATTTTAATAAGTGGATTAATAAGTAAATTAGGAGCTCCCAATCCAGATAAGGCACATTTTGAATTAGAAGTCTTCCAGAATTTTTGCCAGAGGTTAATGACTGGGTTAAAGAGAAAATTTGTTAATTTGCTGTGAATGTACCTTATATTATACTTGTAAAATTTCAGATAAAAATATGTTCACATGCCACTCTGATATGCTAGTTATGGTTGATCCATTCATCGTTTTCTTTAGTTCTTTTTTTCCTGGTTAGAGTTGTAGGCTTTTGCAAGCTCATACCAACTAAAATATTAGAAAAACAATAGAAATCCATTGGAGAACCACACATTTTGATATAATGTAATTTGCCAAGCCAATTTTTTGTTGAGATTCTTGACACACTGCAACCTACTCCTGCTAGTTTCCCTTGATGAAAATGGAAGACTCCAATTTGGGAATTGTGGTTCAATTTATTTTTGGACAATTTCTATCTATCCTGACCAAAGAAAAGTAACTGTTATTTTGGTTTAGTATACTGTAGCAGTTATGGTTCATGGGAGCAACCAGGAAGACCTCAATTTCTAGGAGACACCAACAATTATAGAAAAAAGACACTAAAAAGACTAAAGATGAGGACAATGGCAGCATATGCTAGATAATCAAAGATGAGTTAAGATTTTCTCATAGTTTACAGCGAAACAACAGAGAGTCCAGAACCACAAAATGTCCACAAAAACAGGAAACACAACAGTTGATGGGAAATGGAGTCTTATATACTGATCATCCATCCATCCATTTTCATGTCGGCTTTCTTCTCTTTCAGGGTCGCCACAGCAGAATGAACCGCCAACTCCTCTGGCACATGTTTTATACTGATCGATCAGTGAATATGATACAATGATAAAAAAAACTTGAACAGAGAATGAAACATATAAACTAGTATAAAAACTGTACAGAACTGTTATTATTAATATATTGTGCAGAAATATTTTAATAATGGTAAATATACTAATCATTAGTAAATGTTTTATTCAAGTTGTTTTAAATACTGAATTTAGATAGTACAATTGTTTGTGTACCTGCTATTATTTTAAGTAGAGATTTCCTTTTGTTTCAGATGACTTGTTTTTCTTATATTACATTTTAATGCTCAGTACACTGCAGACTTTATTATTGTATACTGGGACTGACTTTGTGATCAAACTTTTTAATGTCTTTGCATCCTTAGTATCTATAAGCCCTTAAAACTTTTCAACTCTATTGATTTATGCTCTTAGACGACCTATAGCTGCAAAGCCTCTGACAGGTCCTTCCCTGAGCTTAGCATATGAGGCTACAAGAAACTGTTTTCTGCTTGCACACATACACTCCACACAAACACACAAATGCACACACATCTTGCATACATGATTAGCAAGCTCTGTGACCTTGGTAAAATCGAGAAGCTGGGGTGTAAATGTATGCCTTGTTTGCATGATGCAGCAATGCGATGGAAGTGTATGCTGTCTCATCAGTTGGATCAGCCAATCGCATGCTGTGGTTAAACGTGAACACGGCTCTCTGTCGGGGCCACTCCTCACCTCATTTTTCACTCTGCTGGCAAAAGGCCCTGGAAGTTTCTCACAAACTGTTAATGAGTGCTGCGAAATGCAGAGGAAGTTGTGATCACTGTGCATCTTTGATCTATGCTAAGTATTTTTTAAGGTCATTCCTAAACCTTGGGTTTTTGATTAAGGCAACAAGCAGAAAAATACATGACTAAATATTTCCTGTTCAGTAAAAATTTGCAGGGTAAAATATGATTAATGATTACTAACTTCAACTGAAGTAGTTCTACAAAAAGTAATGAGTTTTTTTGTAGAGCTTTTTATTGCTGTTCTATAGTATGCATGTATGTAATTAATCTTTTAAAAATACATAAATTAAGATACAGTACGCATGAAATAGCTTCAACGAATAAAATAGTGAATACAAATTGGGCCAGTCATGAGTAAAGCGATGTGGCCAAAATGTCAAAGTATGAATTAAGTTGCTAAAATTAATGTTAATTCCATGATTTGTTCAAGAAAATGATCTGAAAACTGATGTTATTTACAGGATTTTACTTGCTTTGAGTTTAAATAAAAACACAAACTAATTCAAATTCATAAACAAAAAGAATCCGGTTTAAAACACACATACACGCGCACACGCACACGCACAGACACACGCACGCACCTGCATTCACATTTCTACTATAGTTTTACTTGTCATATTTAATTTAGCTACAAGCAAAGAATAACAGCGTTGTTTAGTTTAAAATGGCAATTCATGAAGGTTGAAACTAAGTCGTGCAGCCCTGTGGAACTCCACGAACAAAGTTGTTTTTCCTTTATCTAGACTCTGAAATAGATGATACTGCTACTACCTGTTGTGACCAATGGGTGCAGTTACTAACAATAATATGGTTGTTATTTTTTTTGTCAGCCACTTTCAGTTGTTTTTTAGATTTATTAAACAAACTCATTGCAGTTTTTATCATTGAATACATACGAAAATAAATATTTTTTTTACAGTTATTTAATAATGACGTACATTAAAGGCTTTCCATTACTACTAACGTATATATTTTTTTGTAAAGCCATAAATGTAAGTGATGATTTAAAACTTAAATAAAAGAGGTCATTTTTTTTAACTAACAGATACTTTATTGTTGGAATGGATTCCTGACTAGGCAGCATTGATAAGGTGATTTCAGGGGTAGGTATTCAGCTCAGTTTCCTTGGCAATGACATGCCTGCTCTCTCCTCTGCTTTATTTCAATAAGAAATCATCCATTATTTAGCTCTGAGCCCCTCTGCCCTGCTTCCACCCCCTCCTTCCACAACACACACACCAGGGCACCCTGCTGATCCACTCTTCAAGGACAAACGTGGAGAAAAGGAGGAAGAAACCAACCCAGTCACTAGACAAGTTCTCTGAAGCGAAAGCGAACAACAGAGAGAGAGAAAAAAAATAGTCTTCTGGAGAGACGCAGAATAACATGTGACCCAAATATACATCGCTTTGTACTCCAGTTCAAAGTACCCTGTCCTTTAGTGCAAAAAAGTCCTGAGAAAAACAACAATGAATAAATCATACTTCAACCAGAGCTCTTTTTTTTCCTTCTCTTTAAACTCATTCCCTATCCCTCGTTTCATCTCCACTTTGTGTTTCACTTGAGCATTTGATTGAGTCCATTCTTAAAGAGGATCTGATATGAACTGACAAGTGCACCGGTCCTAACTCAGAGAGGATTTTCGATGACTTGAGAGAGCTTCTGGTGACATAACCTGGAATATTTTCAGAGTTTTTTTTTTTTTTTTTGCAAAATCAGAGTAAGAGATGAATTCCATTTGGAGCTGCTATCAAGTTAAACTTAGCAGGTTTGTATTTCGGACATGATAGGGATTTGTAATTACTGAAATTGTAACAATCTTAAACTAGCCTCAAAGATGTAAAGTCAAAACACATGGTAGTAAAAACTAGTTGACTAAAGTGCTATTCCTTTCGTTTTACAAACAGTAAAATTTCTTTAAATATGTACACTGCAAAAAACGCACTCTTGGAACAAGAAAAAAAAACTCGAATAAAGTTAAACTCTTCCTATATCAAGCATAAAAATCTGCCAATGGGGTAAGCAAATTTGACTTGTCAAGATTTCTTAAAATTAGAAAAAAATTCTAGCTGATAAATAGACAAAAACTAGAATATTTCAACTTGTATCTAGTCTCTAGTGGTCTTAAAACTAGACAATCTGTCTTAAAACTAGGATGTTTTCTATTTTATTTAAGACTAACTTAGAAAACGTAATATTAAAATAAGTATATATGACCTTGAATTAAGAACGTTTGTGCTTAATTTTAGTTCTTAAAGTAGAGTATGGGTTCTTAAAACTAGAAATTCTAGCTCAAAAATTTAATTTTAAATAAATATTTTATTTATTGTTTAGGCCTGTTCATGTATTCTTAGATAGTACAGTTCCGATAGGAGAGAGGAAGAACACTTAGTAGAGCTCAGGGGAGAAGATCGGGGAAGGACCCAGGCTGGATCCGCTACGCTATCAGTGCTGACAAATTAATTCCATTCTGATAAGCTATATAAAAGCTATATAAAACTAGAGAAAACATCCTAGTTTTAAGACATATTGTCTAGTTTTAAGACCACTAGTGGCTAGATACAAGTTGGAATATTCTAGTTTCAATGCATTTTTACAGCTTGGAAAGACTTGTTTTGAGAGTTTTTGTATGTTTTTAAGATCCAAAAGCATTTGTTACCAGCTAAAAGTTTTTGCTAATTTAAAGAATTTTTGCCAACTCAAATTTGCTCGCCCCATTAGCAGATTCTTTTGCTTGATCTAGGAAGAGTTTATCTATATTTGAGTTTTTTTTTTTTTTTGTTTCAAGAGTGCTTTTTTGAAGTACAAATCTCTTCCATCAAAGTTAGTTCACAACTGGACGGTGTATTAAGGTTTGGGTTATTGACGATTTATTTACGGTGTATATCCTTTTTCTTCTTTTCTTTTCACAAACATTTGAGTCTTATTTCAAGAAATTAAATGTTCTTACCTTTACTTGATATAGAGCAGAACTAGATTTAAGATTTTGTTTCTTGTTCCAAGATGGATGTTTTTACCAGTATTTAATATTGATTTCTTAAAATAAAATATCAATAAAATTCTTGAAATAAGAATATGTTGAGTCAAAAATTCTTGTTTTAAGATTCTTGTTTTAAGATCAGTGGCAAAATCGGCAACTTGTTTCACATAGTTTCTTAATTCAAGAAAATAAATGACCAGAACAAGAACAGAATAAGAATGTTTTTCTCCTCAAGAAAATATCAGTGTTATTTTCTCAAAATAAGCTAAGTAATCTATACCCAAAAGGTTTAAATTAGAAAATTCTTCATAAAGTAAGAAAATCAAGATTTTCAATCTAATTTTAAGCATTTTCAGCTTTGCTTAGAATTCATTTTTTTGCAGTGTAGAAGTGATTTGAGGGACTGGTATAAATTTCAACAAATTCAGTTAAGTCATGAATGGCAGGCTATATATATGTATATATCTCACTATACTTTACCTAATGCTTTGGTCTGTAAGTTACCTCCAAATCACATTTCTTAAGCACCTTGAACATCTGAAATAGCTATAGTTCTATTACATTACTACCTCCACTCATTGTACATATTCTATTTATTTTTATCTTAACAATTTTTACTGTTCAACTTTATTTGTGTCATGTAAACATTCCTTGTGTGTGTGCACATGCACACTTGGGAATAAATATCTTTCTGCATCTGATTTCTACTACCTTTACCCATGGCTCAACCTTGTCCTCTTCTCTGCTTTCATCATCAAATTCAAAATGTAAATATTCATCTCCAAGGCCAGGTTTTGCTGGATCCCCTCCATTGTGTTGATTATCTGTGATTCCCCATCAAACTTCCTTCCTTAGCTGAAGTCCACTCGTGTTCCATCTACTCATTCATCCTACCTGGTTTGTATATGTATATGTCTTAACCCTTGTATGGTGTTTGGGTCTGGGGGACCCATTTTCAGTTTTCATCAAAAGAAAAATTAAACAAGCATTTATTATTTGAAGCTGAGATTCACTGGGCTTGGCTCATTTCCTGTGAAAAACATATATCAGAACAGATTTTTTTTATGATCCCACACGTATGCCCCCCTACACATTTATATTACACACAAGGTGTTTGGGTCTACTGGACCCGGGGCATGTTAAAGTGTGACAATGGTAGATTACTTACCTTAATTCTCTCTTCCCACACAAACATAAATCACACATAAACAAATTTTACATTTTAGAATAAAATTGTTTGATTGTGTGAATTAAAAGCGCCAAAATGCAATGGGTCCACCAGACCCACCAACCCTGCCAAAGTAACAATAATGAGAACACCACACATGGTTCAAATTCTAAACGTGAAGAAATCAGGTTAAAGAACAATAAATAAAGTATATTTGCTGTTTATATCACTTGTTTCTTGGCTAAAGGAAATATTGTTTAAGTTTTTAACATAAATTTTTTTAATTAAAAGGCAATGGGTCCACGAGACCCACAAACACCACCTGAGTAACAATAATATGAACACCACACAAGGGTTAATCTTAAGGTTTCGTAATATAAAAAGAAAGTTGCGAGAATTTGAGAAAAAAGACAACGTATCCCAGTAGGACTTTTGCATTGTCTCTATGGATGTTCGGTTGTAAGTAAAAACCCCAGTTTCTGTAACATTGCTCAGGCAAAGAATGAAACAAAAAATATAAACATGATCTTTATTGTTAGTAAAAGTATCAGGAAGTACTGTGAAATAATGAGCTATCATTTTATCTTACAATTTTAAAATCTGTTCAGACATTCTGCAGATTTTACATTAGCACCCTTAGCATAGCTTAGCATAGATAATTTATTCTGATTTCACCAGTGGCACTAAAATTAATTGAATTATCACAGTATTTATATTTTCGATTTGAAGCTGGACTCTTTAAGTTAAACCAAGTACTAAAACCAGCAGAAAAGTAAATGTTATTTTCCAGGCTGAAATTCTTAGGAGCTGCACTCTTTCTCAGGCTCTCCAAACAAATTTCTCTTGTCTGACTGGCACTTTTCTTATTGCTCATTTGCATGCTTGAATTATTTTGCACCAGCTGGTATTTCACCATAAAATGACTGTTCAGAGAAGGTTGTTAATGATGTAACTAAATGTTTTGTTTACTAACATGTATATTTACAGTGTTTTCTATTATTTATATCTGATGCTGAAAATTTCAAATATTTGACACCACTATTAGCCTCTACTAAAAGTCCAGTAATTGTGTATTTGTGAGATGCAGATATCTTAGTTAAAGAAAAAAGACTTCTGCTGTCATTGTTGTGGGAATAGAAAGAGTTTATGTATGGAGGGGCTCTTCACTTGACAAGCAGCTTAGCTGACTGTCAGTCAGAATGTTCTTGATCGGAGTAGTTTTGAGACAAGCATTATTTAACCTTTATCTTCCTTTCAAAGTACTCAGGAACATTGCTGCCATTCTGTGGATTTTTCTGTGAGAGTTTAGTTGAGATTTATTCACATATAGACTCTTTTTAATCCAGTGACCTGGACTTTAAAACGCCCACTCTGGGAGCTATTAGCCCCCTTGCACCCTGTTTTAAATGCTCTGCCACAGCTATGCGGATCTTCAGCAGGTGGATAAACAGCTGGAAAAGAGGGGGTGCATTGCTGCTGTTTGACCTCTGAGCCACACATGAATATATAGTCTGTACAAAAGTAGGAAAATCTGATGTTTCAAAATCTGCTTTTTTAGATTGAATTAATTACATCAGGCATAATTAATTACATGTGAATGCTTAAATGTTGAACAGGCAGAATTGGCAACTTCTGAGTAAGAAGGGTCACCATTAAATGGTTCAAAAGACGATAGAAGATGTCATTTCCTAGTTTGCATTAATACCATGTGACAAGAATGATGTTTTAATATACTATATTTTTTATACTATATTATGACTTATTTAAGCTCTATATTTTAAGCAAGACACGACTATCAAATGGTTTTTATCTGTGTTAAAAATCACTTTTAAAATGTGTGAAAACCTGGTTTGAAATTAACAAACCCTGTAAAAGTGTAGATTAATGTAATGTTAAATTTAAATGTTTAACAGTTACATGTTTAAGTCTTGTGTACAAAAAAGATGGGCGAGGTGCATATTGGTGACATATTGTAAAAAGAGCACTTAAAGGAAAAATTCTAGAGTCAAACTTTAAAGATAATCAACTTTAATCCTATAATGTATATCCTGCACCTATATCTTAATGTTGAAAAATTATAAAAAAAAATGTAAGCATGTGAATAACTGTTGTAGAGGGACTCTGGAAGCACATAGAAAAGCAATATTTTTACCCAAAATGTGTTTTGCGACGTTGGCTGTGTACACTATAGACACACCATCTTTCATCCCTTAAAATCCTTGTTAATATAAAACTGTAAAAAGTTTTTTTTTGGAAGCTTCATCTCTGAATAAAAATTTAGAAACTGCCATGGGTTATTAAGTTTGTTTTCAATTCACTGATTGGCTATTCAAACAGAACCAACATTTTAATTGGAAACTGATGTTTCTACCGCTGGAGTTAGTGAGGCAAACTAGATTTATCATTGAGCCGGATTGGCCAAGATATTTTGGTATATGGACACGAGCAAGCTGCACCTGGCTGATTACAGATTGAGATCAGTTTTGCATGATGAGTTCAACATTGAGTAAGATGAAATAAAGTACAGAAATCAATACTTGAGTTAAACTCAATATTGAAAGTACATGCATTTGTTTGGACACACTTACAAATAAGTGGTTAAGCCTCACTTGCCAGATGCAAATGAAAAGAGATCATGGATGAAGTTGGTGATAAATAAACCATAACTAGAGTGTTTTTGTGCAACTCATGTTCTCCTAGATGTCCACCCTAATGTAAAAACCTGTGGGTGTCTGTATTTAGTTTACTATTAGATGATGACAGCAAAGTCATTCCGAGTCCTCCTCTGTCACCTGGCTCTAATCCACATCATGCCCCTCCCACTAATTAACACCAAATTACATGCAAATTCCAGCAAATAAATGAGTTTTAAGTACTTGACAACCTGTCAGCCTTAGAATATTGAGCCAAACTGACAGCTAGATAAACAACCAACAATAATCACTCTATGCAAATTTGATATTTCCTGCACAATTATCAAAAGAAAAAAATACTAAAAATATATCCAGATACAAAGGCAGCTGGCATTTGTTCAGCTTCTGTTGCAGATAGGAATGCAAATGAAAAATTCTTTAGGATGTAATTGATTCAAACGGTTCTCGCCCCTGTGCCTTTTTTATTGTTCTTTTCCTTTTTCTTATGTGTTTCTTTTTCTTTCTTTGCGTACTCAATCTCTCTCACTCTCTTTATCTCTGCAGCTTCAATACACTGGGATAATAGTCAGTATAGATGAGTGAATAAGCAAGAAAAGAAAAAAGAAGAGGCAGACACGAAGGATGAGAGACCCTTTAGTGCTTCTTTCATTTCATCTTTCAGGCTGTGAGTGATTGGAGGGGCAATAATATGTGCTTATTAACCGCTTTTGAAATGAATATGGAGCAATGCTGGGAGACTGGATTCGTAGCCTACACTGAAGCACTGAGGATCACACCCAGACCTTTGCCTGCGGTCAGGAGTGATAACTCTAAATCTGATTGTTTAAGAATGAAAAAGTGTAACATTCCACAGAGGAAAGAATAATAGTATATACTGTATAGGGATAGAACGTTTTATTCATGGGGTGACTGGAATATTTGAATCTTGTTCACAGAAAAGAATCACTTTTTTTCAAGATAGTTTTGTTATATTTTTTGATAAATAGTCAAGTATAGTTGCAAAACTTAAGGGCAAAACAGATCACATTTAAAGCCCCTGCTAATTTCTGCATACTTAATTTTGTCTTTTGATTAATTAAATCTCGAACGAAACCCTCCATTGATTCACAAAATGGCTTACAAGAAATTAGCCAAGTATTGCAAGTGTATTTGGTGAGTAGAACTCCCATGGCAATTAAGCGGTGGACGGAGTAGGTGCGGGTTTTTGCTTTCAATCATTAAATGTAAAGTAGCACACAGACTGCTGGTATTGTACAACTGTGGCAAGTTATTTATAAATAGCTGAGGCTAGATGAATAATTATATCTTGCACTCCTCTTTTCTCAACTAATTTCATAAAACTAATTCACGAAACACTTAATCAATCAGTATGTATTCATAAACCTTTTTTTTTTTGCTTTATAAAATTTCATAATATATTGTTTCACTGTGGGGATTAGAATTTCAGCATCTAATTATCAGCACCTAAATTTAAAAATTTTCATATAGTTCTGGATGCATTTACTAGTGTGGAGAGCCACCACACGTTCAAATTAAGACCAGCTCGAAACAAGGAAGAACAAAAACTGATTTTTTTTCAGTCAATGCTGCTGAGAGCATAAGAAACATGCCTGTTGTTCTTTGAATGTTTCACTTTGATGATTAGTTCACACCAACTCACTAGACCGTCATGCCATACTGTAAAAGAGAGATGTAGATGGGCAAATTGAAACATCTGGATCTATTAACCAGGTTTTATAAGCCATCTTATAGTCCCAAATGGAAGGTAACAGGGATTCACATGGCATACTCTATGAGAGAATCTCCCCTGTACCCCAAAATGGTCAAAATCTCATCGAGCACTTCCCATGCGCCCAATTACCTGCATTCTAACTTACTTTGGAAGTCCAATAATTCACATTAACACATCACAAGGTGTTCTTCTTTTATCTGTTCACCCTCTTTTATGAGACAAGACACAGACTCAGTTACCTGTAAAACTTGCTCTATTTACTGGCTCGTTTTTAATATTGGCACCACAATTGTCTTCATCTTGTGCTTCGGTTGGTCTCTGCATTATTCTCACGTTGGTCTCACTTCTTCTTGTATCTGCTGGAAAGTATTACAGTGATCCCTATAAGTGATTATCATCCTTGCTTCTGTTGCTCACTTAGCGTGTCACTTACCCTCTTGATTCACTCTAAGGGGGTAACATAGTTTAAAATGCATTTAAATTTAGTTCCAACAGTTTGTAAAATTCAGAATCTGAATTGATTTTAAATTCAGATAATTAATTTTGAGGCTGGTTATACAGTAATTGAAGGGTCGAAGCACTTGATGGACTGCTTGCCTTCTCTATGGTTATTGATTATTACAAATTCCTGAAAATCTCTTTATGTAAGCCAGAACTGACCTAACAGTTACCTTTAGGCTAAAGTGATGTTAAAAATTGGTAAGCAAAAACAAATCACCCCATTCAACCCTGTTGATGGGTCACATGATAAAGAAAACATATTATAGAAAACATAAAAAGGAATCACCTTTTTCTCTATCGTGAGTTTGTGTTGGGGACCTATGGCATGTTTTGAGATTTTCTGTTTGTTTGAGCTTTTTAAAGGCCTAAATCTGTGTGAAGATTGCACCACGCTTCAGATAGACACGCCCACTCATTCAATTAAAATACAGAAATCGATTAGATACTGAGTAGTTTTCATTCACTTTCAATGTCCTTAATGAACATTTGCAAAAGGATACATAGCGGTGCCATCTTGAGTTTTATTTTACAGTATATTCTTGACATTTTACCACCTTTTCACCTACATCCTGTACTCTGAAAATATTGTAAGAACTGTTACTTTCTTACGACTCAGTGGTCTGCGTCAGTCTCTCTCACTATCTGCTCTTATTTACACATTTCATCTCCATCAACACCTTACCCTCACACCTAAAAACTTTTCATCACTGCCTGCTTTCATCCTACTCCCCCCACCTGCACCTGTCTCTTCCTTGCTCACTATTTTAACTGATTTCCATACCTCCCTCACACCTCATAGCATTCTCTCCATCATACAAAGCTCCACACTGGCTTCAAATGACTTTTGCAGGCAGGAGAATCAGTGCCCATTGCATTAGAAAAAGCAGAGAACCAAAAGCTCCCAAAACAAGGCACCCATGATGAGGGAGAAAAGGAAAGTCATTCAAGCTGTATTAACATTAACAATTGGCATTGGCTGCTCTGTTAATTCCATCAAGCCCTTCATGCCTGCTGACATCATGACATGCCATAGGTCTGCCAGCCTCCCTGAGGTACCCACATCATGCACAGCTAATGGTGGCATAATCTCTAAGAGTGTAGTGAATTATCTTCTTGCCTTCTAGTACATCGACCCCCAGCACACACTACTCACACTACTGTCTGACCCTGCTGGCAGAAACGGAGTGAAGAGGAAAAAAAATTACAATTGAATAGGAGAGAGGTCAGCCCTTCCTGCAGAGCTAGAGATGCTGATGGTGAGAAGTCTGTTTGTGTGTGTGTGTGTGGGGAAAAGAGCAAGGGAATAAGATGACGCCCTTAATGAAGATGTCTCAAGGACATGTCCACATGCTGGAGGTGGCTCGCCGCTCCCTCTGGTCACTTGCCTGTCTGTAATTATTTCTGACTCATGAAGGTGACTGTGAGAGACATCCACATCAACAGGACACTGATACTCTGTACCAATCTGATCTTTTCTTGAATTTTCCCTTAACTCAACTCAATAAATCACCTGAAACCTTTATTTATGAATGCAAACCAATCTGTAAATCTTCCTTTTTTGTAGTAAAAAAAATCAATAGGATGACCCATCAAAAAAAAAACACAAAAAAAACCCCAGCTCAACCCTCAACTTCTTCTCTAAAGATTGTTAGTCTTTACCACTGTCTCAAGATCAAATATATGTTTTGATTGCTGAATGTTTCTAATGCAACAGTTTCTAAGGCAAAAAATTAATTGATTTTAAATTCAGATGCTTATTTTTGAGACTGTTTGTACAGTAACCGAATGTTCAAAGAACTTGTTAGACTAAATGCCATTCTGTAGGGTTATTGGTTATTACAAATTACTAAAGACCCATAGCAGATCCCTAGATTTTTCTCCTAACTAAACTGAATAATTGACCAGAAAAATGTATGAATGCAAACAAATCTGTAAATCCACCCTTTTCATAAAAAAAATCCAATAGGATCATCCATCAAAAAACAACAACCCAAAAAACCAGCTCGGCCCTCATTCCTGTAGAGGATTAATCTTTACTGCTGTCTCAATATCAAATCTATTTTTGATTACTAATTGTTTCTAATGCAACAGAAGATTATTCATTCATTCATCTTCATGTTGGCTTTATTCCCTTTCGGGGTCACCACAGCGGAATGAACCGCCAACTCTCTGACATTTTGTTTTACGCAGCGGATGCAAAACAATCTGTAAATCCTCCTTTTTCATAGTATAAAACAGTCCAATAGGACCATCCTTCAAAAAAAACGAAAACCCCAAAAAAGCGCAGCTCAGCCCTCAAACTTCTTCCCTGAAGAACGTTAATCTTTACCACTGTCTCAAGATCACATCTATGTTTTGATTGGGGAATGTAACAATACATCCTCTTCATAAGTGATTTTCATCTCAACATTTCCCTCCCTCCCATCTCCCTTTCTGTTTTGTCCTGCTATCTATGTTTACAGCCACTTGGAGGAATGGTTGTGATTATCATCATCAGTGAAGATGCAAAGCCATGTAGTGACATTCAATCTGTCTGCTGAGCATCTCCTCGAATGAGTTTGTATGGAGCCGTGTTGAAGGAACGTGCTGTGGCATCAGTGCAAGCCAGCCCACTAGAGGCGTAATAGCATTTCAAGTGTTTCTGCCACTCAAGCTGAATCCGCCCAATAGAACACATTAACGTCAACAACAGCAGCTGCAAGTATACCAAAAAATCTTGCAAAAGCACTGCGATAGCTTTACATCCAACTTTCTAATCTTCAACCAAGACAATGTTTAGCTCTACTTTCAGATTACATACAATTAAAGGGTACACACATAACCATAAAAAATGCATTATTTCATGCATGAATTAAGCTTCAGTTACTACATTAATACCTCATTATTAGGAACGATCATGAGTTCAATGTGTTGTTTCATGATATCATGAAAAAATAACACATTAATAAATACATTCACTAAGTTGGACACAGCGTCAAGATTGTTGATTTAGTACTAATGTTTATGGTGCTTTAAAATACATTTTTACAATCATCTTTGAATTAAAATGTTTTCATAAAGCAAGAATTCATAAAAACTTACGTTGACCATTGTGCTGAACAATAATGGGAAGAAACAAGGACAAAACAAGGTAAAATCACAGTTATTCATGTCACAGCAAAACAGAAGAAAATGAATTAAAACAAAATAAAAGTAAGTACAAAATTTAAATGAACACTGCAAAGTGCTTGTTAAAGAAAACCATAAAAAATTGGGAGTTTGGAAGCACTGACAAATAATGTAGCCTTTTCTCTACCTTTTAATCAAGACCTGGGAATAGCCATCAGCCTCTTTTTAGAGAACTGCATCGTATTGGATTGTTAGTGAATTGCTGCGCACTGGAAGCCTGTGAAGCCATTTTAAAACTTGCTTGCTACTAACAAAGCTTTTTATTATTATTATTATTACAAATCAATGCATGAAACATACTTATTTTATGCATGTAAGTGCAGTGTTGTACATCTATGTAATATGAATTTTATATGTGTACAGTGACATATTCTGTTCAGTTAATTTGTTCTCTTCTATTTTTGCTTCTCTCTGTTGTATTGCATCCTCTCCTCTCTTCTCCTCTTTTGTTCTCTTCTCTTCTCTCCAAATTCTATTTTCATTAAATGAAAAGTATTAAGTTGTTTAATGGTAGTGGGTTTGTATTACAACCGAGTTACTTTGCTTGTTAGTTGTGTGGCACTTTACTGTACTATGTGGTTTGTATTGTACTTATGTAGTTTGCACTGACGGCATTGTACCACAGGAAATTCCTTGTCTGTGCACACACACACACACACATGGCAATAAAGCTGATCCTGATACTTTCAGTCAACAAATTCTGAGATAGAACAAATTCATTACAAGAATAACAATTAACTAACAATTATTGGTGCAATGTTTGACCTATTCTTAAAAAAGCAATGTTTGAAGTCTGGTAGAAAAACCAGAGTAATCTCTACTACTTTAATTTCAAAAGCATGTTCAAATAAATTGTAGATTAGATGACTGGTACAAAATCAGAGATGTTGATAACAAAAAGACTCATGAACAATAAAAGGACCAGGATTTTTTTTCTTTTAATGTACTTGACTTCTAGCTCAATTTTTTTTTCACATGGAGGGTATACAGGAGATTTGTGAAGCAAGCAGCTGTGTGCATTGTTCTGAACTTGGAGTGATCCAGACTTTTGGAGCAGGGAGATCTCAGGCCAGCGTAATTAGCTGTGAAGTCTCTGAATGTCATGGAAACCAGCAGCTTTTGATCCACGCGTCTCCTGCAGTATCTCTGCTGCACGGCCACGTTCTCAGCAGCCCTTGTTAGGGCTTAGAACCGTTAATCCAGCACTACAATTCTCTGCCATCCTGATGCCGGGATGAAAAATTTACACATTCTCACCTTGTTCTCTGAGCCTTTCTTCCATCTCTTCTTCTCCCTCTCCTCAATCTTTGCCTCTTTTCTTTGTCTTTCCCCGTCTTTGTTTGATGATTATTTTAAAAGTGTGCAAGGATTCTTTTTCTGGTGTGTTTTCTTTGCCTGCTTTACAAGAACACAGTTCAATGAGAACTGTGGGGAGGATCAGAGTTATATTTCCCTTTCGAAGTCTCCGCTACATGGTTGAGAACCCATCACAGTAAAAAGTACTGTACATACTCTTTAAAATAAGTTGTAACTGCTACTAGCACCAAAACTATGAGAAACATTTGCATTACCAAAACACATTTTGACAAACTAATTTTAATTCTAGTGCTTAATTTGTCTATGAGAAGGTTTTCCTGGAGCAGCTAAAGCATGAACAGGGGCAGAATGTCCTGGGTTTTTTTTTCACTGCTGTGTAACCCAGGGTCTGTTAAAGAAGCTATTCATCTAAAACACTTCACAAGAGTTGGCTAAAGCTTTAGTGTGGATCTGGTTGTTAATCCATTTGGAATTACCTGAATAATCTAAATATTGAAAATACATATTTTTTATTGTCAACAAATTCTATGAAGTCATGTATGTGTGTGCATCATCAAGCTTGTTTCTGTGTGTCATTATCATCTTTAAAGTAGCATATCACAAAAAACACAAAAAATCTGCAATACAGTCTTTTTTTTCTGAAAGGATTAACAGCACTAAAATGGTTCTCTTTATAGCCACAAGATATTCAATTCACTATTAAAAAAAAGGATTTGTCAAAATTGAAAAAAAAAACAGAACAATAGTTTAACGGGTTGAGGAATGCACACGCACAAACAATGATAGCCATTGTCACCGCTCCCTCGCTTGTGCAGCTTATAGAGCGACCAACACCTGTAGTTGAACTGTTACCACCCTGTTTATCTACAGAAAGAACTCTGGCCGGTCTGGAGTCCAGCTGACCCACGGGTTTGAAAAAAGAAAAGAAAAAAAACACTTTTGAGTGTCTTTTTGACATTTTAGCAGTGCCTCTTGTGCTTTTTTTTTACCACATATAACTCATTCTGAAGTTGAATTGCATCATCATGTGACATGTGAATAATAAAGGACAGCAAAGGTCCGGGATCTAACCAAAAGGTACTGATTAGGGGTGAACTTACCATTACCAATTGGGTCCCAATTTTCCAGAATGCCTCAAAACCCTCTATTGCTTGTCCTTTGAAATGCTTCAAATATTTGCTTTTAGCAAGCTTTTTCAATGTGACTACATGCTTTAGGATAGACTGTTTTTATACATATTTATTACTTTGCCACTGTAAACGTTAAATCAATATTTTTAAATATGCCACTGGAAGTTCCAAGAACCACACATTTTCCCCTTTAGTAAAACACATTTAATGTTCTCTGATATATATAAAAAATAATTTAGTTAAGGAATAAAAAATAAATAGGGTCCTACAAATTCTGCCACTGGTGCCAGTTCCAACCTAGAACTACAAGGTACCAGAGCAAGCTCCAGCACAAGTAAAGCCATGCTTACACCATAAAGAAGTCACCTCGCAACTGTGGTTAATATGCTATCCACATGTTTGCTTACTGTACATTACTTAGTGTCAATTTGCATCCAAACAACATGTATTTCATGAAAAGAATTGCACAAAATAGAAGCCAGTTCCATCCCAATTAGAGCTTATTGTATGTAAACAGACGTTGTCTCGGATCACTTGAGGGGAAGTCCATATCGGGTCATTACCCAGTGCCCTTCAATTCCATGGGAAGTTGAATTTCCTCGTCTCCTGTTTCCACTAATCATTGTCCTCCAGGGCCGAGAAACCTCCCAGCGTCATCAGCTGCCCTGTCCGTAAGCAATCAGCAGTGAACACAGCAATCTTTTTCCCATTAAACAATCGTCCTCCCAGACGGGAGATAGGGCTGATTCCACATCTTCCTCCATCACTGGCCTCTAAGGAGCACTGCAGTAATGTTAGGAGGCTCTCGTTCACTGAGAGCTTCTGAGGGAAAAACAATGTCTACTTTGTTCTGACAGCAAGCTCTCAGCAGGGAAAATGTTTAAAGGCTACTTAATTAGGAGAAAAGTGAGAGGTAAGGCTATCCTCAGATGTGAAAACAGCACAAACAGTGGGAATAAAAGTAGATCGACTGATCATTTCCTATGTGTTTAAATGTACTCTTGTGCTACTTAAATGAACTTCTCTCAAGAATTGTGCATTACCTCAAAAACCATCATCAATGATGCAAAATGCTCTAATTGTTTCTCTATTGACCACAGCTTACACTCTACAGTTATATGCTTAGTTAGAGTTTTGATTACTTGCAATAAAGTTTGTTGATGCCTCATATGTTCAAATATATTTTTGTACAAAACTGCAGTTAAAAATTTGTTTTAAAACTACAGGGTAGGGCTGCATGGTTGCGGTAAAAATATTAAAGGTGGAAAATAACATAAAAATAAATAGATAAAATAATGATTATAATAACAATAATAAGCATGATAATAAAACATTTATAATAGAGCCATTGATTACAACTTGTGGCATATTATAAATGAAAAATGTCAGTGTGCCAACCAATTAAAACAAAAAAGTCACCAAGGTTTGTCAAACCATATTTGAAAGTTTTTTTTTCAACACCCTATAAATCAATTTTGATTAAGTACAATGAAGCAAAAATGTGGTTTCTTCATCAAATTTTAAGTTATTGTGTCTTTTGGGAAACCTTTTTCTGGAACAAAACTCCACAAATACTTTTAAAATAAATACAATCATTGCTTTGCATTTTGGACCTCACATGAAATCTTTCATGCTTGAGTGTGCTAAAATATACAGAGAGTGTCTGTCCAGAACCATAAACAGAAGACACAAGGTTATAGCATTTTATTCTCCAATGATTCAGACATGAACACAGCCTTAAGCTATGGATAAGAAAGCACCATTTCATCTCACAGTCTCTCACCTCAGAAGAAAGCACCGTTTATCCCAAACCTTAGAATAGTTTGTGTACCCCTCCTCGACACACTTCCCCCTCCCATTTTAAGATCTGTTTAATAATTAATAGATCAACTCTGAGCCAGTGGATTCTTCTAGGTTGTCAGCAAACATGTTAGAGGCGGGGATCTCTCAGGCCCTTAAAACATAAACTGAAGATGACAGTGCAAAGACACAGGAAGAGTTTAAGGTCAAACAAACTCACAGTTTGTCAGTGTGTCAGAGGAGAATGCCAAAATGACAGAAGGAGATGAGTGGTTGGTGGCATCCTCTTTATTGCTATTTAGATAAAAGTGAACGTTTGAGTATAATTATTTAGGACAGAAGGAAAAGTGAAAGGTTATGCCTAAACAAAATAAAGCCAAATTTCGTCTGCCTAAATTTCGTCTATCACAAGAGCCTCTGGATCTCATCATCTTCTCTGAAGTGTTTAGTTTTACCTATAAAGCCAAAGTATCAGCTAAAAAAAACACCTTTATTTCAATAATGGAACAACCCTGCTGAGCTGAGATGTGTTGACTTTGAGGTGTGATGCGAATGTTTGAAGTTGAATGGCAGCTGTGGTCCAGTGGATAAGGAGATTGACTTGTGATCAGAAGGTCGCTGGTCTTGTGAGTCGAAGGTGGTGTGAGTGATGAAACACTTGCTCTCCATCTTCAACAACCACAGCTGAGGTAGCCTTGAGCAAGGCACCAGTTTCACAAATGCTCCCCGGGTGCTGCAGCCATGGCTGCCCACTGCTCCGGGTGTGTGTTCACGGTGTGTTTGATCCCTGCTGTGTGTACACTGGAATAGGTTAAATGCAGAGCACAAATTCTGGGTATGGGTCACTCCCTATCTGGCCAACTGGTCACTTTCACTTCACTTTCAATATGCATACAGTGCGTATAGAAAACCTAAGGCAATGTACGATTTGTATGCAACTAATGAATTGTCGGTGCAATCATACCCTAGATTTGTCATGGAATTAGGTTTTTAAAAAGTCGAAGCGTAAATTATTGAAAATATTGGAAAAGTAACTGCAGTTTCCATTCATTTAATTCATTCATTTCTTGTTTGGATTGAACATGGATTTCATGTTTGCAAAAATTTGTTAGAAATACCAACTTACACGTATATATATATTGTATATAGTGTATTATAGCCTTTTTAAAAAAGTTGACTCAGAATGACTAAAAAGAATTACAATACAAAAAACAGCGTGCTGCCCTAGACAAGATTTTTTTTTAAAACTTTCTCTCCATTGACTGTAAAAATGTACCACTAATTCTTATGCAAAGTGAGACGAGATGAAACATCTATTGTGAGGGGCGAGTGGGTGGAAAAAGGGATAGCTTGCACAATGTAGATGTTAGCTCTTTGGTCGTGTCTTATTTACTGGAGATGATGGGGTAGGTGGGACCATGTGATTCATATGATTCAATTATCAGACAAAACTCCTCCCAAACTTATGTTTATCAGATGATTAACCTCAGTTCAGCAAGATATTGTATGATGCCATCTGAAGAAACAGCAGCTCTAAACAAAATCATGGCAGTACATCTCACCAAGTGGAGATGAAAGAAAAAAATTTGATAGGCTTATCCACATTAACTAATATCTTTAGAATTACTTGTCAGATTGCTTGTGAATTAGAAATCAAAGTTTCAAAATAAGATTCAAATTATAATTGTATATAGCTAAACAACAAGATTTCTTGAACTTAAAATTGAAAAAAACATTAACAAATCTTAAAGATAATGTTATACAAATAATATTGAGCTTTGGAGGTTCTTCAACAGATAGTTGACAGATTTTTCTCAGATCTTGGTAATCTTTGCATTTTTTTGAAAACTGGTAAATATTCAGGTCTGAAGGGGTTAAATACAGAGACTCGCTGCATGAATCATTTGGTAGTCACTAGGAAAACAGGTAAATATAAATTGTGGTGACCTGCTACTAGAGACTCTCAAAATCAAAATATTAAAATTTCTAAATCATAATAGGGGTTCTTGACCTGAGGACAAAATGACATGGTAGGAGTTTGACAATTTCAATCAATGATCAATTATTAAATCTTCACACTTTACACATCATCCTAACACTTGATTCAGCTTTAGGATTGGGATATAGATTGGTTGTTTTTATGCAATACTGAATTGTGTTACTTACCATCAAACTGAACAGGTTTACCTAATAAAGAGACTGGTGAGAAAACTGAGGCAGTGAAATGTCTGGGATTTAATTTTTTTTTTTTTTACTGTCACTGGTCCGAGCAATGAGTAAGAGCATGACATAACCCTAGCATCACAATGACCATGTGTAAATCTAACAGACCCACCATGAGGTCATGTCTCAACATTCCCGCTCTCTCGCCCTCTGCTTCACTGCCTTAAATGTGTTCCTTTATGAGGAAAGCATTCATAGTAAATAAAATAGATCAGTGCACACTTAGCCTGCTGTGATTAGTGATTGGGTGCAGAGAGTGGCACAGATTCACTGCATCCCTCGCTGCTCATCTCTTGCTGCTCCAAGAGTCACTCTCACACTAATTGCATCTGCACTAAATTTAGCACACACAACAAGGAAACCTTTAGACTGGAGGAGTAAAATCTTAAAAACATACCCTGGCTGCCAGGAAGCTATAGCAGCCCCCCTGTCACTTTCACTTTATCTTTATTTCTCTTTCTTTTTGTTTCTCTCTCTCCTTATCAGCCCGTCACCTGGGAATAAATGTACTATTTCATGTGTCAGGCTTGTCAATCAAGAGGACTTGTGGGAAGTCGTTTGGTGATGGTGGAGACTGTTCTCTCGAGCAGCGGTAATCTCTCTCTTTTAGAGTTGTTTATTACCCTATCAGCATGAGTTACTCCCGGTCTCCTGTCAGTCAAAGTCTGCACACAGTCACTAATTCAATCAATTTTGAAACAGATTTTGGGCATCTCTGCGGGGGCTAAATCAGTTAGAGGTCAGGTGGTTTTCATTTTGCAGATTATTAATTAATTCATTATTATACATTTTTTTGTTGCAATGTAACTGCAGAGAGAGTTTGTCATCGCAATTCTTTATTCAAGAATGAAGATTTGACTTTTGATTAAAGATGGTTTTGCTATTTTTTATTATTTATTTGATTTGATACATGAAAATAAATATATTTTGTATGTATAAACCTCTTCTGTTGTACTTTTGATCTATTAGCCTTTCTTAACGAGTCTTTCATGTCCATACCTCCATCAGATAGTTTTTTTCATTTAAACAAGAAAAAACTAAATCGCTCAAGTGACTTTATTTATAGTTTCATGAACACCTTTATATATAAATATAAATATAAAAAAGCCTAAACACAATACAATAAAAGGTATGAAGCACATTAATGTTTCAATCATAATTGCATACGTTTTTATTTTGTTTCTAAAAAATAGATAACTCTAATGCAGGCCGGGTGCTGTACATATTAACATCATTTTAAAAGACAAATACTGGCCATTGTAAAGATGACTACCGGATGCAGAATTGTTGCCACTGAAAGAAAGTAGTTTTGGACTCCATGCTCCACCACCCCCTAATCACTGTCATGAGGGGTTAAGAAACCACTTTGCTTCTTAAAATTAATAGTTTAGTATGCTATGTAATGAATTATTAATCACAATTGTTGTTTTCTATCTGAAATTGTTCCTTGATGAAACCTGAAAGAATTTTCCTGGATTTTTCCATGAAATGCTTAAATTTGACGCATCTAAAGATTTTAAATAAATAGGTCTAAATCTATTTAAGATTATCTAAGTTTTTAACTGTATGCCAAACTATGAATTTATGACATTTATTTGATTAATCGTACAGAAAACAATGGTTTTGCAATATGACAGTCCCTTTTAAAATGTTAGTTAATTTTTATATGCATCATAGTATAAACTAAGCATGTTTTACATGATCACATATACAGAATGCGTCCTAAACCCTTATGAAAAGTCTTCAAACTTAAAATATTCAATACATTAATAATCAACATCAATTTTTTTTTAATGTATCTAAAAAAGTTTAGTTTAGTTGCTATGGTCAATAAATTAAAGACAATTAATGCAAAAACTGTATGAAAAAAGTGTATGATTCTCTAACACTGATGCATGGTTTATATTAGTGTCCTTCTGGGGGCCCTCTTAGACTGCTGGGCCCCATAAATCATCCACACTTTCCCTCCCTTTTCGGCTCCCCGACTGAATGTTAAAACTGGTGCGTTTTAAAATGTTGTTGTGAACTGAAAATCCAGAAAATTGGTAGAGACACAAACAAAAACCCACAGTCAGCCCATGCTGAGCCTGGATGAGTGTTAGTCAGAAATCAATTTCTGACTGAATCAACTTCTTCAGCAATTATTTCCATCTTTCAATCACAAAGCTGGCAATAAAATGTAATTCTCATTGGATGATACTGTTAAGATGTTCTAAAAGCTCGCAGTTTTGTTTTTATTTGTCTCCTGTTATCAAAACAGACTTTAGACTGAAATTAGTACATTAAAAAATATACTTTAATAATTAGTATAACTTTTATAAAATTATGTGATGACTTTTAGAATCAGATTCTACATTATATACAGTGATGTCATCCATTTATTGTGGCCACTAATGAATATTGTCCCTTCAGTTCATAAATCCCCGTGATACTGTTCTCTCTTAGTGCTGTAGCGATTTACCAGCACCCTCCAATACCAGAATGCACTCGCTCACAAATCATGTCTTTGAAAGGTTTGGGTGGCATTGTATTGTGAGCTTGCTTTCATGGTAATTGATATGCTCTTCATAATCTTAATAAATGAATAAATACCGAATTGTAAAAAAGATTGATTGGTTTAAAAAGTATTCTCAATGAAACGTCACAAATCAGACTAAAAGCCTCCCCTCAAAAACCTGCATCATTTTATCCATGGTTAAATTTACGATCAAGTGTCAGCTAGGTGATGGGTGGGTGATGGGTGATTTCAACCTTAACTCAGCATCTGTTTTCATGTATTAATACAAAAATAACAACCTCCAGAAAACCCATGCAAATTAAAAAAACAAACAAACAAACAGCCAAACCTAAAACACAATACAAAGAAACACTAACAAGCTACCTTATTAACAAAATTGAAATAATAAGTGATTCAAGAAACTACAAAACTGACAAACCTCTTTAAGATCAGCTTTTCAGAACGCATGCAAGATTAGAACAAATACATGCACATAGGGCTGCAACTAACGATTACTTTGGTAATCGAGTAAGTTGGCCGATTATTTTTGAATGAATTTAAATGTAATTAAAATTGAACTAAATGCATTTTTTTTATTTGATGTTTTACTTTTAACTACGTAAAACCATAAATACAGGTGTTATTTATGTGTAGAAGTAAACTTAAAAAAATGCAAAAAACATGAATAGAGTTGAATGATACTTAATTATGAAACTTTAAACCTTAAATGAAAAAAACTAAGTTTGTTATTGAACTATAAAACTCTCACAATATCAACAAATGAATAAATAAGTAAATGACAAGCAAAACACTTGTTAAACAATTCATTTTGAAAACAGATTTGGTAGTTAACAAGTTAACTTTGTTGTGAACTATGAATAAAAAGTTTTTTGTCCCATTTGTCATGTTACACCAGGACATTTTATCACGCTGACAAGCTGCTTAAATGCGGGCGACTCGACAATAGAGGTCCAGTAGACTTACCAACAACATACCGTTCACTGGCTCTGTTGAGCTCTTCCTGGCTGACATCACTGCTAAAAATGTTGTTTGGGTGCAGAGGCTTCACTCGTGGCCCCCCTCGTTGGCAAGTTTTGTTGTAGTTTCGTTAACGGATGTATTTTCTAAAGGTTTGTTGCTGTTGACAGGACCTTGGACTTTGAGGAACGATGACACGAGTTGCAATTTCATTGGAATATTTTTATCTTTACGTTAAACTAACGTGAAATAATACGCAATATATATAATATACGCAGAATAATGCAGACAGTAGTAACGGTAAAAGAGCTATTTTATTTTAAAAGTGATGCATTAGAGTATTAGTTACTGTAAAATGCGTTATAGTACGTTATAGTAATGCGTTTTTAGTAATGTGTTACTGCCTAACACTGTTCATGTGGAATCAGTCATAAATTCGGCTTGCTAAATAAGAGGAGCAAAAATGCATAGAAGCAGTGTTTCAATATTAGAGTCTGTCACAAAACAAGGATATATGGTTTTGAATTCAACTTATTAATTATTAACAAGTTAATAATAACAAAAATAAAAGTTTATGATAAAAAATCTAATTGAGTAGCTTACTAAACCGCACTAAATTCATTAAATCCTGACTAGAACAATGTGAACACTCCAAATCAGCCAACATTATATAAATCAGCATTTAAACATAGATTAATAACTGTAAGACAGTTATTGTTCAAATATAAACTATTTTAGGGCATGTCTATTTATGCTGATATTTTTAGCATAAGTCTATGACATTTTATATTCAAAACATTAGCTTCTCTGCTAGAGGTCTTTTAGTGTGTAAAAATACATTGTCAAAAAATACTTTTACTCAGCTTTGAAGCAAAAGGCTTGTAAACTCTCCAGATAGTTGAACCCAGTAGGTTTACACTTAAACAACATTATTTAGGGAAAGAAGAATTGACTCGCTGCACAGAGAATTTATTTTACTACTATTAATATTTACATTTATTGATGGATCAGTGTCAAAATTTTAAGTCATGTCTGAATTTTTAGCTGAATCTGGAGATTTTTTTTCTCACATGCCAACTATATCAGTTTGAAGGCTCATCCACATTGACCGTATCTAGAGTGAGAAATACACTCTTAACACACATTCCCTGAAGTCTCCCTTTCACACCCTGTCTGATTCATTCATTAAAAAATTGAGTGTGAAAGGGAGAAAACAGAGAGATGAAAAAAGAGAGAAAACATCAAACCCGTGTGTTAGTCAGGTTCAGTACAGAGCTCTGGGGGAATCACCTCTCGACTGGCTTCAGAGCGACTCTGAGGACATCAAACACTCCAATCACCAAGCAGATGAAAAAGAGCCGCGCTAATCACAAAACTTGTCATTTCTCACAAGTGTCAAAATCAGGCTCCTCACTTGAAACAAGCTGGAAATAACACTGCACTGATTTCCTGAGCGCAAAGAGGAGTCGAAAGCTCTGTCATATCAAGTCTGACACCGTCATAAAAATAATCTTAGGATTTAAGGCTACATTTACTTTTCAATTAAGTGTCTTAAAGAACAGAATAATCAAAAAACTGCAAATGATTTGTAGTGAAAACCGTTGCTGTGGTGAGTTCATGGGGTCATATTGTCACACCCAGCACCTGCACCGACACCCCTCATGATCCATCTGCTCCTATCCAATCCCGAGAACCATCACCTGAGTACTAATCACCCGCACCTGTGTCCTTCAATCACACCACTACTATAAAGACTCACCCAGTTCACTCCTTCCTTGTCCCGGATCAAGGTTACTAGAGACTCACCGCTCCTGAACCTTCACCTGTATAGTCTGTCTGAGCCTGCCTGTCCATTCCTGCAAGAAAGAGAGAGAGCATCATAAGGGAAGTGATTGAACTGTTTACTGAACTCTTGTGTCTGAACTGACCCGTGCTTACGGAGTCGCCTGTCTGCGGAATACTATTAAACTGTGTTTTATAACCACCTGTAAATAAACTTCACTTACCTGCATCTCCCTCGTCTTCTCCCTTTGTGTGAGCATAACACATGTATAGAGAATTATCAAAAATGGCCTACTTTAAATATAAAGTAAAAATGTATTCAATTGAATGATTCACTTAAAGTATACTGTAATGCTGTTTAACATTGTGGATAAAATAAATGATACGAAAAAATTGAGGATAAAATAGAGGTATATCAGAGATCACCAGTTATGAAAATTTAACCTCTGTTTTTTTGTTTTGAGTTGTTAACAATTTATTTTTGTAAAAGTAAATAAAAATGCTTAGTTTTTTTAATACATTTTATAACTTCACAAACCTCTTAATTACAATATAGTGACTTAAATGCTGAAGACATTAAAAGTTATGATTATTTTTAACATGTTATTTCATTTTTTCATGTCTATATTAAAAAATTCCGATTTGTACATTTAATATCTGTATAAAGCAAACACTTTGTAAAAAAGCTTTTGTGTGTTGCCATTCTTGTGAGGAACACACTAAAATTCTACTTTTTAAAAAATTTTTATAAAAAAAAAGTTTTTATGTGTATTTGGAAACCCATAAGGAAACACATAAGATTGATAGTGTACCACATTAAAAGACCATAATAAGAACTCTTTAAGATATGTCACAGACAACAGGTAAAATAGAGTGACGAGATACCACGTATTTAAGGAAAATAATTAGTGAAACTATCCTCTGTGTTGCTTAACCATCAATGAGCTTTTTGGCTGTAACTTTATTCATTTCTGTAATTTTAAATATTACTTTTAATATTTATAGTTATGGATTAGTGTGTAATTGCTACTGGTCTAATCAGATTCAACGATCTATGCTAAGATATATTAAAAGTGCAATTGTTAATTGAAGACAGTGACACGTTGCAAAAAGTTCCTCAGGGTAGGAAATCGTAACAGGGTTTTTTTTTTCAGAAATGTATTAAGTTATTGTTAAGTAGTTTAAAAAAAATTGCTGATTACAGTATTTAAATGCAGAAAGAGATTAATGCAAACAGGCCCTGTCTTGCCTGACTCTTTGTGACAGATTGTAAGTCCTTTTCTGAATAGAATAAAAAACAAAGTGAGTTAAAATATCTAAACAATCGGCGAATTATTCACTTAAAACTTTGGAATACATATTTGTATTTTTTTGTTTCTTTCTTAATGTAACAGTGTAACTTAATACTTCTCATTTTTACTCTAAATAGACCAAATAGATCATAGAAAAGTCAACTCTCAAGATTATTTTTTGCACACAGTACTTTCCAACCTCTGTCTGAAGATGTGCCTTCTTAAGATGTGTTCTTAAGTCTGAAGTGTTCTGCAAATCCTTCCCATTTTTGGTGACAAAAATTTTAAATGTCATAAAAAAGGTGGAACCTAAACACAAAAATGATGAAAATATAACCTGTCAACCAGCTTTTACTTCAGACTCTCAGTAACAAATCAATGAACAGAACATTCCCGTCATTTAGTTTATGTACTCCTGGCTTTTCTCTCGGCTTTTATCAAATCATCCTGGAGTTTGCTTGTCTGTAAATCAGACTCATTCATCTGGTGGATGGTGATGGATTGCTTCTTGTCACCATTCTAGCCTCTTTTTCTTTTATCCTTTTTTTCTCCTCCGCAAGATAAAGAGGAAGTTCTCAGTATAGCCTAAATTTGGTATAGCATCAATGAACACTTTAGGTCATATTCTCCCTCTTGCCGAACTGTGTCACACTGAGTCAAAGAAGCTGTAGGTTTCCTCTCTATAGTCCCCCAGAGGTATAATTTGGTAATTTGTGTGTCTTCATTTAGGAAATTAAAGGTCTTTCAGAGAGTGACATTCGAGAAGTGAACTCCATTACAAACGCTGCTCTTTCAGCTCAACTGTACATCACTCCACAGTGCGCTCTCTTTTTGGTGACAGCTTGCTCTTTCTTTCGTGTTCCCTCCTCCTTTTTCTTTTCACACTTGTGCTCTAAGAGGCTAGGGGTGCAATCCTTGGTGTGCCTAATCCATTTATTTCTGATGCAATCATTTCAACTACATTTTTGTGGAACAATGTCTATTGTGCTTATAAGTTGGAGAACAAACATCTCCTTACTTAATTATAATTATTAATATTGCTTGTAGGTGAAGTTATAGTTACTTGCATTACTTTAATAAGAAATTTGTCTATTTTTGAAATAGTTTTTAAAATATGCAATTTTGTTTTTATATACAGTAGGTGGTTATTTTTAGAAAAGAGCTTCTTGTTATTAAAAATTTCACTTTAAGAATGAATCAATAGTTCTTGTTCATATTATCTTTAAATCTTTTTTCATGTGTGAAATGTTAATATTTCAGATAAAACATTGGTCTTATTTTTACATTTAAAGAGTTCAAAGATTACCAACTCTGATATTTAAGCAAGAAAACTTAGATTAAAGTCAGAAGTTTAAAAACAACAACGATTTATTAGGTCTATTATTTCCAAAAGTTTTTTTGATTGTGTAGTGAAAAAGATTGTTATTAGCGTGAAATCATGAAGCAGCTTTGCGTTAACAGAAAACTCTATCTATTTATACCCCGTTTTGGAAATGATCACCGCAGATATATTATGGTCGTTCTTAATGAAATAACACCTTCTGTCACACCTCAGACATGCTCACATCCTGGACCTGGGATGGTTATTTTAAAAAATGTGTATATACTTTTTTTCTGAGCTGGTGTGAAATAGTGATCATTAAAAGTGACAAATACCTGGTTTCACCTTGGATTAAGGCAGAGGTTTTGTTTTTGCTTTGAATACTTAAGAATGGATTGACTTACAATTTATTTACTGACACATTTACAGATATATTTTGGGATTGGTTAAGTTTAGAAGAAAGTAAACAAGATAAAGAGGCATTAAATGTTTTGCAGAAACTTTATAGCGTGCTAAAAGACAATACAAGATTTATTGTTTAGTAAAAGTAATAGATTAGAAAAGATCTCTGCTCATTTAACAGTCCATTTTCTGCATCAATGGCATTTTTATACTGAAAAAATGTTTTTAAACAGAAATCAACTGTTGGACTTAGAATTAGACATTTAGAGTTATTTTTTACTTTATTGCCATTTACCTGTAAAATACACTAAAGCTCTATTTAAAAAAAATGTTTTTGTAAAATTACTTCATCATTCATTGTAAAAGTATTGTCATCAATCTAAAAATAGGTTACCATTTTTCTATAACATGTATGGTTCGAAATTTACAGATACTATCTTGCTTTTTTGTTGTTTTTTTGTTTAGTTTTTTTCCTGGACTCATTTAAGAATAATGATTTCAAAAACACTTCCTTTACTTCACCTCAGATAGTGGTTTATTTTTCTTAAATAATTTTTTAAAGAATTTTCTTTTTTTCTCAGAGAATCGCCAAACATTTTTTTAAGTAATCAAGTAACATTCGGTCTATTACATTGTTTACGTATGGTCTGTTTGGTCAATTGTTTGTAATGAGCTGTCTGATAATTGGAATAAGTAAAAGCTGAACACACAACACGGTTGTGTGGATTGTGAGTTGGTTGGGTGCTGTTATCTAAACAGATATGGAGAGCTTGGACAGTCTGTTAGAGACTTTAACAAAAATCTGTAAAAAATTAACAAGGCTATATCAATGTAATAACATTTAATGTCAAATTCTGTTAAAATACTCACCCAACAAATTGTTCAATTAGACCTTTTTAATAATATAAAAAGTAATATAAGACACAGTCGACTTTCCCTCAATGTGATCCTAGAGCTATTCCACAGAAATTTCTGAATAAAATCACTGTCTCTCATTGTTCACATGAAAACTATACTGTAGTTTGATTGGTGGAGCGAGCATTGCATCATACAGCTATGTGCCAATCATGGGTTCAATCCAGGGAACACACTGTGTAATATTGTTTTCCTAGACACTTTAAATTATAATCCAAATCTTGTGGAACATATTTAATAAAATATAGAAAATGGATGGTAAGGAGATTTCAGATTTCAGTCAATTATTGGAACACCTTTTATTTACCTTATGTTGTTACCTTATGTTTTATTTAATGTATGTATTGTTTCAATTCAGAGTCAATCCCAGCCGGAATGAAACTGAAATCTTAGAATCTCAGTGTTTGCAATGGTGAAAACTGATTAGCTGAGATATATTGTATGTGTAAAGAAACGTCACTCGGTTTGGGATCCATATGCAGGCTTTTTATTTAACAACGTGGTCCAAAAACAGACGGTTAGTCAGGGCAGGCAGCAAACAGGCAGTAACAGAGATCAGCGAGATTAGTCCAATGGGCAGGCGACTAGGATCGTAGACGGAGAACAGGCAGGGTCACAACAGGCAGGCAGACAAACAGGGTAAACGCTCGGAATTGCAGTATGGATACAAACAAGACTTCGCGACGAGCCAAGGGAAACAGTCTGTTTAAATAGTGATGTTAATGTCCTTCAGCTGGGTGTGTAATCACGGCGCTCCTGGGGTGTATGGGGAATGTAGTGTGGTGTAGATGGAGGAGCAGGAGTTAATGCAACGGAGGTGCCCTCTGTTGGTCAGAGGAGGGAGTGACGAGGTTAGCCTCTGTAACAGTATGGTTTAAATAGTTTTTTGTTGTTGTTGTTTTTTTTTTGCATATGACAATAAACAACAGAAAGAGTGAGAAAGAGGGCAAACAAAATCACTCTGGACTCCACTCACCCCAGCCACCACCTTTTGAGCTCTTGCCCTCTGGCCGCCCCTTCAGAGCCACTAACACCAGGGGCCTCATGTATAAAACTTTGCGTAGATGTAATCCTTAAAGTGTGCATACGCACATAAGGCAGAATTTGCGTACATACAAAAGTTTTCAGATTCATAAAACCGTACGTACGCCAGAACCTGCGCAAGGTTCGCTTTATAAATCAAAATGATCTGAATATTGTGCGCAGGTGCACGTGCGTATTCCTTACCCCAATCTCCTCCCGAAATAACCATATTTGGAGGTTAAGACCGCCCATTTTGAATATGTATGATCTCCCTGCATATTAATACCACCAATAATTCGGTTAACAAAAGCAAATTCATTCTCAGATGGTGCCTTTATTGCAACATGAGTGTAGTCAACAGCACCGATTACATTGGGAAACCGGCGATTGCTGCAAATTGCATTTTGATGTCGGCCTGTTCAGCTTGCGTGTAAGGAAAACGGATGTATCGGGGTGCCATCCCCACTATGGCGTCCCATACATATGGCATGACACGGCTCAGAGATGACTGCGACATACCCGATTGGTCTGCAAACTCTTGCTGGAAAGTACCAGTGGCCAAGTGGCCTAATGTGGTCAATACTTGCACAGGAACACACAGCGCATGGTTTCTCCGCGAGGGTCTTTCCAATAATGGCCCTTATTCAGAACACAATTCCAATAGGATGGCTCTTGGAAATTGAAATCGGCTCATGAGCCAATCATCATCATGAGCAAGGAAATCTTCACGGTCTCTGAAAACACGCTTCCTCCGTAGAGCGTCATTAGCAAGGTCTTCTAACAGCGCTAGAGCATCCATTATGATGATAAGTTATATACGCACATACTTTTTTATAGCCCATTCATTAAAACAAATTAGTAAATTCAAAGTATTTGCACCTGGTTAAGAATGCTAATAATGATAATTCAGGTTTATACAATTTGATTTATTGGGTGATGTAATAGGATAATTTAGAAGTTTTTCATTTTAAATAGCTATTGCTATTTGGGACAGTTGGTGTCGACAAAACACATACTGTTCTAAAAGAGTGCGTACGCACGGTCAAGAGCATCCGTACGGTGCGCAATTATTTACGCCAAGTTTATTTTTTATAAATCCCGATATGTGCGTGGAAAAATGCGTACGCATATTTCTATGCCCATTTTGTGCGTACGCAACGTTTATACATCAGGCCCCAGGACTGTACTGCACAAACAGAGCTTCTTTCCCCAAGCTCTTCGACTGCTGAACTCATAGCCCCCGCCACTCTGTTACCTGCCCTTGGACTTTTGTACATTTCATCACTTTGTATTTTTGCACTTTAGAACGCCACACTTTATGTATTTTTGTTCAGCGATTTACATATAATAATCCTTTACAATATTCTACCTCATAGCCTAAGTTAATTGTTTTTTAATCGTGTTGCACTTTAAATATTCTGCTGTACTTATGCTGCTTGTATTAAACTGCTCCATCGTACTACAGAAAATTCCTTGCATGCTCACACTCACACACTTGGCAATAAAGCTGATTCTGATTTGCTGGGGAGAACTGATAGGAACTTTGTACCTCGTCATGTCTTAATATGTTTGGCTTCAGCAGACTAAGCATCTTCCCAGTGATGGGTTGCGGCTGGAAGGGCATCCGCTGCGTAACACATATGCCAGAGAGTTGCTGGTTCATTCCGCTGTGGTGACCCCAAAAGGGAAGAAAGCCGACATGAAGATGAAAGAATGAATGAGACTAAGCATCATTGAGATGTAAACACGATCTCTGCCAACACTAATGACGAACACCAGTCGTAAATACCTGTCTCTACCCTATTTTTCTTAGTTATTACTACTCATGCCTTTTAACGATCAGATTTCTTTCTGTAAACTTGGGCCAGACTTGCTAGAAGTCTCATCTGTCACTGCAAATGTCATCACTGTATCCCTCCTCGGCTGACCGTGACAGGCCCCACTTCCAGCCTTTATCTCCCTTTCCATCCTTTCTTCTACCACAAAGATCCCTTCTTTTTTTCCATCCCTCACGGCTGTATCCGCTTTCCCCACGTGGCAAATGATTGCCTGGGTAAAGGTATTTTCTGTTTCAATCTTGCATTTTCCCAAGGGGGAACAAAAGGGACAAGCTCGGTGCAGCTGGTTTCACTGAGAAAATGGCACAGAATTGCCTCATTCCTCGGCAGATTAGCGATTGCATACAATCCTTTGCTGAGTGCTATTGTGCACCTCAATTTGGCCATTATACTTTGTCTTTTTCCATTTAGAGTACCCCCAACCAATTAAAGTAATACAGCTTCCAATACCTGCTCCCAATTAAATCTGGGCGGTATTACCTGCCTTGATGCCTCCGACCATGGATTCTTACCACTTAGCCGCATTCATTAGGCCTATTCATACTGAAGGGGCTGATGACAAGGATTCAAGGCCCCCCCCCCCGCCTCTTCGCTCTTGCTTGCTCACACGCACACTCTGTCTCGCTCTCTCAGCCTGTCATTCACTCATAGTACTCAGGGAGCTGGCTGTGGCAAAAACATGGAGAGCGTCAGATGGTGATACTCATTTTTTTTGTTCATTCTTTTTTCTCTTGGGTGGATATTTTCCCGCCTATTCCTGGTTTTGTTTCACAGGTAGCCAGGTTTTCCCCAGCTCATTGTGCTCAGTCTCTAAGCCTTCTCCCGGGCAGCTTGGTTGGCAGTGCCCAAAAGCACTGGCGCACAATACGAAGGCCTCTCCAGGCCACTGAGTCGATTGACAAATCCACAGAGTTAAAAGTCGACAAAAGCCAGGCGAGGAACTCTGTCAGATACTTAGAGAAACTGTCAGTGTAACGACTCAACCATATCAACCTAAACATGCTGGTTAACTTCCCAAAAGCACATAAAGACTCCTGCTGTACTTAAAGTAATTGAAAAAAAAAATATTATAATAAATTACAATAAATTGTGAAATGTAAATACATTTTATTGGATGAGATTGGAAGTTCTACTTTCTATTGGAAGATGTTAAAGACACTTGGTGGTGCTTGATACACACTTGCATTGACTCATAGCAAGAAATAGAGCAGAAGTTTTCAGAAGAGAATGGATAGTGAAAAGCTTAGCATGTTAGTTTCCGAGTGTCCAGAGTTGTTCAATCAAAACTACTATTCCCATAAAAACTACAAAAACATGGACAAAATGTAGGATTATGATGTGGTAACTCATTGTCGTGAACTTTGGTGTTTTACTGCACTCCCCTGAGCGCCATCTAAGGGCAAGGAGCATCCCTGCATTAACAGAGGCTTCAAAGCTCTGTGCAGAGAAGCTACTGCCGAATTTACGTTTGCATATGTACGCATAGGTGTGTGGTTACCTTTAGTACTGCTGTAAAAAAGGCATACTCCGTAATATTACAGGGAGTCAAAAGATGCAAGGGCAGCTCCCCCTTCAGTTTTAACAAAGATTTGTTATGCACCCCCTGCAAAAGATCTGACAGAGTCTAAATACTTTAATTTTTTTTTTGTCTAAATATGACGTTTGGCTTAATAATGCTTTGTTTTGAGTCTTTTGGCTAAAACTGGCAGATAAACGTGTAAATTTATGTTAAATTCTGCTGCATTTAATACACTCATGTAAACTAACATAACAACAGAAACAAAAATGCAATATTCAAGTATTATATAAAATATAATTCAGAAAAACAATAAAAAGTCAAACTGTTTTTTAGTTCAAAAAGTAAAAACTCATTGTTGGATGAGTATACTTTGATGATGTACCTTTTCATTTAACCAAATGTTACATGCTAACAACATATTTACAATATATTTACCAGTGTGATGTTTCAAAATTGTGTATAAAGGAATAACTTTCCCGTCTTTTGTTGCCACTGTTGAACCTCTAATCAAACTGGATGCATCCATCTAAATGAAAATATGTCAGAGTAATTTCTGTTGAGGAAAAACTCCATTGTATTCTGTACTTTATGTTACTATACATGTCGTCTTATTGGTTTATTTAGTTTTTTTTCTTTCTTTCTTATTAAGTTAGAAATATTTAATTTATTTTAGCAAAATCTCAGTCGTGTAAACAAGAGAATAAAAGACACAACTAAAACAAAAGTACATAAAAAAGTACAACAATAGTTACAGAAGATGACTATAAAACCCATTCAAGTTAGATTTTTTTCTCAATTAAAAGGTTCAAGTTGAAGAGCAGGTGAACTAAAATGGAAAACAAATAAATTAATAAACATTCAAGTACGAATCAGTTTCACGTAACAGATATTTAAGCTTGTGCTCAGAAACCAGTGAAAAAACATCTTCTTGTATGAGAAAGAAGGCCCACACTCTTCCTAGCCTTCCTCCCCCTTTCCCCCATGACAGCCCCTCCAAGCACTCTACAGTTCAGATGAGAGATACATGTACAATAGAGAGGAAGGAGAGAGGGCAGATAAAGAAAAGGGAGAGGAAGTAAACGCAGACCACATGTCGTTATTAGGAGAATTGCAGCTCTGGAATCTGAAAGCTGACTTTGAGCTTTAAAGGATGACCATGGGCTGTGGTTAGAATGGAAGTTAGTTTTTGTTGCCGTTTGGAAATGAATGCATATCCGAAGAGGTCAGATCAGGAAATCACTGGCTGGAGGGTTTAACAGTACCTCTGAGATTCGACAGCAAATATTTAACCCACACGAATCAACAACTATAGTCCTAAAGCTCTGAGTTTTATTCTGTTCTTCATACGAGATTGATTAGAGTGTCATTGTTATTCGTATGCATTCAATTGTTGCTATTACTGTGACAAAGACAGTTTTTCCTTTTTCTTTCTTTAAAAGCAGCTTATTTAAAACGAAAGCACTATTTTTTTTTAATTAAGCATTTTTAAATAACAGTTAGTTTAGTGGTCTGTTAACAGCTTTTACAAAATTTTGACTAATGTACAGATTGAACAACAGAAAAGTGTATTTAAAAGTCACCAAGTTCTACAATACTGTATTATTTATTCAAAATGTTTAAAAATCTGGCATTCAAAATGAGTAATGTGCAGCCAAATGCATTTAGCACATATTATCTAAAAGCTGGACAAGAAATAAAAACAAAATCAATACAATCTGACAAAAAATAAACTAATAAAAAATTGTCTATTGCATCATTATGACTCACGATGACATTAAACCTGTTTGAAATCTTTCCATGTTACAGTAGCATGTCGGCAGGTCAAGCCGCTAGCCTTTGGTCCTGTTAGCATTAGCACAAGTAGTAACATGGGGCAGATTTTAATTAATTTCATACACGCAGTGAAGGGCTGACCCTGCTACAACAGGGCACTGGGCTTCTCCTAATCATCATCTGCCCTGTGCCATCATCCACGGACCTGGCAGCCCACAGAAAAAGAGAGAAACGGAGCTAGTTTAGGATGGATACAAAGCACCAATTTATCACCATAAGCAAATGCTAACCTGGGAGCATCGCCCCCAGCAGAATTAATTGGCTCAGTCGCTGTCTGTGAAGTGTTTGGCCTTGTTTTAATAGGCAGGCGGCCCCTGAGACACTCTCGAACCCATCTTCTCCAGCCACCCGATTGGCTGCTTGACTGCCATTGAAACCTGGACTCATCCAGAAGGAAGTTTTTTTTTTTTACTGTAGAGCCATCTGTACTCCTCCACTTTATAAAGGCAGGGGATAAGAATTTTGCGAGACAATCGATAAGGTTTGTTAACGATCACTTGAAAAGTCTAACGTGTAATGGGTGTGTTTACATGTTTGAATTTCAAAGTATACTTTAGTTCTTGGGATTCTCTCAGTCTGTTTGTAATTGATTATTTGAACAAAAGTGGCATTTAAATTTTTGATGTGTGTCTCTACAGGTAACACTGAGGTCAGAAAATCACAATCACAAAAAGTCTTTCTGTGAGGTCTTGATGAGAAGGTTCCTCTCAACCCAGACTAAAAACTGCATACATTCCATGTTTCATTTGGTACTCAAAGTTTGTTTCAATTCATTGTTTCTGAAAAGGGATGTGAATGTGCAACATCCTTTTTGAAGTTCTGTGTGCAAAGACCTTTAGAGGTATCCATACAGGTGTTGATGGAAGTACCGCAAAGTAACTCATGTGTCCTTCACAGTACTTCACATCCTCTTGGCTGGTTTCAAGCTTCAATTGACCAGAATTACAGAGCTGGGGACTGTTATGAAAATCTCTCAGTTTACAGTAGAGCACAGGAAAAGTTACAAGAAACCATGACAAATACTTTCAAGTAGAGATCGTGTTTGTCCAAAGGTTGACTAAACTGCAATAATGCTCTAAAAAATGTTTTTTTTAATAAAGTGTCTTGAAACTATAATGTGTTTTTAGATGGTACTGATGAGACAATACAAATCACTTAACATTTCAGAACTAAAAAAGATGGACTGCAACTAAAGCAAGTGGTATTTGATTGAGAACTAAATAGTTGAAAATTAAGTGATGTCACAACATTCTTTTTCACAGTCTAAACCAAGGTTCCCCTAACCTGGCCCTGGAGGGCCGCAGCCCTGCACATTTTAGTTGCAATGCTGCTGTAATATGCATACTACTCTAGCTTCAGCCAATTAGAGGACCCTAATTGGTGCCACGGGTGTGTTTCAAGATGGTTAAAACAATAATGTGCAGGGGTCCAGCCTTCCAGGACTAGGTTTGGAGACCCCTGCTCTAAACGATACTAACCCAAGATATAAACAGACTGTATTTCTATACAAAGTGAAAGAACATATTAAATTGCAGACCAACCTAACATAAAAAAATATTGAAAACAGCAAAGATTCAGGGCCTGTGGAACATAGCACCTGGCTATGTTAGAGTACCTACCAGGTGAGGAGGCATCTGCATTGAGACTGAGTATGCTCTGCTTGAAAAGAGAGGAATGGAGTCCAGAGAAGAGATTGAACTGTCCCACAGCGCATCTGTAATCACCCGTGCCATCGTCTTACATGTCTGCACACAAGTTCAGAGAGAATACACAGAGAAACGCCAACGTAAATACTCATTGAGTCTTTGAAGCTGTTGAGTGAACAAGATTTCATTGGAATCATCCACTGCTACCCTTATTCTCCAATAGTTATTGAGTTGTATAGTTGCATCTTACTGTTGAAGAGTTGTTTATGCTAAAAGATCAGGGAAGGGTTTTTGATTAGATTGTGTTTTTTTCAGAAATCTGTTTATTTCCGAGATTAAATGGCAAGGTTCATTAAATATAAGAGTGCAAAGCTTACTATAAAACCTACATAAAGTGTTTAATTTTCACTGAAAATAAAATTTAATCTGTAAAAATCACTTTATCTCTTATAATATCATATCAACCTAATGAATAGTAAAATGACCTTTTGCGGTTAATGTTAATATAAGGTAACAGTATAAATGTTTAAGAGTGCCCATGACTATGCTTTTATTTACATGCTTTTTTTTTGGCCAACACACAAAGGGTCCCTGTATTCCACAGAGTCCTTCATTAACAACAAATGCACTTTGATTCATTTTTAAATGCAGTGTTTGAGGAAATGAGGCCAAAGGGATCATTACATCCCCTCCTTTCACAGGCTGTTTAACAGAGAGAAGCTGCGATTGTGTGCATGCATGCGTGCGGGTGTTTGTGTGTGAAAGTGAGACAAAATCTTGAAGAATCTGTGCGTGAGTTTAGTGCTGCTTAAACTTGTCTGACCGTTTAAAGCATTTAAAGTGTGCTTTTAATTGCGTTTGTATATGGGAGTATCCTGCCAGCAGCCCCATGCTCCATCCATGGCCCAATAAAACACATCAGAACCTTGTTCCCTCACCAAAGCGAGTAACGATTAGCATCAGTCTCCATGCAGCCCCCCTTCATTCGCTCACTCTAGTGTGACTAAGAAAGTGTGAGGACTCTGTAGGCTGAACTTTCCAGTGCGTTAGCTTTAGCTTAGCGACCAGCGGGAAGTAACAGCAACAGAGCGTGTGTAAAACAAGAGGGACTTCTAGTATTTTCTCTGGCAGTGAGTTATTGAGCTAAGGCTATCTGTCGGTCCATCCGCAGTGTCAGCTTTCGGTCAGCACGGAGAGCGAGAGAATGGTGAATGTGAGAGGGCGTAAGAGATACCCAGCCGTGGCATGAGAGCTGCACTGCCAGGCTTTGTGTGAGGAGTTCCACGCTGAAATAGATCCGACTGCACTTAGCCAACACTGCCTTTTATTCTGAAGGAAGGAGGGGAGGGGGAGAGGCATCCAACATCCAGCACACATACACATCCATTGTATAAAAACACACTGAAAAGACATGACAGGCGAGTGTCTTTAAGGCTGGAAGATTTCTGCTCAAAGCCATTTGAAGTTCAACACAAATTAAATATACAGTTTACAGTCAAGAGCTGGAAATGTAAACATTGTGTGTTTTGATTTACCCAAAATTCCTTTAGATTTCTAACAATCTTGAGTATTGAGATATTGAAGGCAAAATTAAAAGGTCACAATCTGAAAATATTCATTATTAATGCTAAGAGCTGGAAAACTGATTACAAATGTGGAGAAATAATTACTTTTTATGAACCCAAATATGTCAGAAACAACTCCTTTCATGGTTCTAGTAAAGTTAATGGTTGTAGTTTAAATCCCATGCATTTTCTGCTGCAGTCAACTGTTGTGCAAATCATAATTTATGAGGTATTCACACATATACATGACAGAAAGCAAAGCTGATACAATTGTGGCAGGCTCAGTTACTTGTTAAAATTGTCATGATAAATAATTATGAAACTACAACATTTATTTTTTTAAGAATTGCTGAATTAAATGTAAAGTATAGTAAAGTTAACTTTAGTAGGATCCTTAAAATGGCCCTAAACTGTTTCATTAACCAGAAAAAAACTGCTCAGCAAAATCCCATATAAAAACGAGAGTTCTGAGCTTCACTTAAATCATGTTTCTGTCAAAGCAGTGTGTTCTTCATTTCCTAGCTGCATGCATTTTTCAGTTTGGCTGAATTTATTTATCAGTGAAAGATTAATGCAGGTCTTGACAGTAGGTGTTTCTATATACAGTTTACATCTTTTAAAACACTCAAAACTGGTAGCTAAAACAAGAGTGTGTTTATCTACGATGTTTTATGATACACAAATACAAAATAACAAACAGTAATACATTTAATAGATCATGTTAAAGCAAACTGAATTGTATACAAGAAAAAAACTAATATGTAATGCCATTAATAATGACAATAATGTTACTAACATTATTGTCATTATTAATGGCATTAAATATTAGTGTTTTTCTTGTATACAATTCAGTTTGCTTAATAATACTAATAATAATAACATTACTCATGTGTCACCATACATACATAAACAAAACAAAAACATGGGAATTGTATTATTATTATTATTATTATTATTATTATTATATTACACAATATTAAAAGTAGTAGTAATAATAATAGTAATAGTAGTAGTAATAGTAATTGTTTTTGTATAATTTGTATAATTTTTGTATGTTACAGGTAAAATAATTCACAAATTCATCTTCAATAACTATGTACACTTTAAATTACAATAACATTAGTGTTTTAGTAACAGTGCAACAAAAAAAAATTTGTCTTGCTTTTAATTACACATCATATTAACGACAGCAAATGTACTTCTGCAGCTCTGTTTAATGTGGGTTTTAAGAAAGTATTCCTTCCAGTTTTATCTGAGATCTAGGCTACATACAGTCTTTTTAAACCTCACTTGCTCTTCACTGCAAAATACCTGAACAAGCTTTAGAGACATAAACAAGTAGCAGTACATAACACAGCTCAGACAAGCATGCACATGATGACAATCAGCAGACAAAATCCAGTATTGACACGAGGTTGAATAAGTGGAAATCTGACACACTTCAGCATTAATCTCAATATTCTCCTGTTTAGAAGTGAATATGCAGTGTAGCCCCACAGATTACGCAGTATGAAACAGGGCGCTCAGACATGCACAAACAAACAAACAGCCCATCTAACCACACTTCACCTAGCACACACTCATGCGATTGCACTGTTCGCTGACTCTGTGACATGCTACATCACTGCCAGTGTGGATTCAGAGTGTTTCAAAAAGTGTGTCTTGAGTTGGACTGAATCTGGGTTATGAAAAGACAGATGTTCAAGTGAAGAAAGTCTTGCTTTTTTCACTCTCTTGGCATCACTTTTCTTTAGCCGTGCCTCCCCCTACTGGCTGAGCATGTTCTCTCTTCATCACCCATCTTTCCACCTCCTGCTCCTGCAAATCTTTTGGGTCAAAGTTGATTTTAAACTGAAACCGTATATTTGGTTTTAAAAGAGGATCAGACATCGCAGACACACTCAATCATTCTCATCATTTATATGCTACCCCTGCTTTTACATTCGCCCCACCCACAAGCACAAACACACACCTAATAGAAATGCTGAAAATGTAACCGTTTTAAGTTTTCACTATTCTTAATTAAAAAATAAACATATTTATTTTTTCCGTTTTACTACAATAACCCTTACAACACATAAATCTCACTATTATGTTATAAGTCCGAAGTATACTCAAATAACAACAAAAGAAACAAAATTCAACTATTAAACACATTTTTCTTTTGTTATTATAACAAAAATTTTGTAACATCAAGTTGCTTTATTTAAATATTTTAATTAAACACATTTTTCAGTTAAAAAGAGCAAACCTGAGTGCACATTGCATCACATCTGCCTTTATAGGTTAAAATAATAATAATAATAATAAAACTTGAACCAACTGGGTTATTAAAAAGATATTTTCTAGTATCTTCTAGTGTCGTTATCTTTTTAGTCATCTGTCTGTCACCTAAATAATATTGAAGAGGGAAGTCATTCACCTGATAGAAAATGTTTTCAGTCGTATGTTGTTTGCAAACATATAAACAAGTTAACAGAAAAGCAGTAACTCTAAGGTTTGAAGCATTTATTTATGTCATTAATTAATTTATTTATTTGTGTTTGTATGTATGTATGCATGTATGTTCTTATTTATTTAACTATTTATGTATGTATTTATTTATTTGTTTATTTTCATGTATTTATTTGTTGTATCATTTATTCATTTGCTTATTTATTTATTCACCTAATTATGTCAATCATTCTAATTGTTTAGCTTTTAAAAGTATTCAAGACTTCATAACAAACATCTGACGAGAGAAAATCTTATTAAATCAATTGGCATATGATAAAAACTTGTTGCATTTCTCCATTATAGGCTCGAAAGAAGCATGCATCTAATTTTCTCAATCGCTCTCCTATATAATTTGAATTAATTAGGCCATGGATGAGGAATAAATGCTCCCTGACTTCCCTCAAATCCTCAGATAGTTGTATCTTTAATTATTATTTCATTTAGCACTTATGAGAGGTTTTCAGTTAAAGAGGATACTGCTGACAAATTCAATTAAATGAAAATAGAGAACTTAATGGTCCATGTTAATGATTCATTTCATACTTTATAACATGTTTTCCTGGTTCCTCTTCTTCTGTACATTTCTAATGAGAGTTCACTTTCATTTTGGACCAAGCACAAGCATTGCCTGTACTCAATGATTAACACACTGTATTAGTGAGTATTATTTAACCCGAAGTGAGTTGTATCCTTAAAATACTTTTGTAATAAAAAATTTGATTGGCCATACAAAAAAATTAACTAGAAATCTATCATGAAAAAAACTAAAACTTAAATTTGTTTTAAACACGTAATTTTCAAAACTTTGACAGTAATTTACATTTTAATTGTAATTTACAATTATAATTTGTAATTTAAATTTAAAATTGTAATTTAAAATTAATTTCATTTCATTTCATTTCAAAATTATAGATACAAAAAAAGAGAACAATGTGACTGAAATGTTGCCGTTTCAAGCGCAGGCTTGGGACAACATTTAGATAAGAGTTTATTTTGTGTTCTCCTGTATTATTGTGTATGTCCATGTGAGCTTATTTTTAACAAAATGAATGATCACATCTAAAACATTACATGTCCGCCATAGTTTCTATCTACCATTTTTTACTTCCATTTTAACTTGCTTTCATTTGTGTTTTTTAGACGTATTTTTAAATTTGATTTCACATTTTCTTCTAACAAAGATTTATGCTTCTAATACTATGCAAATACTAGGCTTAAATTAGCAGAGGTCAGAAAATGATATGCTGTGAAGTATTTTTTAACAATTAAGTCAGGTGCACAAATCTCAATAATATTGTTAAACATTTGTGTTTTTTAGTTTTACTTTTTAAAAAAACTTTTTTTCAATAAATTGCTCTTCTATGCCATTACACAATAGCAGACTAAGTAAGTAACTCACCACCATGAGGTTTAAAAAAAATTTCAAGGCTCTAGGCCTTGATCTGAACCAAAAACCATGTTTTTGATTCTACGTCTCATGCATCTTCTTCATAAGACATCGATTTAAGAACTGCTATTGTTTCTTACAAAAATTGTTTTGAATTTGAATGAAAGTGTTGAAAACATATGTGGGATGAGACCATGAAGGGTGAAGCTTAGCGGCTATAGGGAGAGCGGAGGGGGTCAGTGACAAGTGGCCCATGTTTGGTGTGTGTGTGAACTGGGGTGGAACAAGTGCTACAGAGAGGTGCAGGGCGGTGTTTTTCCCATGGTCCACTGCCCCTGCCCCCCAACATACAAACACACGCACACACCAGGGCTGTCAGACAGGGTCCAGCTCAGTTACAGACCCCAGGGCCAATGTGCTCTCAATGAACTGATACAGATGGAGAATTTTAGCACAATAGATGGATTACCATGGCCAGAACAGAGCTTCTCACTTCGTCAAACACACACAGACTCTCACACCCACACAGCTTGCGAGGATGCTTGGTAGACCTTTGAGTTTTTTATTTTATCGGTGATATTTACCTCTAATCATGACCATCACCAACACATATCTGCTTGAATACGAATCGGTAGAATATTTTTTATTTATTTGGGAAGTCTTGTTAAGTAAGAATATCTCCAATTCTCACCTTTAACACCAGGACTTTCATTTTGATGAAAGTTATCTTTCTAAGTAAAAAACTTTCTTCCAATTCAGTTCAGTTTTGGAGTGTAAAATTAAAACAAATATGAGTGGGAATACTTTGGTCAACTGCGCTTTAAAGCTTAATTAATCAAGCTTTAAATAAGCAAGTACCAATGCTTCAGCTTTCTGGGAAACAGGAGGAATCAACCAACGTTTGATGAAAGCGCAACAAAAAAAGCTCCAAAACCATATTGGATGTCCATGGTTTGAATATGCAACACTGTGTCCCACAATGATACAAAAATATAGAAGCAACAGAATAGCAGGTCCCAATTCTGAAAAGAAAATCCAATTGCTTTGTTTGAACCTGTTGTTTCATAAATAGTTGGTCTATTGATCCAAATTCCGAGCATATTTATGTTTATTGACAGTTTTCTATTGTTTAGATTTTTGAAGCAGCCATTTTAAAACTTTGAATTTGAGTGAAACAAGGTTGCGTTGAAGCGAGGTATTGAGTTTGTGTTTTCAGATACTTTAAAAATTAAAGTTTTAAAATAAATTACCTATAGTATCTTGAAAGGCTGTGTGTGTGAATGTTTCCCAGCAATGGGTTGCGGCTGGAAGGGCATCCGCTGCGTAAAACAAATGCCAGAGAGTTAGCGGTTCATTCCGCTGCGGTGACCCCGAAAGGGAATAAAGCCGACATGAAGATGAATGAATCTTGAAAGGCTTCTATACAATTTTTAAAAGATTTCAGTGATTGTTTTTGGTGAATTTTAAACAACACACAATAACAACACACAATTGAATATAACATGTACTTGGATTTTACAGAGGTCATAACAAGAAAATTGAACAAAAATACATTCTTTCTTGTTATGTTATGATCATATCGAGTATCTTGTTATTTCAACATAGCAAGTAATTTTGTCATTTTCATGACATTTTTTTTTTTTGAAGATTTAAACACAATACAAATTGAAACAATGTCATTTCTCGCTTCCACCTAAGTAACTTATCATGCGGAAACTTTGTCTGGTATGGACAAGGCTTCAAGGTGGCATTTATTTCTGCACTCAGAAAGGAAGCTGTCTCAGAAGAGAATCTTACAAAAATGGAGAAAGATAAGATACATTATTTGATTTGTCAACATGGCTTCTTTGTACATGTGCTTCCACCAGTATCAAAAGCGTGCCCCACTAATGAATAAGCTATTCACTACTCCAGTTTTTCATATTCTAGTCCAAGAGCCATAGTAGTATTAAACCATTTTTGCCATTATGCCATCAACTGTTTTTTTTTTCTTGTCCAGAAAAGTTAAGTAGCAAAAATAAAATAAAGCGCCATTAAATTCAATAAACATGCAAATCCTGACAGCTATTCCAAATTATAATAACATTTGTAGAAATATATATATAATTATAAGTTGTGGCAGAAAGGAGTGGACTTTCAAGGAAGACAACTGATGATATTAACAGATTTGGATAATTATTAAACAAGGTGAGTGACAGACAGTTGATTTCGATAAGGGTTATTGCAGAGATGGAAACACACAACCGGTGAACAATGATGATAGCCCGGCTAAGGGGATGATGATGATGATGGAAGGAATATTTTCTCTTCTCTTGTAGATGGAGATCAAATGGAGACGGACAACAGCAAGTAACAGGAGATGACGATGACGACGAAGATAGAGGTAAGTAATGTAACACACGAGTCTAAAGAGCTGAGAGCACACTGAAGTAAGTCACGACAAGACTGGACGAGGATGGGAGGTGAGTTAAGTGTGTATATGAGGCTATGGTGATGAGGCACGGGTGGTGAACAGTCAGTAATGCAGGTGATTGGGAACGTCGAGGGCTTTGAGATTGTGGGTGGAGCCAGGTGATTCTGTGACAGTGCATGCATGCTAGGATTTTGTATTCTCAAAAAGTAATGATCACGACAGATCAACTGTTTTTATGTAGAGACTATAACATCAACAATTCCCACATCCTCTTATGACTTCCATAGGATTGCGCTTTTAATTTGGCGAATAATCCACCATAACCTTCTCTGTTTCAGTTTCTTTCTTTTATTTGAGAAGTACATTTCCGTAAGTGGCAACACACCTTTCTTCAAAGTATTACAAAAGCGATGCAAGAATATTTATTGACTTTGTTGAAAAATTAAACATGTAAACATTAGGTGACAATAGTACACATATACAGTATCCAATATGTTTCTCTAAATATCAAAACAATGTTATTATATAGTTGAGGTGCATCAAGGATACAAATTAAAAGCACAGAAACACAATACATAGAGCTGTTCAAATTACAATATCAAACAGATATTACAATTTAAATTTACACAACTAGATTTCTGGTAAAGAAAGAGCTTTGTTAGGTTGATCAGAGAAGCGAATGAACAAGAAAGTAGACCCCTTTCATCAGAATATGATGTATCGCTTAATAAGCGCCAAAGAGTGGACAAGAAAAGAAGAAGGAAGAGGAGAAAATAGAGTGAGAAAACTTAGTAAGAAAACTGTGATGTCGATCAGCTGTATATTGAATTGCTACAAATTTCTAAATATTGGATATAATTATTGGATTATTTAAAAAAAAATGTTGCCAAACAGCTTCAGCCAGTTGATCCTTTTAAGACAATGCAGACAAATAATTTAAAATGACCATCGGTGTTAGGCAAGTTACTTTTTACTATTTACTGATCTTTAAAGAAATCAAGTTTCTGTTTTGATTGCTTTATTTTGAAAGTAATTAGTTACGTTACTAACTACATTACTAGCCACCTCTCTCCTCCCAAAAATAATTATTAGAAATATAGAAAAAAAATTGCTTAAATAATGAGCTAGCTAAAGAAAACAAGTCAGCCTCCTTTTGACTTAAAAAAAACATAAGATTAAAATATGTCACGCACTCTTTTGCACAACTCGACAGGATGTCAAGCATTTACTCGAGAGCCACTTTTAGTGAATACGATTTTTTTTTAAATAAAACCTAGATTGTCAACATTTTCTTTTGGCAACACTGTATTGCTGTAATTTTACCAGAAGGTTTTCCTTAAACTACACTTGTCATAAAGTGGTTTTCTGCAACATTTGGTTAAATCCTTACATGTGTTCAAGGCTGTGCGTGTTAGCCTCTCGTCCTTAACTGTCCAGTGTATAAAGGCTTGTGGTGCATCTTTAATGGAGGATAGGCTGTATAAATCATCAGTGCTGTTCTGTTTCGACACTCGCCAGCTTGGCCCACGCTCACTCTGCAATAGAGGAGGCTAGATTAATGGCACAGCGCCTGTTCAGCAGCAGCCGCTGTAAAACATGACACTTTCTCCTCACACGAAGCTCCAGCCTGTGTCCTGACAGCCAGATAGAAAGACAGAAAGAGAGAAAGAGAGAGAGAGAGAGAGAGAAAGAGAGGAGCATTCCACCCCAGCCAGGACAAATAGCTCATCGCAAACTGCTCAGCCAATGTCAAACAGGCCAAATCCAGAGTGACGAATGAGGAGGGGGGTCTCAGCAGTAATAATAGAAGCAAAAATGTGATTAATGTAATTGTTGGGACAATACTTAAAAGAACAGACACATTTATGTGTGCTAAACACTTTCACACATTTGAGAATCAGGCATTCAGAAAAACAGCATCCAACAATATGGAATTCAAAATTTGAATTGATGGGATGGTGGCAGAAAATAAATGCTATATGTTTTGGCCAAAGATTAAAATCTGCCAGATTCTGAAGTGGGTGGTGAAATCTGGAAGTGGACTGCTTTATGTTGAACTGACCAGACAGTGTCTGTGGCTGGTCATATTGTGGGGCAATCAGCCAGAACCTGATGCAAGAGTCTACACAATGAGAACTCTGACAGAGACACAAAAACCAGACTGTGGCTGTCTATCAATTTTAGCTACTTAGCTACTATTAGTAGGCAGTATCTAGACTTCAGCTTCTGTAAATTGCTCCTGCAAGGTTGGTGACAGGCACAAAGAAACTACAGCTTATCACTCAGGTCCTGGCCTATACCCATACACAAAAGATATTTGAATCAGAACTGTAAAATTCAAACAATTGCAGGTTGTCTTCATAACCAAACTCACTGTAAACAGGACGCTGTGGACAATGCTTGGGAGCAAAAACAACTACATTTAGAGCTGAATCTCAAAAGCAGGATCCTTTCATGAGACTATGATAGGCTTGCAGGGGTCTCTTTGCAGTTTCACTCACATCAGACCTTGGCCCTGCACCATCTTGAGTCTTTGCCAAACAAAGGAAGACAAACCAAGAAAAGTTGCCTGTAAACATTTAATTATTCATTGAACGAATGGATAAAAATGTACATTTTTGTAGAGTGTGTTAAATCCTATTTACCATTAACATTCCCCATCTTTAAAATGACTGCTTTAGTGAGCATACAGTAAGTGTCACGGATCACAGAAGGCAGAGGCAAAAGGTGTGATTCACACAGTGTTTATTAAACACAATAGTCTTCGTACCGAAGTACTAGCAACAGTTCAATGTAGAGTCAAGGTGGTTAGTAGCATTACTTCCCTCGAGCAGAGCAAGCCGGTAACAGGGGTTAGTCTCTGGGTGCAACGAGTAGCAGAAGCTCCTGGCAGAAGATCAGGATGAGAAGACGGAGAGAGATGCAATCCTGTGAAGATGATACCTGACGATGAGTGAACGGCGTAGGTGAGTCTTTATAGTGTGGTGTTGATGACTGGAACAGATGAAGGTGATGAGTGCCCAGGTGTGTCTGATTAGTAAACGGGTGATTGAGTGCGTCGTGTATTGGCTGGAGAATGTGACTGGTGATCGGGGCTGATAGAACGTGCAGGGGGTGTGACAGTACCCCCCCCTCCACGGGTGACTCCTGGCACCCTGGACCGGTGGCGTGGACGGCCGCGACCTCGAGGAGCCGGACGGTTGGGATGTTGCTGGTGGAATGTTTCGAGGAGAGAGGGATCTAAGATGTCCTCCCGGGGTGTCCATGACCGTTCCTCAGGACCGAATCCTTCCCAGTCGACTAAGTATTGAAGTCGGCCGCCCCGCCGCCGGGAGTCGAGGATTTCCTTGACCTGGTAGATGTTCTCACCCACGACTTCGGGTTGTGCTGGAGGGGGAGGCAGCTCTGGGTCTGTGGAAGGAGGAGAGACAGGATCAGTGAAGGGTTTAAGGAGTGAAACATGGAAGGCAGAAGGAATACGGGAATGAGGTGGCAGATTGAGGCGGTAGGTGACAGGGTTTATCTGGGAGTGGATAGTGTATGGCCCTATGTAGCGGGGACTCAGCTTCCTACAGGGCAGTCGGAGACGGATGTTCTGGGTTGATAGCCACACTTTGTCCCCGGGTTGGTATACTGGGTTGGGTAACCTGCAGCGGTTAGCTGCATCGGTATGTCTCCGTACTGCCCGTTGGAGGTGGACGTGAGCTGAGCCCCATACCCTCTCGCTCTCCTGGAACCAATGGTTTACCGTGGGCACCTCCGAGACTTCGCCGGTCCACGGAAACAGTGACGGTTGGTACCCTAAAACACACTGAAAGGGGGTTAGTCCCGTGGAGGCCTGGCGAAGGGAATTCTGGGCATACTCTGCCCACGGTAAGTACTGGCTCCAGGTGTTCTGGTGATGGGCACAGTAGGTCCGGAGGTAGCGAGAGATTTCTTGAATCTTACGTTCGGTCTGGCCGTTCGTCTGTGGATGGTAGCCGGACGAAAGACTGATGGATGTACCTAGTAACTGGAAGAAGGCCCGCCAGACCCTGGAAATAAACTAAGGTCCTCGGTCAGAGACGATATTCTCGGGGAGACCATAGTTGCGAAAGACGTGATGAAATAATGCCTCAGCGGTTTCTAAGGCAGTAGGTAAGGCTTTGAGCGGGATGAGCTTGCACTGCTTGGAGAATCTGTCGACGACCACCAATATGGTGGTGTGACCCCGTGATGGAGGCAGGTCTGTAGCGAAGTCGATACCAATGTGGGTCCAGGGTCGGCGGGGAATAGGTAATGGCTGGAGTTTGCCTTCAGGCAGACGGTGAGGAGTGGTGGTTACGGCGCAGACCGAACATCCCCGGACATACTGGGCAACGTCCTTGGCCATACCTGGCCACCAGTATTTCCCACGTAGGAGCGAGAGGGTTCGCCTGCTGCCCGGATGTCCTGAACCGAGGGAGGTGTGCGTACTTTCGAGGAGGGTGAGACGGTGACTGGACAGAACGTAAGTTGAACCGGGTGGTAGACCCGGAGGGGCTGGCTCCGCGAGAGTGGCGGTTCGGATTTCCTCGTCAATCTTCCACAGGATGGGAGCGACGGAGATGGAGGGTGGTAGTATGGGTTCGGGAGCATCTAGAACGGGATCTGGCGAGTAAAGGCGGGAAAGGGCGTCCGCTTTGCAGTTTTTGCTCCCCGGCTGGTATGTGATAGAGAAATTAAACCTCGCGAAGAATAGTGACCACCGAGCTTGGCGGGCGTTCAGGCGTTGGGCATTCCGTAGATACTGGAGATTTTTATGATCTGTGATGACGGTAAAAGGGAATCTTGCTCCTTCCAACCAGTGTCGCCATTCCTCGAGGGCCAGCTTGATGGCTAGTAACTCACGGTCCCCTATGCCATAGTTCTGCTCAGCAGAAGTGAGTTTACGGGAATAGTACGCACACGGATGGAGAGCTTTGGGTTTGTTCGACCATTGGGAGAGTACGGCCCCCACTCCTACGTCTGCCGCATCGACTTCGACTACGAAGGGTAACGTAGGATCAGGATGTCTGAGGATGGGTGCTGCGGTGAATTTGCTCTTGAGGAGTCGGAAGGCGCGATCCGCCTCGGAGCTCCAGACGATGGTTCTCCGACCCCCCTTGAGGAGTGATGACAAGGGTGAGGATATGGTACTGTAGTTCTTTATGAAGCGTCAATAGAAGTTGGCAAATCCGAGGAAGCGCTGGAGCTCCTTGACAGTTTGGGGTACCTTCCAGTTGTTTACGGCGTCCACCTTGGCGTTCTCCATCTGGACCCCCGCAGCGGAGATCACGTAGCCGAGAAAGGAGATGGTGGATCGGTGGAACTCGCATTTTCCGGCTTTCAGATAGAGTCGATGCTCACGGAGACGTTGCAATACTTGGCTGACTTGGTCACGGTGGTCTTCCAGATTACGGGAATAGATGAGGATGTCGTCAATGTATACAATGACGCATTTGTGGAGGAGGTCTCTGAAGATTTCGTTCATGTAGTTTTGGAACACGGATGGGCTGTTTGCTAACCCATAGGGCATCACCAAGTATTCATAGTGACCTGTGGGGGTTATGAAGGCGGTCTTCCACTCATCTCCTTCTCGAATACGGATCAGGTTGTACGCGCTGCGGAGATCCAGCTTGCTAAACACTCGCGCCTCCCGAAGTTCCTCAAGAGCTGCGGGGACAAGTGGTAAAGGGTAAGCGAACTTTACCGTAGCCTCATTCAACCCTCGATAATCAATACAGGGCCTGAGTCCTCCGTCCTTCTTGGTCACGAAAAAGAAGCTCGATGCGGCAGGGGACTTGGATGGTCGGATGAAACCTTGGCTGATGGCTTCGTCGATGTAGCTCTCCATCGCCTCGTGTTCAGGACGGGAGAGAGGGTAGATACGACCGTGCGGTAGCTTGGCATTGGGCAGCAGGTCGATGCTACAGTCGTAGGGCCGGTGAGGAGGAAGTTGTGCGGCACGTTCCTTACTGAAGACATCTAGGAAGGCGTGGTAGGTGGAAGGAACGTGCCGAGTGAGGTCCGTTGAAGAGTGATCTAAGGTGGTTGAGTGAAGGGGAAGAGATGACTGGTGGTTCGATGAGTGATGAGTGTGATCCTTGCAGGTCTTGCTCCAGCCGAGAATCTGTCCAGTGCCCCAATCGATGGTGGGTTGGTGTTGGACCAACCAAGGTCGACCCAACACAATATCGACATTGGCCCTGGGCAGCACTAAGAGGTGGAGTTTCTCCCGGTGGTGTGGGGTAATTGTTAGAATGACCTGACGGGTCCGACGGGTGATCTGGCCTTCGCCCAATGGTGAGTTTTGAATAGTGTAAATACGATACCGGGTTTCGTTGAGTACTGTCGGGAGGCGATGTTTGCTAATGAAGTTGGTGGAGATGAAGTTCCCAGCGGCTCCGGAGTCCACCAGGACATTAACAGGAAAATCACAAGAGTTCATGGTTAGAGTGGCTTGCAGATGAGGAATTTTACACATTGATGGAGTAATGGAACAGGCACTCACCATTGGACGAGGAGGGCGAACTGGACAGCAGGAGAGTAGATGGGAAGCTTTTCCGCAGTACAGGCAGAGTTGGAGACTGAGTCGTCGGTGGCGTTCCGCGGAGGTAAGGTGGTAGGCATCCGTGATCATAAGCTCCTCCGAGTCGGGTGGTGAGGAAGCAGGGTGAAGACGAGGGGTTCCGATGGTGGTGAGTGCTGGTGAAGAGTGAGGATGAAATGGTGCTCTATGGGAAATGGTAGGGAGGGAATAAGCGTTGAGGTGCTGGGAGATGCTGATGGCTTTTCGGATGAACACCTCAAGGTCCACGTTATCGTCGTAAACGACAAGATGTTGGCGAACGTTGGGGGTTAATCCGCGCCGGTATGCGGCTAACAACGCTACTTGGTTCCACCCACTACTGGCGGCGAGAGTGCGGAACTGAAGAGTGTATTCGTGGATGGTGAGTTTTCCTTGGGTGAGTGAGATGAGTTCGTCGTGGACTGATAGTGATGTGAGTGCTGTGCAGAATACCTCCTTAAGGTGCTCGGTGAAGGAGTGATAAGAGTGAAGGACTGGGTTGTTGACGTTCCAGAGTGCGTTTGCCCATTGCAGTGCTCGACCGGTGAGGAGAGAGATTACAAAGGCAACCTTGGAGAGTTCGTTGGGGAAGGATGTGGAGTTAGTCTCGATATACAGCGAGCATTGCAGTGTAAATCCAGCACAGGCTTGAGGATCGCCAGCATAACTGGCGGGACGGGAAAGAGCTGAGCTCGACATCGCGAGCGGATTCGCGGGCTGCTGGCTCAGCGCCGCTGCACCCGGGTATGAGTCAGCAGGGCTCCCGGAAGTATTAGCGAGACCGTCCATGTTCCGGGAATCTTTTATTCGGTCAGGTATCCTGTCACGGATCACAGAAGGCAGAGGCAAAAGGTGTGATTCACACAGTGTTTATTAAACACAATAGTCTTCGTACCGAAGTACTAGCAACAGTTCAATGTAGAGTCAAGGTGGTTAGTAGCATTACTTCCCTCGAGCAGAGCAAGCCGGTAACAGGGGTTAGTCTCTGGGTGCAACGAGTAGCAGAAGCTCCTGGCAGAAGATCGGGATGAGAAGACGGAGAGAGATGCAATCCTGTGAAGATGATACCTGACGATGAGTGAACGGCGTGGGTGAGTCTTTATAGTGTGGTGTTGATGACTGGAACAGATGAAGGTGATGAGTGCCCAGGTGTGTCTGATTAGTAAACGGGTGATTGAGTGCGTCGTGTATTGGCTGGAGAATGTGACTGGTGATCGGGGCTGATAGAACGTGCAGGGGGTGTGACAGTAAGACTACGTAAAAACAAATGCTGTTTTAACACAATTTCAATGTACAGATTACAACACGAGATGCAATTTTGATTTGACATTTAGTCAAGAGTATCAAACTTAAAGTTCACGTTTCAGAGAAGACTCCAACTAAGTGTTTAGCACTGTTAAATATCTTTCTGCTGCATGTTAAGCACATTATAAATGTGTCCTGTGCAAATTTTATTGTTGAAAGATTTTGCATCTCTGAGTTCATCAAATATTCTGGTTTAAATGTGAGATGAGAGTTCCTAACGCTTGAAACAGTGTTAAACGAATGTTTAGTGCTCCATAGCTCTAATTTTACATTTCTCTTTTTTTCTCAACACTTTTCCAGGTATCACTGCATGTTTGAAAGCAATTAAGTTCACCATTGTGCTTATCAGATTCTTATCATGATCATGTAGCCAAAATATATATGAAAGAAAAAATCATGCACAAATGTACCTATATATGAAAATCTATTTATGAAAATGTATTTTTCAATTACTAAATTGAATTTGCACATTTCAACATAAAAGCCTCTTATGCCAGTCCTTTATTTTATTTTCACAAAACATTGATGCATGGTTTAGTGGAAAACTTTTGTTTTAATAATATTGTGCACACAAATGATTTAACTGTGATTAAAGTATATTTTAATTATGATTAATTACGTACATTTCTATTTTAATACAGTGTCAAATGTCTCATTAATTAGAACCTTGCATGTTGATTGTAATTGAATCATCCATCAGTAGGTTTTTTTTTTGCAATAAGTAAATGCATTGCAAACAAAGTTTTGTTTTCTCTCCCTCATTTCTCGTGCTCAAGGCACCAGCTCTTCAGTCTGGGCTGAATTCATTGGCACCTGATGAGAAGAAGGAAGTTCACACAGTCTCAGGTGAGACAGGTAAATATCAGTATCCCCTCCAGCTCCTTCTGCGCCGCCTCTGCATATATTATCAGATCAGGAAATTACCATCACAAAATAACTGCAGAATGTTGCACATTTGGAACGTGTATAAACAGTTCTACTTCGATCTCAGTTGGCATTAGATTCTTATTTAATTCAGTCACATATTTCTCCTTGGCAAATTTTGTAAAGAGCTAATTCCATTGCATTATTTAATAAGACTGCCTTTTTATACCTTTAAGAGAAGTGTTTTTCTTAGTTCTCAAATGAAGTAAAATAAGTAAAAAATTTTATTGTTAAATTTTTTACTTAAGATTCAGTAGACCTGCTTTAACTGAGAAGGGACTGAAGGAAATTACATTTTAATATGCTTAAAAACCTTTGAAAAAATTAATAGATTTTATAAATATGACTACAAATTAAAATCAACAGAGGAACTCATCTAAATGATCAACATGCAAAATAACAACTGATAGCCTTGACAAAATCTGACTCTGCGTTCACATCAAAAACACATGTATTGTCTGAGTGATTCAAATGGGAGGTCAATGGGAAGAGACTTCTTGAATTTAGTCAATTTAGCAAAATTAACATTGGTGGATAATCATAGAGGATTGTGTCACTGAAGAAATTCAGAATTTAGATTTTCTTGCATCCACCTCGGGATGTTCCTTGTGTGTAAGTAGAGTATTTTTTTTTTGTATTTTCATATGCTTAATTAGTTTTTTAATTAGGAGATTTTTATTGAAGAAAGTATGCATTTGAAGCAGTCTCTCTACTTGAGTAAAATAAAACATTCCATACCAAACTTTTATTAAAACAGGGGTCTTAAGCTCAACTCCTGGATGGATGCAGCCCTTGCTGATTTTTGTTCTAAAACAGCTTCAAGCGATTTTAGTTAATAAGTGGCATCAGGTGTGTTCAATTAAGGTTGGAATAAAACAGTGCAGGGCTCCTGCACTCCAAGATGTTAGATAAAGATCCTTGTTTTAAAGAAATAAACAACTTTTTAATCAAACATGTGCATGTTTCTTATAACCTCAAGAGCACTGCATTGCCATTTTAGATTCTATTCAGTCATTCTCCTGGTCAGGGATTGACACTTTTTAGTGTTGTTCATATCAGAGATGATTGGATGTACTGAGACCCTGTAGAAACTTAGTAACAGTAGAAAAATGATCAAAGAAGTTTGATATTTGAATTTTTTAAATATTTAGTTACTTCATTGTCTACAGGGCAGTTCTCTACCCACCACGTCCATGATCTCATGAACTTTAATAATCCACTGGCATACAGTAGCCTAAAAAAATGTGAGTGGAGCTACAGCATAAAAAATGCTCAACGCATAATAAAAAATAGTATGACATGCAATGTCTGCCATACCCCGTAGTTAGTGGCAACAAAGGGAACACCACAGGAGAGAGACAGAGAGAGAGTTTACTTGTTGAATCTTTTATCAGTTTTTGCTTATTTTCATCGAAGCTGGCTCTTCCTGCGAGTGTGTTTGTGTGCTCTTATCTATGCAGCTGGGAGTTAGCCTGCGTCCGGCTGATTACAGCGGTGATAGATGGAGGCAGGGATGACCTTAACTCCTCACTAAACACAAGGTTGGACATTTGTCTCCCTGCAGAATTTGCATGTTTTCCGATGTTTTGAAGCTATTTGTCATGTGATGTTCTTCGCCACTGGATATTTGAGAGCTGTACCAGTCATTCTCAAGATAAAAGCAGCCTTGATAATAACCACATTTTTAAATGTATGTATGCATAGTCTTCTGTTGTTTAGACACTGACAGGCCTTCAAAAATACTGGCTTTGGTATTGAGGGACAGAATTAAAGGTTTAGCATGTCTAAAACTATATTTAGATTTTAACACAGACACAGGCAAACTGGTTTGAAAAATTCTAATAAACCTTTTTATGTACAGTAGGAACAGCGTCACGGTGGCGCAGTGGGTAGCACGGTCGTCTCACAGCAAGAAGGTCGCTGGTTCTAGGCTCGCCTGGAGCAGGTGGCATTTCTGTGTGGAGTTTGCATGTTCTCCCCGTGATCGCGTGGGTTTTCTCCGGGTGCTCCGGTTTCCCCACAAGTCCAAAGACATGCGGAATAAGTGAATTGAATAAGAACGATTGCCCATAGTGTTAAAGAGTGAATGTGTGTGTGTGAATGTTTCCCAGCGATGGGTTGCGGCAGGGAAGGGCATCCGCTGCGTAAAACATATGCCAGTGAGTTGGCGGTTCATTCCGCTGTGGCGACCCCGAAAGGGAATAAAGCCGACATGAAGATGAATGAATGAATGTACAGTAGGTTTGTTCAATTCACAAATCAGATTGATAGTTTGGATATACCAACAAAAAACTTGATTTTTAACTAAAACACTTTTTATAAAGCCATTTCCACACTTACTAAACTTTAGAGGGTCTAATCTTTTCAGTCTGCTTATTTCGTAAAAAAAAGTTTTTTAGTGTTTTTCAGTTAACATTGTACCAATTTAATCATACATTATTATTAAATTATTTGAAAGCACATTCATACACATTTTGATTCAGACTTAGTAACAGTTACCTAGCATGGTAATAAATGCTTTATTAACACATAATCAACTGTAACTCATGATTGATGTCTCAAGATCTGGCTTATCATCCTCAAACTTGTTTCCATAGATTGATTTTCCACCAGTTCCAATATGATTTGTTAATTCAGGTAGTTTTACTAGCATTTACTAGCTGCCAGTTAACTGTTTGTGTGAGCTCATCTAAAGTGAGGACTAATTTTGCTTTATAAAGCATTTACACTTGAGACTAAATGATTCACGCTTTGCTTCCGTCTGTGCTGTGTTTTTATTTGTCTGTTTAGAATAAAACTGACCCTTTAAATCTCATGAGCTAATTTGTTACAACTCAAATAGTTCTCACTTTAGATGAGCTCTTAAAAAGTACTTTACAAGGAGTAAATAGTCCTGAGCTATAGATAAATGAGGTCATGAAAACAGTTAACTATCCGCTAGTAAATGTGTTATAACTACCTGATGAATTATGATTTACAGTACGACTATATCGAACCATGTATTTTGACACTGAGTAACTGTTTGTATAAGACTGAATAATAAAAAGTACTTGTATGAATGTCCTTTCCTCAATATAATTTGAAATCAATGATATTATGCATACTATATAGGTGCTTATAAACCAAAAATAAAGCGCTTAAAGTTGTATTTATAAACTGCTTACACATGATTATTAACATAGAAGCAGTGCTTGATAAATGATTTATTAATTATTTGCTAATGCTTAATTATTGATTAGTAGTAGTAGAAGAAGCCTGCTGCAACCTGTAGTGAGGACTGAAGTTCAATAGTTGATATGCAGTTCCATTGTTTTAATGTAAAAGTTAGATGCATGCCTTATTTAGAAAAATCTACAGTAAATAACTCTTTTTTTAAACTTTTACATTTTGGAAACGCGAAATGTCTTGTCTAGTGGGATACCTTTGAAACTAATTTTTTTCTATCATGTCCTATGTCTGTAAATCTTATGTCTTAGTCTGAATCTTTGAATAACTCTGAACGCCTCTGGAGGATGATATAAATGGTGGATCGGTGATTGTTGGAATAGATGTATCAGAGATGTTGCAGAGCTACAGCACTGTCTTTCCGTTCCCTTCATTCAGCTAATTAGCTTCTACTCATGAGACAATTCAGCTGTAATCAACTAGCAGCAAGATCTGTCATCTCCTCACAATCATTTTATTACCTCAGCAGAGTGGTCGAGACGTCTGCTTCACACAGCAACATTGCTTTCTTAGACAGTGGGATTGTTGGTAAAAGTATGTAATATTTTTTCAGTGTTATTGTGGGTATTAGTGCGATGGAGTGATTTAACTTAACATTTAATTCATAAACTGGTCAAATATAGCTCCTCAGGACTATAAAGATTTGTTAAATGAATTGTTCATGAATGACACATCACTAGTGGTCTGAGTCTCTATAATTTGCTTATAAACTGATATCACTCCTGTATAAATACTCTCAGTTAGCAAAGCTGAAAAAAGGGGTTTATGACATTCATAATTTCTGGTCTGGTCTGTGTACACTACAACAAGCTGTTTTCTACTTATGCTTTAAGATCAAGGAGTAAAAGACAAGCTACATTGAAAGTTTTCTGTTTGGTCTTTATTTCTGAGTTTTCTCTGAAAATTCGGGGTAAAAACAACCACATTATAAAACTACTAGTTTTACATGAGTCAAAAGCTTGTCCCAATTCTCTTTTAAATGAACACATAATGCACAGACGCCATCCACTGTTTACATGGTTTTTTCAACTAAAAGTCACTAACTTTGTATGATTAACTCTCAATCAAAGGAATTAATATTAAGTTTATTTCTCCACAGATACGGCAGCATCTAAACAACGGCAAATATGTGTTGTGTTTCATCTCTGACACACTCTGTTTCAAGAAAAAACTGAGGGCTGAGAGGGTTACCATGTGTTTAGATTGTAACCATACACCCACTAGAACAGGTAATGTTGTTTAATCTCGCAAATGAAAAAAAACAATAAACTAATTTAAGCATTACATTTATTTTATTTAGCTTTACGAAATAGCCAAAGAAGACCATCTGGGGTGTGCTTGAAAGCAGCATTGATTACAAAAGTAAAACGAAGAAAAGATTTCCGTTCTCTGAGAACAAGAGGGACAAAAAGAGAGAGAAGGGACCAGACACTTCCAGGTCTCTAACAAGGTCGCTAATTAACTCTCACACTCCTGCTCACTCACTCGCTCTCTCTCATCAGAGGTGCGCGATGCTTTTTTGACAGCAGAAAATTGCAGGGCAATTAAATCATCTGAAGACGAACACTTCAGATGCTGGAATTAACAGCTAAATGTTACATTTATCTCTCAAAATGTGACGGAGGGGATTAAAGCACTGGTCACATAATGTTGGCTGATTTTTGAAATCGTTTTATTAGTTTCAGAGTTTTTCTTTTCACCTAAATCCATTCGTGTTGTGAAATCTCTATGGTCCTTGTTGAGACAGCAGTGTTTGTCTGCTATGTTGTGCTCCTGATTTCTCCTCTTTTGTGCGGGGTATTATTGGACAGGATGCGTTTTTTTCCTCTGCTTTGAGCAGAAACTGTGATTCTTGTGCTTTATTTTCATAACCCTTCCCTCAATTAACCTCTCCCAGTGCTCCCCACTGGCAGCTGGCTACGGGGGACATGTGTGACTGAAACACAGACTCAATCACACCATTATCTGTCATCTGTCCTCAGAGAAAGAGAACCAGAAAGGACAGAACTCGCCTAATTTTGGGGTAAATTCTCAAAGCCCTCTCCCCACCCCGAGCGTCCTGACTGCTGGGGGCTGACAGTTTTTTTTCATGTGGAGGCTAAGGTGGGGGAAATTTTTTTGTGTGGCCGTCAGGAGCAGCAGTGATGGCGTGAGTCTGAGGCCACGGGGAGCCTTTGTGCTCACTCCATTCTCACTCCTCACTCTGCTAACCCTCAATGCCTGGATTAGAGAATACTTTAGAGTTTTAATCTCTAGTTCAGCACTCGCATGCATGCAGTTTCTCCTCTCCTTCGCTAACACACATAAACCACCCTTTGCATACCCTTTGAATCTTAGACAAAGTGTGAAGGGAAGGTGATGAATAGTGGACTGAGAGGGAAGCAGGGCTCGATGTAAATACAGCATGCGGTTAAATGCTGGAGTGCCCTGCGTATAACTAATTAGCATGACGAAGGTGAGGTAACACTCTCAGTTGGGCCCCCTGAACATCCAACCGCTTTCTTTCCTTAAAACTCTCCATCCTCTCCTCACCATAATGAGAGAAAAAGGTCACAAAATGGGGAAATTAAGGTAGTGTTTACTGTTGCTTTACAGTTCACCAGCTTCAGTAAATAATCATGTACAACAAGGCAAAGGGCCTTTTACTGCAAACTTAATTCATTTCTTCAAACAACTGTGAAATTTGCCATAGATTTTAGATATTACCATGAGGCTACAAATAGTCTGTATTAGTTCATAAACGATACTTAACAAGCAATGTGCTCTCTCTCTCTCTCTTTCCCTCTCTCTCTCTCTCTCTCTCTGAAATACGTACACATACATATTCGACGTTTGAAATTCATGAGACTCATGACATGACTGGATTCTACTCGCCACAAACTGTTCTGCTCTCCTATTGGTCAGTTCCAGCCCTGATGCTGTGTGTTCTTGCATAGCATCCTCCTCTCCTATTGGTCAGATGACCCATGACGCTTTCTCATAGGTGCTCTCCATCTGTTCACGCACATGTTCGCTTTCACTTAAATTCAGAAATATTTTCGTGTTGCTTTTTTGGGAAAACTTTTTTATGTCAATGGCTCTTCTCCGCTACCATCTGTTCTCCTCTCCTATCACCTATGTACAATTTGTTATTTTGGGGTGCAATTTCAGATTTACCTCTTCAGTCACACATAAAATATCATAATAATTCCCATTATATAAATTTACTTTTTAAATTCTGCTATTTAACACATTTTGATATAGAGGTTATATAGATTGTTTAATAATATGTATTCAAATGTTTTATAATGAATTAACTCATACTATAAGGTCAATCTGAGCAGCAGTCTGGCATCTAAATGATCATAATTTATATCAATGGCAAAAATATTTGATGTGCTCCTTTTTATATTTGGACACTTTCTCTCCAAAAGGCCTGCTGTGGAATAATAACGCTGAAGCTGAATTATATCAAACTTTAACAGTTGTTCATTTGAACTCTAAGACAGTGTAATTCATTGTATGCACTTTAGCGGAAAGTTGTGGATGGCACTTTCACTAAAGTGTTTCACAAAGTGTTTCACAAGCACTTTACTGCTTGCATGCGAGTAGCTTGTGCACATGTAGCTGCTTGGCATATTGGTTTTTTACTCCTAGTAAATCATTTGCTTTTAAGGCAAGCGCAAGCACACAACCCCTTCTAAAAAAACGAATTCAAAACATAGACAGAATAAAAGGGATTTTTCTCATGTTCTTTCAAAAACTGATTCCAGATTTGTTCTAAAACGGAACATGCATAAAATATTATTGCATTGTAAAGTAAAACTCCACAAAGTCTTGGAACGAACATGATATTTAAAAAAATGAAAAGAAATGGACAATAGGGTGGAATTTAAATTTGGCCTTACAATGCCCCACATTATTAGCTGAACTTCACCCATCCACTTTTAAGCAGACAAATATCACTGTCCTGCATTTAATGAATCCATTAACTATTCACTTTTTGTGAAAGTAATGCATAACATTATTCAAAATGTTGAACGTTCACTTCCTGCACAGAACCAACCGATCTAATATCTCCCAATGCAAATGTTTGGTGTTGGAAGCACAGAAAAAAAAGTCCCTAACACCAAATGATTATTTCCTGACAAATGGAATCCATTATCATCTGATTCATGAATATTTGTCCGGCCCTGCCACACTTTCTCATCTGGAGAGAAATAGAACTGTTCAAATTGGGTTTGAGAGAAGGCTCACACTCTGGCGGTGTTCCATAATACAATACGCCAATTTTTCCCTAGTTTTTTTGGAGTTCCAATTTATTGAAGTAACAGAGCAGAAAATGCAGTGACAGCTGTAGCACTTTATTGCGAATTAGTACATACGTTCGACAAAAACAGACAGGGAGAAAGAGAGCAAGGGACTCATTGTATTTCTGTAATTGCCACAGGCTCTGAAAATGGGCTTGCAATAGCACTGGAGCAATTACATATTGAAGACAGAAGATGACAGGATATACTTTGAACATCAGATCACATTTGCGCTGGGATTTGACCCCCTTTTCAAACAGAGCTGAGAGGAGAGGTGCTATGATGGTGACAGGCCTACACAGTCACTCTCGACTGGCTGAGGCCGATGGTGGATGATTATAATCATTGTGTCTGGCGTTTGACCCGGTATTGATGGTGTGGCGGCTGTGTGTTTCATCCACAGATGTGTTTAACAGCCTGACACCTTTTCTCTCTGTTACACGAGGTCAGTGCAAGCGAATGGGGAAATGAATGCTTGCCAAATGCTGTCATTTTTTTTTTTTTGCCATAGATGTGTTCTAAATTGTCACCATAGCACCATTGTTGGGGTCAGTTTTTTATAGTGAGATGTCCTGTTTGTGTTAAAAACATGAACCCGAGTTCCTGAGGCTCATTGTTATTTGTGCTGATGATAGCTGTAGAATGCAGAAAATTACATGTTTCAGTTTTTGGGTAAAAATTTTAAAGTTATATTTATAAATACTACATTTCTTGTGTTTCTACAATTTTGGCAGTCTCTTTCACAAATGATTTGTCACATTTTTGTTTACCCTACCATTATAAGTATCATTTGAAAGTTGAATAGTTTAAAGTTCTTGATTTACCAAGAAAGAAATTAACATTATTCCTATTTCAATTATTTCCTAATTCCTATTCCTCATCATTTTTCCTGTGCTCTAGATCAGCTAACTCAAGGCCACATCCAACCGCATTTGATGCACAGGGAAAAATGAGATCAGAGACAAAATCAAGTATAAATGTAACTAGGCAGTGTATAGCAAGTGCTAATTCCTAATTAGGACAGTGAGGTCCGCTTAAACCTGTTTCAGCTTGCACTGGGTTTAATCAGTGAGGTGTCATGCTTATGGGTTATGGGCCTTCAATAGGGACAAATCTGTTTTAGTCCACCTATTAATACAGGCACTATAACCTCAATTACAGACCCTGTCAACACCACACACAAACATTGGATTACATTGTGAAGAGATGGAGGGCTATTTTGTGTATTGGCAGTGACAACCATTTTAAAATAGAAACAAAATTTAGACAACCAATAACTCCACACATTACTTGCTATATATTTGTTTTGGGGCAGTGTTCCCTTAATTTTTTTGTTCTTGTTAATATCTTTTGATCTTTGTCTTTAATTTCAGTGTCTTAAATGTGTGTGCTCTGTTTTTGTTGCATTTTATCATTTGCATTATTAATTGTTATATGCATACAAAACATACTAAACCTGTATCCAACGGCAGTTTAAAAGAACAAAAGCAACTTATTTATTCAGATTCAGCTATTATTTACTCCTCAACAAGCTCTCCTGGTTTTTACTTACACAAACACAAACTCTCAACTGCACACGATTGCTACATCACAGTCTAAAATAAATTACAGAATCACCCTTTCGTTACACTTGGAAATTAAAACGATCAACTAAACAGAGCTGCCTCTCTCACTGTAGATGTGTACTCACTTGATTTGCAGCACTGTTGGAATCTTGATTTTTGTTTTGATGCACTATGTAAATAAGTATGCATTGTATTGTATTATCAAAATACTGTAGCAATGAGTTAAGAAACATTGAGTATATTTTTGTATGAACTCAAAATAATGTCTTTTTTTTTGGTCTCCCAGCATGCTTGTATTAAAAATAAAAACAAAACAATGAACACAGGTGAGACTTATCGAGATTGTCCATACTCGCGTAAGCAGATCACATTATTAAGCCTCTGTTCACACCCCGACATCTCATTCACACAGGACAATACCTGGATTGCAAGATTCCATTTGCTACACCGCCATGCAAAATAAATGCTCATTTCCTCTTGTTGTTAGTTTATCACATTGCATGAATTGATAACATGATGCAGCTTGTCCATAGCCGCTTTGTGATGGGCATTCACTGGTAGGAACGATTCCTGAGAACAGCAAATAGAAGATAAGTCTTTCAACCATTAGCCACTTCCTCTCTATTTAAAAATATAATCAGACAACATTGCACTTTTCTTAAACACAAACCTCAATTTTTCACGTTTTTACAGCCAGGTTATTGCTTGTGCTTTATTGTGGAGAAAATGAGGTGCAATTGTGTAGAGTATGTGTTAACAAAGCAGTAAATAAACCATTTGTAACAACAATATTGGTTTGCTGTCCTTAATTATAGGGAGCAGACGTTAATAACTGAGATGCACATTCACGCTTAACACAGTAAGTGATGTATTCCTCAGGACAGTGGCTTTTCTCTTTGAATAAGTGTGCTTTACTGCTGCATAAAACACAGTTGAACCGAACACTTATCACCTTTTACTGAGTAGAGACAGTTTGCTGTCAATGATACTGGAAACAGGGAAGCTCAGTCTGAAACGACACCTTTGCAGCACACATTAAAAAGTAACAAAGCCCTCCTGTCAAGACCTAATTCTTGTGTCCGACAGATCATCTCGCAATGGGAGATGAGGAAATATGGGGATTTTGAGTGTGTGTGTGTGTGTGCGTGCGTGTATGTGTGTGTGTGCATGAAAAAAGAATTGAGACTAGAGTTGATTAGCATGACTCGTTTAGCCGCTGTATTTAATCATGGATTTTCAGGGTCTGCTCTCAAATGCCCAAGCTCCACCATGACGAGTGGAGGAATCCTCTTAGGGGAAGACCCCCTTCTCCATGCCATAACACTCAACTGCGAGGGGGTTAGTTATTTGAACACAAGGCTGCATTTTAATACAAATATTATTGCACACTAGGGGTGTAGTGGTGATGGAGAATGGACTCAAATGCAGGGTACCCAAAAGTAAATGATAAAACAAGTCCACAACAATAAATGATCTAAAAAACAAAATACTGACAATGGAAAATTTAGACTAAAGTAAACATAAACATAGCAGCAACAAAACCTAGACTATACAGACTATCAGTCATTTACATACTTTCAAACAATTATACTCGACAAACTACTAATGCTTAAAAAGGAGGGAAATCCAACCAATCAAGTGGGGGATCTTATAGGCGGTGTCAGCCGCTAGACAACAAATATGGGAAACAAATATGACATACATGTGCACAAGACAAAGACACAAAACATCAGAAATTAAATAAAGAATATGAGTCATGCTGCAAAACAATGAAAAGTGAAAAAATTATAAAAACACAACAATGTATGATAACCCAGCAACAAAAAGACTAGCTTTCCAATCTTCCAGGTGTTGTGTCTCCACCATGGTTTATATGAAAGAAGACAAAACTCAATGGTAAAAGCAGCTCTGACACCAATATATTTAATTCAAGACAGAAGGTGACGGAACTGTGGTACAAAGGAAATGCAATTTGTAATATAGTCAATAGTCTTTTAAAAGTTAAAGGGTGTGCATCTAGGTGGGTGCATTTGGTCTACAGGAAAGCCTTCAGGTTATCAATATATTAAAGTTGAACAAGTTCACACTTGTATAGAAAGATTTCAGAACATAACAAGTATATTTAATGGGTAATTTGTAGCTCCTTGGCAACATGTCCATTGAAGGGCTTTCATTCAGGACTCATCCAGTCTCAGACATTTTCTGATCAACCAATAATCTTCATTTTAAGTTGATGTTGTATTACTATACTACTGGCTTAAATAACAACAGGCTTGATTCAAATATCTAAATGTAAAAGCATTGCTTTGTTCCTTTAGCTTGGATCCATCCTCTCTGAGTGTCTTCTTTTTTATCTTATCGTCCTTTTTGTGTAAATCAAATTAGCTGCATACAGAAAAGCTGTATCACCTCAATTGTATGATGCTTGGGAGAGTAAATCATTGTAGCTCTTCCCTTCACCTTTTTTTGTATTAATTTTGAGTCTATTGCTTTGGGTATTTTGGCATTGCAGACATTGAGGGAATATTCTTAATTATCAGACTTGTTTCACATTGTCCAGTTAGATTAATACATCTGGTCTTGATTGACACTTGTCTGATTTTTGCTTGCACCTGCTGGATAATATGAAATGCTGCCTTTTCTTAAGGTAAAGGACACATTTTGTCTTTTTTGTAATAATAAAAAAAATTGAATTCATTAACATACTAACCGGAAAATAAAACTACACACATGATGATTAGGTGCAATTCAATCATCTCCAAAGCAAGCTTTCCCTAGATCAAGTCGAATCTGCGCTTGCGTATGTGACAGTCAAGGATCTAGTCAGGTCACGTTTGTTGAGCAACGTGTTTGGTGGCCATATCTAATCAGCCATATCTAATCAACAAATTACAGTGATGTATGAAGTCTGCAGATTCTGTGACTAATAAAGTACAGTGTGTTTAACATCTTTAAAGTGTCCCCCATGTGCCACCTCTGTCTCCTTGATTAATGTAAATGTAATTAAGCGCCATGCTAATTAATCCATAAATAATGACAAGGTGCACATTTATGCAAAGATAATAGCACACCTCAGAGAAACGAAACAAAGATCTCAGAACAATGTAACTTGGGATTTGGTTGCAAATGTAAACAGCAAATGGGCTGTAAATTGAATGTTGAGCCTCTTGTGATTTATTTTTCTGTAACGTCATTTGGTGATGTTGCTTACAAGACTGTCTGAATGACCGCATCATCTTTTCTCATCTGAGAGTTTTAAAATATGCTATGTTAGCATTTGAGAAAATGTAATACCTGAATAGATTATATCCAAATGAGTAACCGTCTAATGTTCCATTATTTAAATAACTTGCCATTGGAAAATGAATGGTTATAAAAATAGGTGTCCCCTAAACAATAGTCTGTAAAAAAATTATAAATAAATAAATACATTTCTCACAAAATATCTAGTGCTATTATTTAGTTAATTTAAGGTGAAAGAAATGTTTATCTGTTGTTACAAATGTTACAAAATATGTAAAACTAGATTACGTTTTGCGTGTGTATACTGCTTTATAACTAGACGTATAACAATTTTACACTTAAAAAGTTTTAAGCATTTAAAAAAAAATTTATTTACTTTATTTTACAAGTGTGTACTTGTTACCAATGATTATATGTTTTTGTGCTCGATTCCTGTCTTTAAAAGTTGATGAAAATGATTTCTTATGAGTCGCAGTCTGTCTTATCCCAAGGTTTGTTGATTGTTTCAAAATCCATTTTCTTGGATGATTATATTTATTTTCTAAAACACTAGTTCAAATGAGTAAATAGCTCATTTTAAAGAATTAAAACACCAAGCACCAAACACACTTCTGCTGTAGCAGGCTAGCAGAGAGTCAAATTACAGAGCATCACTCCTGCTGAAATTTTTAGATAGTTTTGCAGCCCAATAATTTTGTTAACTGCTTCACTTTGCATATTCTCATTGACATTGGGGCCATTATAGAGGCATATTTACACAATTTTTATTCGTACAAGAACAAATCCATCAACTTGAACATACATATTTTCGCTCTAGATTATACTCAAAGACAGCTTGACGCTAGCAGGCCCTTTAGGTTAATGCAGTACCAAGTCTTGAGTCTCCTGTTGTTTAATTTTATACATTTTATGTAATCCAGTGACATAAATTAGTTCAATTTTGGAATTGTCATATGCACTCATCCTTTCATGCTAGCTTTTGTGGCTAACTGACATGCCCTCCACATTGTGCACAGACGACTTCCACATTGTGCACAAAAGAGCACATTTTAAATAAAAAATAGTTGAACAGGGTGCAAAAATCATTAAGAATCTTCTTGTTTCCTCTTGTGATCAAACATTTTAGCTAGCACCTTCATTATGAACTGAAGTATCTTACAGGAGGCATGCTGAAATGATTGAGAGACTATGGTGAGGATGACTGGACAGGAATGCCAATAGCCTCATTACTTGGCTCCGCACATTGTAACTGGAAATTGCTTCTTTCAGGTTTTGTTTGCTCTGGCAATTACAATAAACTCTCTGCTTGACACATTGTTTGCACAGATGTACAGCATTAATAAACATGAGCGCTAATCTGAATTATTGAACCGCTCCCCATAAGTCTGACAATGGATTTCCTGACTAGGATGGACGGTGGGGTGACTCTCTGGGACCAAACCCAGGTATAGGTCTTTTCACATCTCCAATCCCCTTATTGGATGTGCAGGCGTGTAACGTGGCCTCCCTGCTGGGGTATTCCCCAAGATCCTCAAATACACACTTCCACATTCCCAGACACACCAAAACCCATTGACACAATCTAGCATGCGCAAACTCACTCATCTGAGTGACATTTGTTCTCTTGCTGCTTGTCAAAAGAGGAGGATTTTGTCTTTGCTTTAACAAGACAAAGGTTGTGAACAAGGTGAATTTGAGACAATGTAAGGATTTCAAGACATTTTTCATGAACATCCAGCATTTTCTTCACTGACATGTGAGACAGTTCTGGAACTTCATGACAGACATGACTTCATGTTTTAAGCACTTTTTCAATTCATTAAAGTAGTAGTGTTTCGTCATCTGGTATGAGATTTATTTCTTCATATGAAGGTTGATATTAAAGCACAGTAAACAGTGCTGTTGTGCATAGTTTGCGTGATTTCAACTTGTTAGAGTTTCTGCCTTCTTTTAAAAAAATAATAACACACATTTTAGTATTGTACAATGACAGTAAATTTCAATTTGTTAATTGTTTGTTGCTCAACAACTTAATTCTTTTTTCTTTTCTCAACTTATCTCTTATACCGGTCAGGGGCTCCAAGCATTTGCGTGGTTTGCCTGTTGTCAAGCGAAGTCGCTGGACCCCCCTAGACATGCACATCCATATCCCATTAATGCTCAATACGTTAAAAATGGAACAAGTGATTGGAGACTATTTTGTCAGATAAACAGATTTGAATTTGCATGTAAAAAACTTTAGGTAAACAGTTATTCTTTTCTATGTCCATCTCTGCATGAAACAGCTGGTCAAAACCAAAGGCTATAATGAAGTCCTTTGTCCTTGAATCAATATTTTGGAAAACAAAGTCATCAATTGCAGATATTAAAAAAGACATTTCTGTAGTTTCCTCCCCTCTCCCCAAACACTGTAAATTCAAATTATTTCAATCTAAGAAAGGTTAATAATTACAGGTGAATTGAATTACAGTCATACCTCAAGATACGATTGTGTCACATTACGAAAAATCTAAGATACGAAAGACCACTCGAAGAATATTATGTTCCATGATAAAAAATTCCAAGATACAAAAAACGCACAGTCCGAGAAATATGTACATGTATTTATTCAACTTTTGAAATACACTGGGAATCAATTGACTGCATTCAACTCGCCTCTAACAGTTCTCCTCCACTATTGGTCATTTACAGCCCTGATGCTGTGTGTTCATGCAGAGAATCCTGCTCTCTAATTGGTCAGATCATTGGTCATATCAGCTTTGACATATGAAAAATCCAGTATACGAACGCCACCCCAGAACGCATTAATTTTGTACCTTGAGTTACCACTGTAATTATGTTTCAGTATATTTACTAATAAATATTCATTTATACATACATGCTCAAGGACATGTTGAGAAAATATTGAGTAATTTTCTTTAAGTTGTACTGGTACTCTCAAATATGTATTCAAACATTTTACCAATACTTGACTCTTTCCATTAAACCACATTTGAGTAAAACTCAAGTAAACAAAATTACATTTTGTGTTTATACTGATCTGTTCCAGGCAATACTTGTGTATTTACCAAACAAATGCCACTGCACATTCCTGTCTAAGTTCCCTTGAACCATTTTCCAGACCAACTCTGTGTTTTCTGAATCAGGTCATAGTTACAGAAAGTGCTCCGAAATAGAAAATTCATAACTGTAGTGTAGTTCCTGAAGTTAGATTGCAATAGATTACACATCTTTGTTGTAGATCACTGTAATATTATTGCTTTATTAAATATTACAACAAATACATCTGTTGTTTTGCTATTTGTTTCACCAACCTATTTCAACGAACAGTTTTAGTTGTACTGTTAATTAATTTATTTAATTGTTGTTACAGTTTACATTTTTGTTATTGATCATTTCATAAGCAGAATTCTCATAATGTAAACTCTTTTTGTCATATCAGCACCCAAGTCTTACACATTGTCTCACAAAATTGACAGTTAAAGAAAACACTGACAATAACACGTTGCTCGTATTTTACAGCGCTGCTACATTTTATGCAACCCACATACTGACACTAATCTAAATAATATATTCTCTAACCAGTAAGAATAGCCACCATGCAGGATGTCTAATGACACAAGTTCAGCACACCAGTCTCACTTTTCCCTCTGCATCTCCTTTTCTTCTATTGTAGTAATTGTGAAGAGCCCGGTCAGAAGTCACATGTCTAACAGTAATCAACGTGCCGACAAAAGGTTTCTTTCATTCTTTGCCTGGTTTTGTGTATATTATTATATGTTTCAATTTCAGCAGCATGTTGTAAAATCGAGAAGCAGCGTGCTGTAATTTCACATTGAATAAGATAGCACTGATCAAAGACATCGGGAGTCTGTTTGATACCTTAGAATAGCCAATCCTCTCTCTGTTATGCTTTTTGAACATCTTAGGCCTCTTAAGAGAGAATGAGAGAGAAAAAGAGACTACAGCATTCGTCTTATAACTATTCCCACTGTTACACTGTGAGAAAACTCTCAGTAATTTTTTAATCAGAGATACTAAGCAGGTAATTTATCTACTAATGTGACCTTAAATTACATTATACATGGCATGACTAATGCACAAAAATGACATTTCTATAAGCTAGGAATGTCAATGTTCATTGGTAGCCACAATCATATGCAATTTAGCTTCAATATTTATGAAACACAGCTGATCACACTATGAATGTTCTCCATTTTCCCCCCTTTTTCCAAAGAGGCAAAGAGGTACCCAAGTTTTCTTCCAAATTAAAAGGAAACAAAGTGGTCTCTCTGAGTTCCAAAGAAACAAGGTGGTATGATGGCTATCACTTACGACATAACCATCCGTTCACTGTTTACATCAACATGGCTTCCAATATCAGTGAACACCATCAATTAAAAACAGTTGTATTAGTTAGTCTATACTAATTAAATTGAAGTTGTACAATTATTTACTTTAGATTACATCACATCTTTTGCATGCATGCATATATATATATATATATATATATATATATATATATATATATATATATATATATATATATATATATATATATATAATATGACATTAATAATAATGTTCAACACAAAAATGGCTTTTCTCGCAAAAAAAGTGAATTCATGGAACTTTGAAACAAGTTGGTTCTCCACACAGATAGTGGCATCTGTTGTGTTGAGTGTTATTAACAATAATTTAGCGAGGTCTCGTTTTGTCCTCTGACATATTACCGATTCATTTCAAGGGGAAGGGATGTTGAAGTGATTGAGTTAACTGAGAGAAGTAGAATTCTAGAAAATAAATAAGTAGCACTATATAAAAACTACACACTACTAATAATTTATTAAGCATTAACAAATAGTTAACCCTTGCTTCTATGGTATTGCACATTTATAAGCAGTTTATAAATATAACTTTAAAGGCTTTATTACTGGTTTATAAGCACCTATATTATTTGCTTAATAACATTAATTTCATGCTTTATTGAGGGTAAGTTAATCATTTATAAATTGCACTTTTCACTATTTAAAAACAGTAAGTTATTAGTTGTTAGTGATTCATGAAATCATTCATAACAATAAATGATTAATAAACTATTTAAAAGTTAACTGTTTGTGTGAGCTCATCTAAACTGAAGACTATTCATGCTTTATAAAGCTGTTTTCGTGAGCTTCTCTAAAGTGAGGACCATTTATGACATTAAGCATTATCTCGGTTTTATTATAAGCCAACGAAAAGTGCACGACAGAGGCAACCAGAAAATGTAAATGTTTAGTCTCATGTGCTAATGCTTTACAAAGTTACATGTTATAAATTATCTCATGAAACACTTTCAACTGTTTTTTTAAATACTGAAAAACTTAATTAACTGATCCTCAATAAAGCATGAATTTAGTGTTATTAATTATATTATATAGATATATATACACCAGGAATAAATCCTTTAAACTTATATTTATAAATGGCTTACAAATGTGAAATAACATAGAATCAATGCTTTACACATTACTTAATAACTATTTGTTAATGCTTACCAAATTGTGTAGTTATTATAAAGTGCTACCAAGAAATATAATGAGAAAAGTAAAATATTAAGTCATTTTGCGCTTTTTGAGGCTGCTGGTTGATTCATTGAAGCAGGGTTTAAATCTGCAGAGTTGTGCTATGTTCTTGAGAAACACCACTCCCAATTTCTGTACACAAACTGCAAAAAAATATATATTTTTTCAATAAAAGGCTGTTAAATGTAAGCTAAAAATAGGAAAGAAAGAAAAACCCTGATGTATAATATTAATGAGAGGAAGCACTTTATCATAGCCCTAAAGAATAACGGCTAACACATTACAAGCGTTTACCTGTAGCATCATAGATAATAGCTTTATAGATCACAGAATGATCAGCCGCCAATTGGAAGCTGTTAGGTTGGTTCTCCACAATAAATTACCTCTTTAAGAGTAAATTGTCTGTGTGATCGCAGCCACAGATAAAGCATTACTTTAAGTTATGACTTTGCACGCTGAAGCTCTTGAGTTTGTCAACAGTAGCCTTGTTTACTCAGTGGCTCATTACTCTCCTATGGATTTTTTGGTCTTTTGTGTTTGCTAAACGAATATAGAAGTTATTTGTCTGGACCTGACTCTGACACAGCGGCACTATTTGACTCTAGAAGGTCTCAATAATGAAAGACTTTTCACTGATGGATGGAACACTTAAATGTAGGCGTCACTAGTGTGAAGAGTTCCAGGGGATTTGTGTTATGGATTGGAATTGTACAAATTAATAAAATCTTTCTGACTGTTTTTTTATTCAATATGTTTGCTGTTTGTAAGCGGATTCATGGTGTTACAGACTTTATAAATAAAAACGCTTTATGAATCTCTGCAAAACTATACCAAACGTTCTGCACATCCAACATACAAAAACCAAAGGAACCTCTGAATTGTAACAAAAGACAAATATAAACAAGATTCAAAAATATTCTTGAAAAATGAAAACAGTTTAATTAAAAGTGAGGAAATTTAAGACATGTGCAATGTAGTGACTAAATAAAAAATGTAATTATGCTAACCAACTCAAAAAAAGATGGTGAAATTGATGGAAATGGCATTTTACTTCAATATTATATATTGTGTTCATTTGACGCAAAATGTTTTTGAAGTGTAGTAAACCGGAAAAAGCAAAATTTAATACCCCAGCCATCACAAATGTTTTTGCTACAAAATTCAAATAAATTAATAATGACAAACCCACGTCTCATATAAAATGAATGAAAAACAAAACCTCTCATAAAACATTCAAAACGCACTTTCTCTTGATATTGACCACCTGAGTTTTCAAGGTCGAGCTCCTGTCACTCACCGATTTGGTCAATAATCTAAAATATGGTAAAAATTTCTCCACAGTTCATCAGGAGTCTCAAATCATCACTGAATTCTCAAAAAATAAATTTCCCCAATGAGCAGCACATAAGATACAGCACATAAGTCACCAGAGAGAAGGTAATTTATTGTTTGTGTGTTAATATGTCACAGGCCAGTGCCCGTTTGTGCTAGTGTGTATTTGTGGCATGTGAGCTGCTTGGCACAGGCAGCTGCTCCACCCGACTGCCTACCTGTGGTGCTCTTCATGCTTCAGGGGCTCCTAATTTAAATAGGAAGTTACAGATCTTTCACAGAAACACTAGGCGCTGTGGAGCGGGTTGAGAAGGAGGGGTGCCGTAGCACAGAATGGGGCAGATGATGTAGTGCTGCATGAGGTATGGATGAAGCATCCCAAACGTGCACGGAAGGGTCACGGATGAGAGAAGTGTGAGGTGTAGACCGGGTATGAATGGAAGGCCATGCTGGGAGCTGGCAGGAGTGTGTTGATGGTCCTTAGCTTGCTTGAAACCCTCATTGAAACCTGAGAGGGTCGACAGTAATTCACTCTCCAGGCATTTAAAAGTAAATCTTCTTCTGGTGAATTCACAGTTAAACTCAACTAACATTAAAGTGGTCATGAACTGAGTATGCAAGTTTTATATGCGAGAACATGGTTCAGAATGAATAACGAGCACATTTCTTAACCCTTAATGTTTAACAGGAGCCAGTGCTGCAAAATACCAGATTTAAAATGTGATGAGATTTGATTTGTGACAAGGTGATTTTTATGGTCAGGGCAACCACTTTGGGAATTCTCTCAGTTACCCCGATTTGTCTGAGCCCATGAAGTCCTTGCGGCTGCTTGCTGAGGATTTGTGCCACATACAATTGTATGGAAGAACATTGAGTTAAACTTACACACCTGCCTCTAAGGATTACTGAGAGGGCAATTAGACAACTAAGTCACAGTGAAGGATAGGCAAGGGTTACATCTTGGAAAGAGAGGTTTCTAGTCCTTTACAGCACTAAATGCACTGCCAGATTTACATACAAACAGTTTGCTCTCGTTTGACATAAAACTTTCACAATACATGTATTCCAAATATATTCTATGTTGAGTTCCAAACTTTAGTCAACGCTTGAAAGCTTGCAATGTTGCAGCTGTGTGTGTACTAGAACTAGATGTTTGAGATTGTGAGCAATTACACATTTCATCAGATCATTTTCTGTTTTGGCAGTTCTATTATGTTGTGAACTGAGAGTTGCATTTTGTTCTGGAGATTCTGATTCTGGGAACTGATTTCTCTTTTTATTATTCCGCTGTGTTGTGGCTTGTTTCCATCGTGCTTGGAACTTGTATTTTCTGTTCTGATTATGTTGATGTATGCTTGTGAACAATTTCCTTTTCATTGAAGTTTGAACAAAGTTGCAAATGACAATCAAACTGTTTCATTTTTATGGGCTCTGGTGAGATCTAATTTTGCTCTTTCGAGTCAAGCCATTTCATTTGAAGCAACTGTGACTAAAACCGTATAAAGGTTCTTCACTCTGGGATTAAATTGCAGAGTAACCCAATCAATAGATTGCACCTTGCATCATGTGGCAGAGATAATCTGTTCAGAGCTGTATCTCACTGGGCTCCCCACTCAGACCAATATTTATCAGAGTTCAGAATCACCAACATCTCTTACACTGAAAACACACATACACAAGCACAGTATAACTCGTTCTGGGCGAACTAGCATTGACCTAAGAAGCTTGACCTTTGACATCGTGACCTGTTGTCTGGCAGCCTATTGATTATGTCTGGCCATTACCGAGTAATTGCTGAATTGTAATTACATTAGATTTTATTTAGTTTGTAATATGACCATTTTTTCTGTCTACTATATTCTCTTTTGTCTGCTTTTTTTAGATACAATTTCCATTAATTTAACATGAAAATAGCACAAAAAAATTTAACATTCATTGACTCATTTTCAGTATTAAGCATCACAAATACAAGATATAGAATTTGATCATTATTAATAACAAAAACCTATTTTCACTCATAGTGCCAACTATATTTGTTACCTATTTTGCTTCTTTGCACCCCACCCCCCCTGGCACCCTCCCTTCATGTAAACAGTGCTAGTAGACTCAAGCAATCAGTTTAATGTCCTATACATTAATAACCTTAATCCATATATTAACAAAGGCACAGAAGAGGAACAGGTCCCAGTTTTTATGGATGATGAGTAACGAGTTGTACAAGAGGTCTCAGTCTCAGACCTCATGCCCACTGGACATTGGCTAAAGGACTGATGAGTTTGCTCCATTTTTATGGCAGGCACTTCAATAAAACCAAACTGATGATCTAACTGGTTGATTTTATTTGGATTTCCAGGAGAAACAAGTGTCGAATTTGTTTTCATTCAACTTGGAAAATAACAGCCGAACGATTGAGAAAAATATAATTTTACTGGTTGTGTGTTCCCTCGTGTCGATTATGAAAGATGGCCGTTCTATTCTTGTAACTTTGCATCATCTCACGTCTAAAACCTCAGGTAACTTAACTATGACTCAAAAAAATCTGTCATAATGTCAACATTGAGTTGTTACTAACACAGTATTGTATTTGACTTGTTAAAATAGTTTTAAAAGATTTAATGCATGTCAGCCATGTCTTCCTGGATGCTTATTTACAGTTTTTAACCCTATTTAATCTCTCCATTAACTGAGGAAATTACACTGTAGTTTAGCATTTAACAGAAACATTTCCGTCTACTATAGAGAAAATTTAATGTCCAGAAGATGAATTAGAAAGGATACTATTTTTATCCATCTATCAACTTGACAAAAAATGCTTTTTGCACGAGTATTAAAACTGAAACAGGTCTTCTTTGATGATGGCCACTGATGCTGCTGCAAGAGACTTCAAAAAGCTTGTCGTAAATTGAGTTTGTTGTGTATACAAGCACCTGCCAGATTTAATATTGAATGGATGATCCAAAATGGATTTTTGATCCAAGTAAAATGAGGAACGATATCTGAAACAACAGAATAAGGTAGAGGGGAAGCAGCCTCACAAAGCTGCAATTTCTGCTCAAAGGTAAAAAAAAAATATCTTTTTCTATCCGTCTATGTAGCCCTTGATGGGCAGCTTTCCATGTAAAGAAAAACCTATAGGTCTGACCTTCTTACCTCGTTGCCTTTGGCTATTCATAGATTGTATTTTTGTCTCATCCTTAGGGCTCATCGGAATCTAACTTGCATTAATATTTCACAGTATTTTCAGCTTTTTTTAACCTCTTGATAATTTACTTGCTGTGTTTGACAAGCATAATTCTGTCTCTTTGCATTAGCTATAATCTACTTCAAACATAAAACTACCATGTTTAGTATCACTGCAGTAGTCGATTCTTGTGAAATATGATATGAATTATATTAGATCTAGATATAGATGAGTTAATAAATTGGAGTTTCACATACCGCATAGTCTTTGTTTTAATCAGTCAATCTTTTTATTGAAATTCTCACTTTTACTAGAAGAGTCTTTTTTAACCGGATAAGGAACAACCAAACTTTGCTAGCAATGTGAGGTTGAGAAATATATATATATATATATATACATTATTAAATCTTTGGCTGTGGCAGACAGCAGCTTGCATATCAAAAGGCTGGAGAATGGAACAATAATGTGTGTCAGCAGACAACAGTGAAGCATGGTGAAGGTTGCTGTAATATTTGGGGTTTCTGCAAATGTAAATGGAGCTTTGGTTTTCTTGATGCTTAGAAATACAGGCAAAGTACTGAAATCCTTTCAGACTTATTGGTTTTTTGTTTTTACATCTACTTTAGATGTTGCAGTACACAGAAAATTCATAGCATAATATTGACTACAGAAAAAGAAAATTACTTTCATAATCTCACACTAATGTAACAGAATATAGTTGACTCTAGTACAGCTAGACTATATCTGGATTTTTTGTTTAGTCTTTTGTTTTTGTTTAGTTTTTATCCACTTCAGTAGATTGAACACTGAAATATGTTTGTTTATTTCAAATGTTTGTATATCTGCTAATTACATAAATGTAAACTGTAATACAATGTCATTTTTAAATTGACATACCAAATATGAACCATTGGGTCAAAAGTATTTTTGCCATTTATCGGCATACATGTAATTTCTGTTTGTGTTCATGAAGTAGTAGGTATGAATCTGGACATCTGGTAGCCATCGCAGATAAACTGGAGCAGTGCCAAAGTTACTCAAACATGAAAATTCATTATGAAAGTGTAATCAGAGTACATCTAATCTTTGAGTATGCATGGCTAATTTTAAGCATCACTGAACAAACCACACAGAGTTGGATTCAAGAAAATCTCACTGGAGCCTCTAACAGGGAAAACCTCAAGCTCAAATTTTCACAATTAAAACATAAAAACACTTGTGACTATGATCATCCCCGGTTTTGAATCTAAAAGGGTTTCCTGAGCAAAATAAAGAGTTTTATCACAAAATTATGTAAAGAGCTGCCCACAAGAGGCCTGATGTAGAGTCATGCACTTGCAAAGGTTTGCAATAGTTGCCTCAAAAAAATCCAAAGTGAATTGTTATTAAATAGAATCCACTGTACACTGTAAAAATTATTTTGCAAACATTTTGAAAACTACATTCTATTGTGTTTAAAAATGGATGTATGCAATTAATATCATGGCATTAAGCAGGGACTGATTCAGCAGGTCAGGATATAATGTAGAAAAGAATCTTTGTACAAATAATTGTTAAATTGAATCATTGCTGTTGGTATTTCATCCCAAGACAAACTATATGGTGAAACTATATTTCACAAATTGATGACTTAAGTAAGTAAGTAAATAAGCAAGCAAGCAAATAAGATTGTAAGAGATCTCAACTAGAATATCATGAAAAACTTGCTTATTGCTCCATTCAAAAAGTGAAGTCTTTCAATTATATTCAATCATTACAAACAGGATGATATATTTGAAGTGTTTATTTAGTGATTTATTATTTTATGATTATACCGGAACAAAAAAAGTAAAAACTTGACTATTTGGAAAAGGTAAACGCATAATAAAGACACCTGTTTACACACTCCAATCAGTTAATGAACTCAAAACACCTGTAAAACACCATTTAATTGGTCTCTCCTTTTAGTTTTCTAGGCTACACAACCATGCAGAAGACTGCTGACTTGACAGTTCCCCAAAAAACAAGCACTGATACCATGCACATGAAGGGAAAGACAGAAAAGCTCATTGTAAAAGAGGTACACATAGCTCTTTGTCCAATCTCATTGACAGAAGAGAAGGGAAAGATGTAAAAAACCCATTGGGATAACCACAACCTGGAGATGATTGTGAAACAAAACCAATAAAAAAATTTGCCAGACGCTCATTCCCAAAGTGTAGCCAGCAGCTGAAGTCAATGCTTCAAGAACCACCATGCACAAACTTTCAGCTGTCGTATTTCTTGTCTCAAGTCAATCTAGAACAAGAGTCTCTGTCAGATGCTTCTTGTCTCTGCTAAAGACAAAAGGACTCGACTGCTTATAAGTACTACAAAGTTTTGTTCTCTAATGAAAGTAAATTTTGCATGAAAATCAAGGTGCCAGAGTCTGGAGGAAGAGAGGAATGGCACAGACTTTATGAGGCTTGAGGTGCATGCCTTCTATTTAATTTGAGTTTTTTAATCAACTGAACAAAAAAAGAAGAAAAAAAAAGCTACAAAATTAAGACATTTTCAAATCCACTTAATCCATATTTTTGCAATTAATTAATATGCAAATTGTTCTTCAGCAAAAATAAACACGATTCCGATCAGCAGCTCACAACAGATAGTAGACAGTCTGCCCTGAACAGCTTCCATGAAGATCTCTTTTCCATGAAAATCTCCTTTAATGAACCACTACGGTTGAAATTGTCAGTTACAGCCTGGCTAAAGCTGGCGTAAGCGGGACAAATAAAGAAGCAGAGCGTCGCTGAGTACACACTGCAACAATTCCTCTCGGATTTGCATAATTATCAAGCTTAGGCCACATATAAGACTCAATACTGGAAGATTTCCTCATAAAGGTATGAGCTAACAAAGAATATCCCCGGCAGTGTAATTTTTCTGACAAAACCAACGTCTTTCAACACAGTAGAAGCTGAAAGAGTCTGCTTCCTGATGACCTACAGCTGCAATCAGTTCAATCAAACACTTTGCCTTTAGGAGTGCAAAGATGTCCTGAAAACAACCCTGAATAATGTGTTTAGAGGGCAATTAATGGCACCTGACTGTTTCAGTGAGGGACAAGCAATTCCTCCAGCAATCTATCTCAAGTAATTATACTAGAGAGCTGAAAGAGCCATTGCTTCTCTCCCCACCCCTCACGTGATGGAGCAGGCCAGGACAAAGCCAAGCGTCCTCGCCAAATGATCCACTGCCCTGTTTAACGGCTCCTTTTCTACTTTGTTTTATTAATGAAGTTCACAACTTGGCATCCGCCACCTGTTTTCTCGAAGAGCTTCGTGAGGAGGCTGAGCTGGAAAAGTCAAGGGATGACATCAAGGGAGAAAAAATGATGTGACATTTTTCTTTCCAAAATATTTGGTGTCAGCTATTCATCGGGAAATGGCAGTAACTCATGGATGTACGAGTGAAGATCGAAAGCAATTACCATTAGGGCAGCAGAGGCGCGTGGGCTCCTTGTTCCTGGCGTCTGAATCTCAATGCACAGAGGGTGAATGTCTGTGTGGATGCACTTTAAGCATGCAATCGATATGGTCAAGTGGTTAGCATCTAAGATCTGCCGTCAAGTGCTTTCGTACGAGCGCCGCTAGACCCTTCCTCCAAAAAAATATCAACTTTGGTATTGCAGAAAAAAATGTTCTTTTGAAACATTATTGACATATTTTACCTCACATTTCCAGCATTCAAAGTGAGAAAAGTCAATTCTCATTTGGAAACAAAAGAGACTATTTCCCCACAGACTGACCACACAGAAGGATTACGTAGGCCATGGTGAGGGGGTCACTGGGCTGGAGGTCACAAGGGTAATGATGGCTCAATGTCAAGGTGGCAGCGTGATGTCAGGCCAGCCCTATTTCCATTGCTTCTTTTGTGACCGATCAATAGCATTAAAAATTCAGACTAATATTATTGACAAATCACTAAGCTCCACTTGTAAAGGATTGGTCAGGCATTCATATATCTTTTTTTATTTTACGTCTAACACCAAAACTGGTAAAACTGTGTTCAATGGGTAATTTTAATACTAATTGCAGATAATCTAAGATACATAACAAGGTTATTTTATTTCATCAAATAAAACCAAATTTAAAAAGAGAGCTATTTGTGTGTTTGTGAAATTTTGTTGGCTACTAAACATTATAGGTTGCCCTTAAAACACAAGAACGTTGAAATATTCTAACACTATAACTATGACTCTTATTTTTATCTCACTTTCAGTACTCACTTCAAATCGTTCAAATGTAGCAGGTCTGAGCTAGATAATGAACTATAAACTAGGTCTACCTTGTACTATTTGAACAATACTTTAGTAAGCTGCAGCTCACTTTTTACATTGTATTTAATGATCCGAACCTGCATGAAACGATTACACACATGACCAAACCGAAATCAACAGACATAGGGACAGCCTTTGTCAACGCAGCCAAAAAACCCCTCTCTGACAGTGCCACAAATGTAGTTTGCATTTTAATTAAGCAGAAGGAAAATACTCTTCTTTTCTTTAAGTCTGCGTCAATCAGTAGAGCGGCATAAAGAGGTGAGGCCAAGTTAGGTCACAATGTGGAGGCTTATCGAATCAAACAAGAGAAGAGTTCACACATAGAAATCTATACAAGAGTCCTTCATCTTATGTTGCGCACCAAATTTTAAATACAGTATCAATTCTCGGAATTCTGGACTCTGCGATTTCTGTGTCAGTTACATTCTGTAAAATAAAATTACAACAGCTACATCAGGTTTTCCTCACCTGTATAACATAAAAATGTACAGAAAATTTTTAATTAAGAACTGGTTTTAAATGACACTCATCTGTGGTCAATACCCTCACTCCATTTGATAGCTTAAGTTGGCCTTGCAAATTCATGGGGATTCTGTGTCATCCCTATTCAGAAGAGTGATGGAACGTGCAAACAAAGGTAACTCCTTTACTGGACTTCAAACTGGACTTATCTGATTTACTCGAACTCATCTTATTGTTCATTTTTGCATCATCTTAAATATTTTTTGTTTGTTTGCCATGATTGCCAAGGTTATAAACAATGTTCATGTTCATATAAATGAGAATTTAAAAACAAGTTTGAAGTTTTCTTTTGAATGAGAACCTAAAAATATAAAATGCATCTATGTAACAAAAGAAATAGCACTCTTAGAGGTTTTCAAGTTATTTAAATTCTAATGTCTAAACTACTTCATTCTGGTGCAGTTAAGTCATTTATTTTAATGTCCAAACATCTTTTAAAGCGCAAAATCTTCCTGTTTCAAGTCCTTGACAATACCAGAGAAAAGGGATGTGGTCAATCATGAGTTAATAGGATGCCAGGGAGCGGGTCTTGCATAAAAAGAAAAGTTACGTCGCATAAGCCCTGCTAAATTACATATATGTGCCATTGACTGCTGAAGCAGAACCGAGTAAACAGCCTGCCTATCCCACAGTTGAGTGAGGCTCAAGTTACTTGGGGACGAGAGCAATATTTTTATATTGACACATTTACGAAATGCACATATAAGTCTCATAACAATGAGCTCTCTATACAAAAGGAAAGAGATCCTCGTTTGACCGCAGGTACAAGAAAACTCACATCTTGTGCACATTTATGTAATTTTAACACATTTAAGAAAGCACTCTCTGATTGGATAGCTCAAGGCGACTTCAGGCCATTTCAAAACATTGGTGAAAAAAATGGTAAAACATATATTTGATAGTCTTATCCTTTCAAACCAGGAAGTGCAAAAAACCTACCCAACAAATGAAAACTTTTCTCAAATAAAAAGTAAATGAGAGCATTCTGGTTACAATCTTCAGGCCAATGTTAATGTCTCCAAAAAATATTCTGGGGTTTTGTGATGCTTAAAAAAGTGGCTTCCTCTACATTTGTTGGTAATTGATTTAGCATTTCATAATGGAAATCAATTGGATTACTCATCACATCATTTAATGACATCATTGGCTAATATTTAAAGATCAGAGTCACCAAACAGAGAATTTAAATTGTAATTGATTGTAAGTGTAGTATAGGGTTGTTTGTTGTCAGCTTATTTCACATAGAATCCAAGACAGCAAAGCATTGTTCTGAGGGATGTGACAACCTTTGTGACCCTTCATTTATCAGATTATAAGCAGCGGGCCATGTGTCTCTGATCCATGCATTCCTATTGGCCTCTTAAACGTATTAGTATGCAGGTGACAGTTTTTGACCTCCCCCCTCAAGTTCACTCTATGGAGTCTCCTTCAGAATGAATTATCAGTCCTAGTTTTAATCTATTTGAACAGGACACTTCCTCAGCACTGTAGCGAACAAGAGTTGTGAAGTGAAATACAAGATAAAATTTTAAAGCAGCACATTTTCTACAAAATCTTCACAGAAGGTGACGAGAGTGAGTGAGACTGAGATGAATTGGGAAAGATGGGAGGAGAGAGCAAAACACCAGATGTGCTCTATTACTGAGCGACTTGTTGGATGGCAACTGTCAAGCATAGCATGTAGCCTGAGGTGCTAACAGTAAATATTACAATATCAAAAGATTTTGCCAACAAACATCATTTTCAGGTTTCTAAGTTGATTTTCTTCCCCCTACCCCAAAACCCTGGTGATGCTTGTTAATGGAACTAGGTTTGAGAGAGAATACATTTGAAATGTGTGGACAATATATTTATATATATATATATATATATATATATATATATATATATATATATATATATATATATATATATATATATATATATATATATATATATATATATATATTTATATATATACACATATATACACACTGTCCTCACATTTCAAATGCTAAATGTACAGAGAGATGCTTTGCTACACATTAAAGTAAGCTTAAGTCATGATAGCTGAAAGCAAAGCCACCATAAGGACAGAAATGGCACTTTCAAGGGTTTTTGATGAATAAAAGCAATGCTGGGATTCATGGGATTGCATTTGGCTTCCTGTGGCGTCAGAGCTTTTTTTTGTCATTTGGCAAAGAGCAGTGATGTCGTCCCACCATGGGTGCCCGGCAGATGGGCTTCTGTGTAGAGAAATTAGCCGGGAGCAAACTCTATTGCCTCAACTCTCTCTCTCTGAGTTTTTTTCACACTGTCCATCAATCTCACTCTATCCCTAGCCCTCCTCCTTTTTCATGTCCTGGGGCTGCTGTATCTCTTCTCTGAGCTGTGACAGTGGGAGCTCTGTGGGAGGCAAGTTGGTCTAGCCAGCCCCAGATGCAGAAGCCCATCTCAGACTTGTGCTACCGGAAAATCTGCCTCTTCACGCTCTGCCGAGTACACAGGCTTGCTTTGATGAGAAAGACCATGGCTGAATCTTCTGGTGAAAAAATATACACCTTACGGTGCTGTGTAGAAGATGCCAGAGGTCTTTGCACAGCGGTGACTGGTTCAGTCCTCAGCCTAGACATAAATGCACTGCACACCCCTCTTGGGCTTCCAGCTAAGGAGGAGCTTTCTCAATTCTTTTCACAATATTTACTGGAAATCTCATGTCATACTCTGCATGTGCCTGCCACCCCAGTATTAGTTTATGGTATTTTATGGCATATTTATGGTATGGCATTTTATGGTTATTAATGGGAAACTGTCTTGTACAATTTTTTTTGTTACTTTGTTAAAAAAACATTTCTTTTAATATTTAACTTTAAACATTTCGTTTTTATTTATTATCTTTTCACCCAATCTGAGTTATTCATCCACACAGTCAACTCAAGAGAGCTTTATAAAAACTGTCTTCTAGGTTAATTATTAATTAATTCAATTGCTCTTACAAAAAACAAACCACCAAGCAGGTTAAACAAAATCGAAGTCTAGTTATTTTTTTTTGTGTCTTACTCAGGAAATATTTGAGTTTCAACTAAAAGGCTCACATCATTTAAAAGAAAACCCTGGTATAAAATTTTAGTTGAGTCACAGAAATAATGAATAATTTTAATTGATGATTCACAATTCTTTAATATGATCAATGTCCAAACCAATTGTGGAGATAAGTGCCTGGTGGCAAGAGGCTTTTGGCAGACTACACCCCCAGGGTTCTGAGGTCAACCTGTTAAAGTGTAATTTCAGGAAAAAATACTAAAGTCAGCAGTCTCTTTTCAGCAGTGTCAGGAAACTATGGTGGCTTATCAAATTCAATGGCTTCTGCTTTAAATTACAAATCAGGTCTAGTGCCTAACTCCTCTTCATTCTATCTGAAAGTGCTTATGTTTCAATATTAACATTAATTTGATTGGATTATTTAAAAAAATGTGGGGTGGGAAAAGTGACTGAAAGTGTTTATCAAGTTTACATATATTTGCAAGGGGACATCATGCTCTATACAGACAGAAATGAAATTTATATGGATAAATGCTCATTTAAGGTTTTCATGTTGCTCAGGGGCTGAAATTACAAATAATTGTGTTGATAAGCTTTAACAAACTTTCTTTTAAAATCTTTGTAGACTTGATTATTAGACTATAATTTGTAGACTATAACTATTTCTATTCAAGGTCTGTGAATGTATTAAAAGATTTAGGAAATACATTAATTCCTCTGAATTTACCAAACGTCTTGCTTGGAAAACACCCAAAAACTATAATACTAAATAAATTATAATAAATTAATACAACTATAATAAGAGTTAGAGTCAAGGTGTCCTAAAAAATACGTTTGTAAAGTGGAATGTGCTGTTCTGTGGCGAAACAATGGTGTCTCACTTTTAGCTTTCATTTTCAATTATCAGTTTCTAAATATATTTTTAGGACACATTGACTTATCTTTAATTATGCCATATTATTGATAATCTAAACATAATATTCTGCTTGAATTAAAACCATTTAAAGCATTGTTGATGTAATAATGGTCAAAGTTTCAGCTCCTTCTGCTATTGTCTGTCAATGAGCGAGTTAAAGCGTCTGGCCCCGGAAGCACCAGGTGACATCATACTTAACAAACATACATAGGCTGAACCGGCTGGCTGCCACACTGTTTGCCTATTTCAGGGTTCACCAACTCTGGTCCTGGAGGGATACTGTATTCCACAAGTATGTTCTATGCATGTACTCTTGCTTCAGACAAAGCAAGAGGACTTCCAGGACTGGACGTGGTGGCCCCTGACATAAATTATGAGTACAGCCTGAAAAAGGATTCATTTAAATGATATGCCTCATGTAAGTTACATATTGCCAGGACGAGTATGCTTCATTCCTAATATTTGCAATAAAGAGTCATCATCCATGATTAAGCACACTACCAGTTTCATATGCAGTATCTATGTAAAACTAAAAATCGAAAGTGACCAGTTGGCCAGATATGGAGTGACCAATACCCGGAATGTGTGCTCTGCATTTAACCTATCCCAGTGTACACTCACAGCGGTGAACAAATCCATCGTGAACACACACCCGGAGCAGTGGGCAGCCATGGCTTCCGATCACAAGATGATCTCTAAATCCACCAAATCGTGTGTCTGACTGAAATTCATGACAATCCATGCATATACTGACGCATAAACAAGTTCACTTTTGTGCCATTTTACAACAGCTCTGAAAAAAGAGACTACTAGTGTGTAACTGCATTCTAAATAGTTTTTTTTTTAATTAATCCGTTTTCAGATAGTGTTAATACACAAAGAGACACTTAATGTTCAATAACAGAGACCATGTCTTTCTTTTATGATTTCTCCATGTGTGTGCACGCATCCCTTTTTCTGTCACTCCTCTCTAAAATGCTCTTGGAGATCCTATCAGGCCCACAATGGTACGACAGCTTCAAGGTGTGAAAAGTAGCCAAAGCAGAACAATTGTGCCGCGATTAAGCCTTGGTTACAGTTCATTCCCGCCTCTCTGCCTCTATCTTGAAAATTCAATAGAGTAACCTTAAGAATTTAATTGATGCTGCCAACAGGATTACAAAGCCGGAGCTCGATGGAAGCCAGGGACAGCTGATTAGCAACAGGGTAATTGTTAATTGATTGATGTATCCCCTTACCTCTCTCCATGGGCCTTTTATAAAGTGTTTTGTTTGCAGCCGGGCGGTTCAGTACAGCTGGACAGCGCATTACCATACATCTTCCTTTCCTTGCTTCTCCAGGCACTGAGAGAGGAAGGCAGGACAAAAGACAGCAGAGACAGAAGTAGAGGTCGGTTGTGAGGTTTGTCCAGTACTCCATGACTCAACATACAAAGACAGCTGACAATCGAGTTGCTAGCACTCATACAATAGTTCTTGTTTCATTTGATCTATTTTCTGGTTTTCCTTTGAAATAAAAAACAGATGTTCAATTACCTGATTTTATTAAAATCAAGAATGTGCAGAACACACATCATTATTATGATACAAAACTCTAGCATGGTTATGTAAGAGGAATCACTCTTTCAATCACACTTTTTGTGTTCATAGAGTTTGTTTTTTTAATTTCAGTTGGATACATTTAAGATTAGTTAAGTTCAGTTCAACAAATCTCTCAGGATTGTAGCCTATATGTATTGCAAACAGCGCATCTACCTCTAGGGGATTAATGGGTGCTTAATAATGAAGATTTTTTCTGACTTCCTGCTGGTGTTGTTTTGATTAAAGGACAAGCCAGAGAAGCATTTTTCCAAATTAAACTATTGATATCTTATAAACTTGTTGTTAAAGATTTTCCCAACTCATGGTCTATTCCAGTAGTGAAGAAGCTATTAAAACAGCCTTTTCTTTTTATTAAAAGGGGTGAGTTATGGGATTATAGGTTGGCATAATGATCGATAACACATTGAACAGAAACAAGCAAATAAAAAGTCTCAACGAAACTAAACACTATGTTAAAAAGACAAACCACATTTAAATGTATAACACAATGAAAAAAGTGTTCAAAACAAACGTAAATATTTTACAAAAAACTAATGTTCAACACAAACACAATATGAATAGCAAAGCAAATGTAAAAATGTGATGCGTAATTAAACAACCAAACACAAACATAAATACCAAAAAAAAGAACAAAATGTAAAACTTATCAATTCACAATGCAGTGCAAAATAATAAGCAAATGAAACTAACAATTCTGCAAAAGGAGTAGAAAGATTAGGAGCAAAAACTCAAAAGAAAAAGTTAACAGCAACACAACACAAAGCAAAAACATCATAAGTTAAAGTTAAATATACAATTAACCAAATTTAACAGATTAAATACTCGCTTGCAAAAACAGAATGAAATGTAAAATGTTTTACCAATAAAATACAAAACGCTAAACACACCCACTTTTTGCTTTGCAAAGAATAATACCAAACATATCATAAATTCAGTGGTGCTAACAAATAAACCTGCCTGTATCACAACAACGTTTTCTCATAAATAAGTCTAATGAATTACCAAATTTTTAGCAACTTTATTCTCTATATTCTCATTCTTGTAAATGTTTAAGGCATTGGATGGCCGTTTACTCCTGTCTTGAAATTGTTCACACATATGGAAATGTTCAGTCTTAACTCATCAGAGCAGCTTATTCGCTATTCACAAATGTTGTTTTTAACAGACACTTGGACTCTCACATATATTTTGCCACACCTGGCAAGCAACACATAATATTCCTCTTGAGTTAAATCTACTTCAATCTTTTTTTTTATCTACTAATGAAAGTTACATCTCAGAATCAGAAAGATGTTTAGTGGCGAGTGTGCATGTTCACACACAAAAAGGAATTTGTTGTGGTTCAAGGCTACTCTCCAGTGTTCATGCAAAATAAACGATACAATAACGTTGCACAGTAACACAAGTTATATAAGTAAATTGTTAAAGTTAAAGGTATATTGAATATAGTAATATTGAAGAAATAGTTGTAGTAAATTATACAGTAATAGAACTATAAATATAGCAGTCCAAAGTGCTTAAGAGATGTGCTTTGAAGGTAACGTGGAGACCAAAACATAAAGTAAAAATAAAGTGCAGCAACAGAACAACAGAATGTAGAGCAACTGAAAATGTGCAGAGTTGGCCGGAGGGTAAGAGGTGGAAGAGCTGTTTGCCTGGGTGGGCAGTATCCAGAGTGATTTTTGAGAACCCTCTTTCTCATTCTGGAGGTGTACAGTTTTTGAAAGGAGGGTAGGGGAGCTCCAATGATCTTTTCAGCTGTCCGAACTGTCCTCTGGAGTCTCCGGGTGTCTGATTTGGATGCTGAGCTAAACCATTCAGTGACGGAGGTGGACAGAACACATGACCGCTGAGTAGAACTGGGTCGGCAGCATTTGTGGGAAGTTGAACTTCTTCAACTGGCACAGGAAGTACAGCTTTTGCTGGGCCTCCCTTTTCCCTTCTATTTCCTTTCGCCATTTATTCTATGAGTGAGATAAGCAATAGTGGCACCAACTTTTTTTGTCCATATGTCACCTGTATCTGATATTTTCATGACAGTCAAAACAGATCAATTTAAAAAAAAAATGTAATACAACCCAGTTTACTTTCATATGTGGCCTGAATCCGATGCATTTTTTTCCCATACAACCTGAGCAGTCAGGTCGCATGTCATTGTAGGAGACAGATGTAGTATTTCTAGACATGGGCAAGAAGTTTTCCATCACTCATGGTGGAAAACAGAGATGAAAGCAGTCAGTCCAAGGGAAGTGAATTAATGGAGTTAAAAAATATTTATTTTTTTACTTCTTGATATTTACTACTTGATAAGATTTGGTGGAAATGATGGCGGCTCAGGTCAGAAATTATCTTAATAAAAACCACACAATCACCTCCCATCATATTCTCGCCCATGTTTACTTTAATTTTGATTAAAGGCAAGCCATTTCCAGCACAACAAGCTAGATTACGTTCATACACAGGACAGTGGACAGTTAATGTGAAGGAGCACACATAAAAAAATAGGATTTCATCAAATATTCAATTGAGCATTATGACCTACAGTTTGAAAGTAGCCTTATTAAGTTTATGATAATTCAGACAGCTTTACTACTATTATAATTTTAGAAATGTTTCGTATGCAAATCGTTGCCAAACACATCATCTGTTGAGACCAATCCACTTAAAACATGTTGGTCTTTTAGTTCTTCAAGACATTAGCTGAAGGAAAGATTCTTACATGAATAACTCTAATCAATGGCCATTATTTCAGTTATTTTAATAAAACGCAGCTTGCGGTATATAGTCATGGGGGACATGTTTTCAGAAGCATGCTAATTGAAACAGTGACCACAGACAGCTTGTTTCTGCACTAGCTTGCAATGAACCATATCTGATTCGTCATTAGGTAATTATAAATGCTAATGCAAATAAAGCACCTTTCAAATTGAGAACCCCTCATGAGTAAATGATTCACAAGAGCAGCGGCGACAAGGCTATTGCAAAGCTTGATCCATTGCTCTAGTTCTTACATGCAACCCAAAAAAAACAGAAGACTGCTTTTAATGATCACTCAAGAACTCCATCATCCATTTTTTTTCTTGGTCTTTATACTCTTTCAATTCACCTTTTGATTCGTTTTTGTAGCATTTACGGAAGTATAAAACTTTGAAATCGAAGCTGATGACTCATTAAATGATAACTGACAACCGCCATTTAAACCATTTTTACAATTTCAAAGGGTTTACAAGAAATCAGATGCATGTATATGGTTTATGAAAGAGACAATAATGACTATGGTGTGTAATTCATGATAAAATCAAAACTAAGAATATATTTGGAGTCAACAGTAAAAATATTAGTAATAATTCTGTTCTAGTATTCACATCACTCTCTTTTCAACCATGTATACCTTAATTAGTATAATGAGGTGTGTTTCTTGATGGTTAATCTAAAATGTGCAGGGCTGTTGCCCTACAGGACTTACTGGGCACCTCCAGTGTAAATAGAAGAAGGAGCTGGTGATTATTTAACAAGAAGCAAACAATTAGGTTGGTAATGGTCAAGATAGAGAATGAATTAAGAGCTTGTGGAAGATTTAGCCAACTAGTGGTGTGATTTAACCCCTTCAGACCCTGCATCCACTGCAGTGAGAAGCATCCAATTAAAAATTCACAAGGTTTTTTGTCGTTGTTATTTCTCTTTTATTTATGTGGAATTTCACTTAATTTGGTCATAGGCCATTCCACTGTTCAGTCATCTTAATTGAATATAATCTAATATATCTATATCTATAAAATAATCTAAAAAATTCTAATCTAAAATATAAGAGAGAGAGGGAGAAGAAATAAAGGTGGCTAAAAAATAAATTGAATTCATGCAGTATCCATTTAAATTGAAAAAGTTTTTTTAATATTCAGTTTGTAATTGTGATATTTTTTTATTTTTGCATTATTTTATGTCTATTAATGAAGCCTTACTCTACATAAATTTGGTAGAGAGTTACATATAAGTAGTTTGGAAAAAGTGGTCTAAAAAGTAGTATACACATACTTTGAGTATTAGATTTTCTTACGTAATGATTTTTAGTTTTCTGTATTCGTTATCCTAATTTAAGATCTTTTGTGGAGAAACATTTGGTGAAATAAGCAAATCTATTTAAAGTTTGGATACGAATTGTGTGCGTGCCAATCAGCTACCCTTGTTTTAACTGTTGGTCTGTTGTTTTCTGGTATTCTCACTTTCAGCCGCCTGCATGTTTTAAAAGCTTCACATACAAACATTTTTACAAATTTACAAATACTATACTATTTACAAATAGGTGTTTAATTTAGTACTTTTTTGTTATCTTCCCATGCTATAATAACATGCAGGTTGTGCACAGGCTCTCATGTTTTCCACCTCTCATAGTGTGGTAATTATTTATCATCCTAATAATAATTAGTATGTTCAATTTAATGGTCTATTTTTTGACAATTATTTTCAAATTATGACTAGAACAATGAGAAAAAAGTGGTAACCTACAGTAGGAGCTTTTATGGCTTATATGGTCATAGACTTTGTGATTGGAAGAGATGAGGAGAGAGGAAATGTGTGAGACCAAAACACAGCATATAAACAAGCATCTTTTTGACATTGATTGAAAAAATAACTTTAAACCTTGTATAGTGTTTGAGTCTGTGGGATCTGTTTTCAGTTTTCATTAAAAGAAAAAATATACAAGCAATTATTATTTGAAACTGAGATTCCCTGGCCTTGCTCATTTTCTGTGAAAAACATATTTCAGGATATTTTTTTATTACCCCACATTGTATACCTACCTACACATTTATATTACACACAAGGTGTTTTGGTCTACTGGCCCCGGGGCGTGAAAATGGTGGACTCTTTACCTTCATTCTGTTTTCCCACACAAACATAAATGCCACATAAACATACAATTTTAGATTTTAGTAATTCTATGATTGTGTGAATTAAAAGGACCAAAACACAATGGATCTAGCAGACTCACCAACTCTGCCAAAGTAGCAGTAATGAGAATGCCACACATGGTTTCAATTCTAAATGTGAAGAAATAAGGTAAAAAACAATAAATAAAGTATATTTGCTTTTTAAACCACTTGTTTCCTGGCTAAAGTAAATATCCTTTAAGTATTTTGACATAAAGTGTCTTGATTGTGATTAAAAATCAATTGGTCCACCAGACACACAAACACTGGCGGAGAAACAATAATATGAACACCACACGAGGGTTAAGTCATTAAGACAGTTGTGTTTAAATCTTATATTTGGAACAATTAATTATTTAACACTTTTTACTGAGCCTGATTTAGAAATATAAGCTACATCAAACAAACATTTCAGTAGACTAGAACCTTGGCAATTACTAATCAAATTCTGTTTGGATGTGGTGTGTACATTCTGTGTAATAAAGGTGATGGAAACAAACATGTTCACAAACATATGTGTCAACACAAACACTAGGATGGCATTGATCATACTGCATAATGATCCTCTTGTTATTGAGCCTGGAGGTATAAGCCACCTCTCTTTTCCACCCCTGTCAGAGGGATTGTCCAAAAAAACAATGAGTACACCAGGGTCAGAATCACACAAAAAATAGATATGTATGTTTTTATTTTTCTTAATATTAAAATGCTTTCCAAGTTAGATATTTTTTATCAGAGTATATAAGGCAGAGATATAGGCTTTTAGTAGAGGTCCATATATAAAGGGTATATATAAAATTTAGGGACTATAATTCAAATAAATACCTATTTATTACAGTGCATGATAAGCAGAGGAACATCATAAAAGGTTCTACCGTGGTCCTAACTGTTCAAAAAGTCACAATTGTATGTGGCCATGCAGTTGTCATTTTATTATAAATAATAAATAATATTATAATATAAAAAAATAATACAGTTGTTATTTTAGAAATATTTTCTTTCTTATAAATGTATTTAATTTAAATATATACATTAATAAAGATTTACAGTACCAAACAGATCAATATTAAGAAATCAAGGTTTCTGCTCAGAATACATTTACTGATTTGTTTATTTAGTATTGTGCCAGGGTTACTCATTAGCCGGCCGACCGTATGAAAGGGAGATGGATTTGGCAGTGAAGAGCCAACCCCTGCTGCTCCGGAAACATCGTTTGCTGGACACATCAATTTGTTCCGTTGCTACAGAGAGCTGCAGCAATTGGCAACATTCCAGCTCTCTTCCCCCCTCTCACTCTCTCTTTCTCTGTGGCTCATCTACATATCTTTGTTATCAGGTTGGGTTTTGTGCGAGCGTTCGGCGGGGTTATCGCACCATCTGGACTGAGGCTCCTCGCCGCTTTTCCCAAATTAAAACCCAACCTGTAAAATCAGCAAAAGAAACAATAAGCACCTTTAATCTTGCACTCCCTTCACCTGCTTTTCAAAAGGAAAATAAAGGCCTTTTATTAATTAGACCGGCATCAAGCGGCCGTACATAAAACAATGTCGCTCTCTTTTTATTCTCCTCGCCCATATAATGACTTCGGGACTGATGGAAAGGCCTCTTTGAAGATGACATTCAAATGGTGACATTTGAATTATTTGCTCCGTATCAGAGAGTCAGCTCTTTGTCAGGCCTGACGTGCTGGCGTGTGTACCCGATCTCTTCATAAAGCCTCTACTGACTGTTATTGTTTACATGCCTCAGGGATTTTGAAGCGCTCAAATCATGAGACTTCTCTTCTTTGAAAATAGCTTTTTTGGAGAATCGACAACAAAACCTGTATTTTTTATAAAAAGGACATTCTTGGTTGAGAGCAAACTACACTGATTGGCCAATAAGATGTCGGCACATGGATTTAACTAAGCAAACAAGCAAGAGCCTACTATCGAATAGTTACTGAATGGACGATTCTTTCGACATCCAACACAATATTAGGGTATGTAGTCCTTTCTTTGGTGGCTACTTTTTTTTTTGGCCAAATAATTGTCAGCTGTGATTGGTTTATCTGTCAATTTGAACTGTCAAACTGAACTGAAAAACTTGTAAGCAAATAAGAAAATGTTAATTAATAATCCTGAAATTGTGTTTTATTCAATTTCCCTCAGTGATAATTGTTTAATGACATGCTTTATTCCAACACTACAGTTTTATTTTATCTTTGAAATCAAACAATTGTCCACACAATTTTTCATGTCAGTCAACAGTGCAGAAAACACAGTACAAAGGTGTGGCACACAAAATGCATAAACAGATCAATGGAAACATTTAAGCATTGAGACAACTTTTTGCAAGTGAGAAAACATTCAAAGAAAAACATTGTGTTTGTTAAAATTTAATTAATTGTGTACGCCATCTGTCAGAGTTGATGGATCGGGGTATGTATGGAAAATCTTGGACAACATTTTCACTAATCTATCTTACCATCTATTTGGCAAAATTACTTGGTCTTCAGTCATCTTACTAGCTTATTTGTAGTGCTTTGGTGCAGTATGGTAGCAGTCACATCATTACTATTTATCGTCATGTATATGTATTTTAAAATTTTCTAATCACTTCATATTAAGTGCCTTTTAAGTCAAAAATAGGTTTTTGAAAAGAAAAGGTGAACTGTCGTCCAATTAACCTCATCAGTTGTAGATGAAAAAGTTATCTTTGAGGAATTCAGAATTGTTGGTGGACTGAGACAAAGCACTGTTAGAAAATTTCAGACATTTATCCATGAGTCCACAGCCCTTGCACTAGAGGGAAGTTGAATCAGCATGCGCTAAGTGGAGCATCTTGTAGATTTCTGCCAGGTTTTCAGCAGGAGTTTGGGTTCACACTGTGCTGAGGGAACTCTGGTGTATCCATTGGAATTGAAAGTCTGTGGAGAGGAAATGAGTGGGAACCCTGCTAAGCTCAACCAGACGAATGTTTCAGAACATGGTCAACGGCTGTGCCATAGAGTTGAATGATTGCCTTCATCTTGACCTATTTGTGTGGTCAAGCCACATGTTCTCACTCTCAACACATCAGTATGAGGCTTCACTGTTAAACACAACATGTAGAGCAGCTGTTCACCAAATTGAAAGTAATTGTTTGCTGTCAATAATTATATAGCAACTAATCTAGATGTATAAAAAAATTGGAATTAGTATTGTACTTTGTTTAACTTTGTGACCAATGAAATTAAATGATAAAGATATTTTAGATTAGCTAACCACATCCCTTCCTAGACTTTGTTTAACAGTATGTCTCACAGACTACTTTCTAATAAATATTAGTTTAATGTACAATTCGTAGGTCAAAAAGTAGGTTTTAAAGTCACATAAGACAAATCAGATGCCTCCAAAAGCTGATCGGCAGATTCCACTCCGGCACTGTGCGTAGTATGGTTGTCTCAAAGCAAGAAGGTTGCTGGTTCGAGCCTTGGCTGGGTCAGTTGGTATTTCTGTGTGGAGTTTCCATGTTCTCCCTGTGATTGCATGGATTTTCTCTGCGTGCTCCGGTTTCTCGCACAAGTCAAAAGCAGGTGAACTGGATAAGCTAAATTGTCCATAGTGTGTGGATGTTTCCTGGTGGTTGGTTGCGGCTGGAGGGGCATCCGCTGCATAAAATACATGCCAGATTATTCTGTTCAGTTGCCGCTGGTTCCATTGAATTCACCTTGTGTTCTCTAGCTTATTGAATTAAACACTTATCTTTTACAGTGTTAAAGACTTTTTGTAATTAAGATATCAGCAGCTTACTGATGTCTTTATCTAATATAGCAAGTAAATAGATTTATTTGTGACTTTTATTTTTACTTTTTAAATGACTGCACAAAAAAATTGCTTCTCTTCTATTGGAAGAGACTGGTGATAACGTCATCGCTGTGCATAAAGTGCATGCTTTGTTTCTCTGTTTATTCAAGTTAGTGTTCATGATTAAATTATGTAATAATGTTATTTATGTTGTATGGCTATTTAAAAGAAGGCAGAGTGTTTCGCCGCCATCGTGTATGGTGTTTGTTTAGATGCCACGCTGGATGGGGTGTTGCATTGGAAGCTGTTGGTGAGAAACTTAATGTTAATTTAGGTGTAAAACAAAAAAATGCTGACTCAGTAATAGATGTAGTTTGACAAAAAGCTTTAGGCAGTGTATCTGTAAAAAAGAATTGTCATTAAGACTCACATCTAGTAACAATATGTTGCTGGAAACCCTGTTAAAAACTAAAAATTCTGCTGCCAGTATTATACAGTATAGTACAGCACAGTATTATATAAAAGCTGTATTTGGTATTTGTAGAAAACAGTAATCAACTGTTAAAAAACAGTTCACTGCTGGAAATCCTGCTACCAGTATAATGCCGTAAAATTACAAATATTGCTGGAAGGCAGAATAGAAATATTTATGTTGTAAGATCCCAAAATGATTGATAATAATCACTTTAAATAAAATGATGATGGGCACAACAAGGTCAACAACTCTATCTTAGAAGCACGGCAAAGGTCAAATGCAGTTCTACATGTATTTGAATGCAACAATTCATGGTGATGTAAGCCCCCTCATATATTTTTTTATAAGGCGGCAACTCAGCTGAATTGAAACTCCTTGAACAGAGTGAGACTGGCAGAGAGCCAAAGGTTTGTAAGCTGAAAGACCTGACCTGTTCCCCTCTCTAGTTCGCATCTTCCACAATTCAGGTATAAAAACAATGCTGGCAGACATTGAGCTGTTTATATGTCTGTTTATTCTTTCTAGACTTGTGTCCTTCAAAGGAACATTTCTACTGTCATTGTGTTGTCACGAAAGAGAACGCTATCAATCAACATGCATCCAAACAGAGAGAAAACAGCGAAGGGGGACTCAAAGGATAATTGTTGCATCAGGGGTAAGCAACTTTTGTCAGTGCCACTGCCATGAATGTTTAGTTCCAACCCTTAATTAACCTGATTAGGCATGGTTAATAAAAGCTGAAGCTAAACTTGTTGATGATTTACTTTGCATTACACTCACGTTACAGTATATCAATAAAATAAATGTTTATCTCTGGTCAGGGTGATTAGTTCATCTTTAAGACACGCAATGAGAGATATTTCTTGTCAACAAGCTAACCAAGCAAATGTTTGGGCCACCCATTATGTACATGGAAGTGACTAGTTTGTAATCACAACAGCGAGGAGATGCAAATATGCAGCCGTCCCAATCCCTCCTTGAAGGCCACCTTCTACATCTTTCAAGCAACACACAACAACCATCCTATACCCATTGTTCACAATATTTGACATGTGAAAGAGACCATTACAGTAAAACATGATAATCCTTTTGGTAGAAAAAAAGGAGGAGAAAGGAAAGCAAGACAATGGTGTGTAAAGTTTTTTATTATTATTTTTGCTTAGTGTGTGTCCTGCTAACTGTCTGATAAAAACAGATTCAGGAACGTTGTTTAAGTTTGCAGTTTAAAAATAACAACTAACTTGTTCATAAATTTTGCTATAATTTAATATCCAGCTTCAGTGTTAGTTAAGCTAGTTACAGTAACACTTCTAAGCTGTTAAGAGTGCTTATAATCTTTAAATGTAGATAATTTTTAAGGCCACTTATAGAAGCAATTGTGTATTGCAATTGCTAGTCTTTGAGAATTTGACTTCAGAATTTCCCTTCAGTTTTTAACACATGTAAATAAAATATTGAGAATCATAACAAACATCATGAAATAAAAACATGTAAATATAAAGTAGCAGCAAAGTCTTTTAAAATGACCTTAATAATTAGTTTTAATTGTTGTAAGTATCATGTACAATATGAGCTGCTGCTTGCTGATTGGAAGGCCTTTTTTTTTGCAAGAGTGTGTAGAATCGTCTCTGCATGCAGTAAGTTTTGGTTAGGTTAGGGCAAAGTCTAATGTGGGGATGACTCATTTGTGAAACAACTTATCCACATACTGTACAAATCCAGACATAAAAAGCATCAAGAAATCATTAGAGTTTGGCTGTGCAGTTCATGGCATGCCAAACCTTCTCTTCATTCTTAAGAAAAACTTGAAAGAAAAAAACTTAAAAAATTAGTTAGTATACATGCTGGCTAATATAATAAAATGTAGATGAAATAAATATGTTACATCATATTGATTGCAAACATATTTTTAGATCACTATATCTATAATCACTATAATTTTGTGTGCAAGCGGAAACATGCTGGAAACACTCAGAAAGAGGCCTGGAGATTTTTTCTACCTGCAATATCTGAGCCAAATCTTAGCGTTAGGATTGAATTTCAAACTTTTAAAAGCCATACAATTATTACACCTTTGAGTCTAATTTAAGTCATTAAAGGATAAAAGGCTCGAGTAGATTTACAATCTTTGGCTTTATGAATGACTTGTGGTTTCATACAGAGCTGACCACTGGGATCATTAAAGGCTCAGTTTCAGTACTTATAGCAAATTAGCCTGTTAGCAGCACAACAGGGATAGCAAAAGCTTTATCATTGAAACACGGGTAAGTGGTACAATAAAATAAGCTTGGCAGGTTAATCAGATAAGGTTTAAGCCTGAGCTCAGTTAATCACAAACACCTCTAACCTTGTTGCTGCCATTGCAGAGGAACATGGAATCAAATTCAGAGTCAAAGGCTAAGTTTGAAATTAGTATGGCTTGATCTCTTGTCACAGACCTGCAAAAGTGCTCCTTTCAATTAATTTCCTGTGACCCTTCGCTTTAGCTGATATACTCACCCTTGTGGAACTTTTTTAGACATACACTCCACAATATTTCCCAGCAGGGTTGAGGGTGATGTTATATACGTGGGTATAAGAATTGTCTAAGATGTTGTTTGTAGGCTGTCCCGCCGTGGCCCCCCACTGCTGTGCCTGTCAACTGTAATTAAATATTTGGCCTCCACAATTACTCAGCAGAGTACACATGCCAGCGTTCAGCAGCCCTGAATATGCATTTCAAAGCTTCAGCGTTCCCCTAAAGTGCTGAACTGACAGGAGCAGAGAGGAGATGCCTGAAGGGAGGGACAGGAGCAGAAAGAGATGGAGGGAAAGAGGGAATGAAACCGAAGGAGAACTGGAACAGACGGCATATGCTGACAGGTTTGGAGAGAATGATTAAAAGAAGGCTGGGCTTGGGAGGGCTTCATTTTTGTGATGTCAGCAGGCTCTTGAGCGAAGCCACATGGTGAAATGCGATAACATCAAAACATCTTTAAACAGTCACATATACACCCACCTACACGTCAACAGCTTTCCGAGTCTTATAGCGTCACCACTTACACCACATACCTATAGATATTCACACTTGGGCTCTAATGAGATACACAAATACGCCGTCAGAAAGGACATGAAGGTGTAAACATTCGCCTCTGTGTATGTGTATGTCCATGGGTTATAAGGTCTTTAATTGGGTGCTGCCAGCAGCTTCACGATTCAGTTTCTCTAGTTTATTCACACAAAATGGTGAAATTCATGTAGATGTGATCTGTAGAGGAGTAACAAAAAGTCTGTATGTTTAAACTTTATCTACTTTGAGTGGTTTGACTTCTGTTTGACACTATTGGAGGTTCCTCTGTCAACCCACACCTTCAGCAATTTGTTTCTCTGTTGCTTTTCTCAAAGGTTCTCAGAGTTTAGCAATGCAGCTGGAAACCTGGCTTATTCTAATGCATAACAAACAAATCAAACAGTGGGACTACCTGAGAAACTTGTGGAAGGTGGGTAAACAATTTATTGTTCTTTTTTATAACACAATTTAGTTAAAATATACTGTAAATTATATAAGCAATCCTGAAAGCTGGGTATTCTCTACATGTCTTTCGAAGTTGCTTTGTTTGAAAATGGTACTCTCCCTAGCTCTTGTTGTTAAAGGTACTCATCACTGAAAAACATTGTTTTGTTAAGTTTATCTTTTATTTATATAGTTTTTAATATGGGCGAATTAGGCGGTTGCCTAGGGCGGTATTGGGCTTTGCCGATTATGTTATTTGCACACTCATGCTGCTCTTACATTATGTGCATAAGTGGCCAACGATGGAAAGCTAAAAAGGTGTAGGAGAAAAAACTAAAAAAGCCCATAAAAGGAGATTTCAAAATGTGTTAAAATTATAAAAATGTTTCCACAACTTGAAACAGCTGGCGAATAGCTGTGAACATCGAATCATGTTAAACATGCTTCTCATGCGCAAGCCGTCTTTTGATGAATGTCAAGCTAGCTCAGTGGTTCTCAAATAGTGAGGCTCCATGAAGGGGGTTGCGCGTTTGTCCTCGGGGAAAAATGCTTTTTTATTTTTCAAATTTTTTTTTTACTGTTCTACAATAAAGTGCAATACCACTCCACTACATTAGGGCGCTTTCATTTGCAGATTATGAAGTGTACACATGAAGTGTAGAAGACAGCTGGAGATAAAGAGACAAACTAAAGTCTCCAGAAAGCTAAGAAGAGGAAATATGACGACGCGTATGTAACGCTTGGCTTCACTGTGACTGCCGGTGGAGACGTGGAAAGACAGGTGTGCTTACTGAGTCTAAAAATGTTGGCAGCGGACAGCATGATGCCAAATAAATTAAGGCGTCACTTAAAGACATTATGCCCCAACGCTGAAAAGCCGCTTGAGTTTTTTCAGCTAAAACGCGCAGAATATATTGTTTATAGTTTTATTAAGGATTTAATGTTTTTTTTACATTTCAGATGCACCTTAAATCTTTTCTTCTACAGTTAATAAAGCTTTTCTTTGTTGTAAGTTCGTCCATATTTCTTTCTTTTTTCTCTAATACATTAATAAGGATACTGTGTTATGCAGAGGTCTACTTATAACAAATGTAAGGACAATTAATACTATGTATAGTTGCGCAGGGGGCACGAGACGTTTTTTGCTTCCTTGGTGTGTGTGGGGGGGGCAGAAAATAATTATAATTATAAAAAATCTAAAATATAATTATAAAAAAAGAAACACTGAGCTAGCTAATGTCACAGTTAATAAATCAGTAATGTCTGCTTTTGGAAAGATGGAAGACGTTTTGGTATGGTTCTTATTAACTTGTTAATTCTGATAGTTGTTTATACTCCTAATTTTAAAATTTTAATCAACAATTTCACAATTTAATGGGTGAATGCTACAGCAAGAGTTTTTGCTCTTTACTAAAATAGCAAGAGACAACAGACACACACTTAATGTTGAAAAATCTGAGATGGATGGAAACTTTACTATAGCCACTGTTAGCCAAGTGCTAGTCATACATTGTGAATCTACACGCTTTTTACAATCATAATCGTCTTCTGTCTCTCATAATTTTCTCTTCGCTTCTTGTGCATCCTTACATGCTGGTGAGGATTAGTAATTGACTTCCACATCTCCGTTCCTGCATGCTCAGCATCTGTTGCCAACAAAAATGAATGAAAAATTAAGTGAAACATGGTTGAAAAAAATCTTTTATTTCTCAAAATGCAGCTGACCCAAATCAAACACACAATCTCGGTTGGACGTGACTATGTTCAGCAGCTGATTTGCCAGGATTTCGGGAGCTATGTGGCATTTGAATGTTTACTTTATGTTTTGATTTCCATTCTCAACACTCCATAACTCATTGAGAAAATGTATAAATTACTCCTTTCTTCATTTTGGAACTTTCTTCTGACACTTGATCTATGAAACTATGAAAAGCTTGATTTGAAAAGAGTTAGAGGGACTATTATTCACACAGACTATACAAATGAAAGCTTCACTTGATTAAAGCAAGACCAAGACACCAACACTTTTTGTTAGTTAAAGAGGCCAAACACTTGATTTAATCTAATGATGTGATTTTAACAGTTAGGAGACCCTGCCAAAATTCTTCCTGATCCTCAGCAGAAGTGGCATTTTGATGAATTACACACACTGGCAGAATTAGCATGCGAGTAATCAGGTCTTACAAACAGCAGAGGAATATTAACTTTGTAAAGTGTTTGTTTGTCTTGCTATCATCGTCGGCCAGCTGAAGTGGGAAGTTTGTTAAAGGTTCATAAGACCTTCCCAGGGGACCACGTTACCAAAGGAATCTCTCCTAGCGCTGAGTGTTACCTCTCATTTCTCTATATTCTTCAAATAAATAGATATTTGCCAGAGTGTTTCACAGATAGTAATTTCTTTCTTTGTGCAGGTTCACAAATTACTGGTTGAAAAATAGCGAATTGGGTTTGTTAACACATTAAAACTAATTTCTGATTTCTAACCACACATTGGACAGGAAAAGAAACTCACTTCTAATCAGGTGTTGCCATTAATCTTGTTTGCTTTAGACTTTCACCCTTCATTTCACTTGACCCAGTGCGCAAGGAAAAATGAGTGCCAAACCTGACCGCTGACACTAGCTTGATGAATGATAGAAAAACACAGACTGCCATGTGCTGCATGGCTAACAGCTCTAGCCACCTCTCGCTAACTCATGCTAACGCGCTCCTGACAGACATCTGGCCGATTTAGAGGTGAATGGTATGCTTTTAGGGTCATTGCTCAGGGCCTGTGAATGCCCTTGTTTGTCTCGATAGCTGAATATTTAGCTTTTTCTCTTCCTGTGTGGAGATTTGGGGAGCTCGGGGCATAGGCCTTCACACCTGTCAGTGTTTTGTGACTGTTTATTAGCAGTGAACAGACTTTGCTAAGACCTAGAACCTTTAGACTTGACCTCTAACGCAAACCATCGCACCGATTTTAGGGTCAAGATGGTTTGGATGTGGACAGACTTGTAATCTGGTAGACTTTATTTTTTTAAACAACTATTTAAAACTTGTTTTTGTATTTGTACCATTTAATTTATAAAGAAATTGTAGCCAAATTTCCATGAACACCTAAAACATTTTTTCAAACATTATGCTGAAGGTCTACATCATCACATTAGGGAGTTAAGATGCTTCAAGATGTAAAAAATGCTTCAAGATGCAAAAATACGTTTTTTTTCTACTTGAAAATTAAAGGGCTATTATCAGGAATGAAGGACATGAATTAAAACACTGCTTAATGCTCTTGATCATTTGGAATCATGATCAATTGATCAATCTCTCCCTCTTATATAATTGACACCCTCCTCACAGGCTGTTACTGCTACTGGCTACTAGTGGTACAACTTACTTAAAACAGAAATATTTTTGGAGAAGTATTTTTGGTTTCTCTGGAATGAACATTTTCCTCGAAACATCTCTTAGTTCCATCTTCCGGTCTTTCAACATTCCAGTCTCTGTCTATGTGGGAATCTCTTCTGAACTGGGGACTCAAATATGTTGCTTCTCCTGACTGAAAAGTTGTCTCGATAGGTCTCTTAAGCCATGTTTGTACATGTATATGTTGTCAACAGAAAGATATGTTTACACAAATAAATGAATGATTAAAATGGCCGATCAATATTTAACACTTTTCATTTATTTTCATTATAATTAAAACAGAAATTAGTCTCGATCACAACATACTCACAAGTTGAAAATTTATAACAGAAAGAATTGAGACTGTGACGCAAAGTGAAAATTTAGCAATATCTTTAGGGAAATAAGTGTGTTCACTAAACACAAATGCATCAAGATGAAAAAAAACACTTAGTAATTGACTTAAAATTTTGCTCTGCGGCTCTACAATGCTCTGCTTATGTATCTCAGATAAATACTAAAATTGACCAGTTTAAAGTCAAGTAAAGGACAAATACAACTTTTTTCGTTTTGCTTGTATGTGACTTTATTGACTCTTTGTGTGACATTTGTGTGCCTTTTTACAGTATGATGTATAATAAATTACAAATGTTTTCTATCTGTTTTGCCTGGTTCCCCTTTGGTTTTAGAGAAGGGTGTTAAAAATACTTGATTTGATTATATTCCATTTAAGAGGACCTAATACAATTTCTTTAATGCTTCAGTTCATTCCACAGAAACCAAAACCATCCTTCTCCTATAGATCCATATCCATGAACAATCATCATATATGAAGCCCTTCTGAAAAAACTTAGACTGCTTATCTGAAAGGAAGCCTTTCATCTCATTGCTTGGATTCTCCTCCCAGCACCATTTCATCCAACCCAGCTTCGGTCCCTCCCTCCATCTTCCAACAACTTGAGAAAAACTCCCTTTTTATCAATGTGACGGTGGAACAAAATCCACCAACGGCCACCCAGTTTCTATCAAACGGGGGTTCTTGGAGCTCAACAACTTTTTGGCAGGTAGAAGATTAGCAAAGAGCTCTTGGCAACAAAGCATTAAATCACTTCCAACTACTGCTGTATCAAATGTGTCCTCCGCCCTCTTCGCTTTGCAAGCGTAAGTCTTTCTTCTCATGTGCTCTACTCTTTTTTTTCACAGCCTCTTCTGGTTGAGCCGAGTGGCCTTTGAAAAGAGTCTCCTCTGTTCCTGGATCTCTTGTCAATCGGAGAGAGCCAGGAAATGAGCCTGCTTTGTAGGATTAATTAATAACAGAGGTTGGTCATCGCATGAGAGGGGATGTAATTGCTACTCGGTGGCAAGAGAGGAAAGGAAAAGTTTGGCTTGCAGTTTTTGGAGGAGAGGGGGCTTCTGAGGAGGGGAAGGGGCTTTGAACTGAAGGGCCTGTGTGCTTCTGGATTAAAGCGAGATGCAAGTGGGGGGGCCTTTGAAGTCTGAAGAGAGGTCTAGGTAAAGGAATAAAGTTGGGAGGTATAAATTCAGACTGGCAACATCAAAAGCACTTATCAGTCTCTCTCACCTGTTGACACCCAGGGGTGAAGACTGGAGATACTGCACGTGCAGGGGCTGCTTTGCTATTCCGCTTACATTCACCTTCTGTTGAGACCTCTCATTCTTTTCCCATCGATTTTTGATTGGAAGTCTTTCCAGTCTTTTACATGTGATCATCTCTGGTGAACTGATTGAATTACACCAAATTAAAGGTTAGGTCTTCCCATTAGACAGTGATCATAAAATACTCACCTAAACGAACTTATCTTAAAGCAGGGGACTCTGACATGTTGCTCCTCCAGACTGAAAAGAGGCCTTGGAGCACTTTTAGACTGGAAATGTCTTGTCTTTTCTGTTTCCAAGAACGGTCACTCCCCCTCCAAAATCCCGACAGTTATGTGTTCTCACAGTAACTTCTGATACGTTTCAGAGACACTAAGTTCGTTATATCAACAGAGTCACAAGATAGATCTCTCTCGCGTTATCAGTGTGCTGAGAGTTCGCCACAAAAATATGCCTCATGGAGTGGACCCTGTTTTTCGGATGTTCTTACCACATCCTTCATATTTGTACATTTTTGTGCAGTTCTGAAGATGAAAACATAGTTTCCCCGCTATGATGCTGTGTACAGTGAATGATCACATTTCAGCAACATGTCCCACACATCTCTCTAGTAAGTAGTTTAAACCGTTTCTGAGAGTACTACTGGAAGCGGCTTTGGTAACGGTTCCTGGAAAAAGGATAGCTTTTACACACACAGCGATAAACCATTATCGAAGCCAAGTGTTTTTGGAAACGTAATACAGATGCCAGTCAGTTCAAATTGGCTTAAGTCTGATTAATACTTCTATGTCAACTCAACGAATTGCTCTCTGCGGAAACGCCGTATGCACCCATATGTAAACAAAGCATTTATAGTTGTGCGCTCTGCCTGCGCTGCATATGCTCTGTTCAATATTAGTTTGTTAAGAATGCCAACTGCTGTGGAAGCTCTATCTCTAAGCTGATCGATATCACATTATGGCGGGATGACCATGCTAACTTCTAGCTAGCTAAAGGAAGCTATGTATAACAAAGAAAGGTTAGTTACTTTATTGACAAAGTTTTATTTCATAATCCAGTGTTTAACATGGAGTTAAAGCCCAGAAAGAGACAGGTCTTCTCTGCTTTGCCTAATCACAGTGCTTGTGGTCTCCGTAGCCCTGCGAATTACGTAGAGGACACAAAGGGCGTCTTGTTGATGCAGAATAATAAATTTGTATAGCACATTTCGTACACAGAGTAATTCAAGGTACTTTACATTGGAAACAAGGAATAGAAAGAAAGTAAATTTAAATAATTATGGTATGCGTAAAAACAAGTCATGTAAAAGCATAGTGATTAAAAACGGAAAAATTAAATGGGAATAAGATAGAAACAATGTATTGCAAAATATGCTAATAATGCAACACAAACAATTCTGTGTGAATCACCACTTCTCACTCAATTTCTTAAATGTTAACTTTGACAGATGTTAGTTATCATGCAATCAGTAGCTTGCTCTTACATGACAGGACACATTATACTTATCTGGAACGGTAGAAACTATGATCAATTTTAAGTCTACAGGTATAGATGCGAACACAATCTTTTCATAGCTTCATAGTTGTTTGAAACAGAAAAATGTAAAAGCAATCTGATATGTTACAAATGGAAAAAAAGTACTCGTACAAAATACTCGTACAGTAGTTGTGTCACAGCCGGGTCTTGAACCTGGGTCTCTGGGGTGGAGACTGAAGAGTGAACCACTGAACCACAGGAGCAGTTGTGCTGGACCCAAAGGAAATACACTCCAAGAGGCAATCCAGGATACAAGGATTTATTAGAAAAAAATTAAACTTCTTCAAGATTCACCTCAATAATAAAAAAAGATAATATAGCAGAAAACACAACTCAGACTCTTCTCGGAATGAGGAATAAAAATACTCAGTCTAACAAACATATAAAGAAAACTCCACAAGGGGAGAAAACCTATAGACAATCAGGCAACAGGAAAAAATAAAACAGTCTTACTAGACGTAGCTCAAGACCTCAAGGGAATGCACGGCAAGTTCACTGAAGCTGACTCAAAAACCAAGTGAAGTCCAGAGAAAAAGTGACAACTTAAATATATACGGGCTGGAATGAGTCACAGGTGATAGAAATAAGGTAAACAAGAGCATATGAGGAAGAACAAAGGCAAAAGGGTAACTACGGGGACCTCTAGGGGAATGGAGACAAACTGCAGGATGGTGACAGTTGAATGCAGAAACCAAGAGCTATATGACAGAAAATTCTTGTAAAGATGTGACAATCTGGAATTTTCAAAGAGATTTAGAATCGGTTTAAAAAAACTGTTTCACTTTTGATTTGTGTCATCCTGAAATTTTGTGAAGACACTATTTACAATTAAGTTTATATCATGGTCTTGTCATCAAATGCACTACGATTTCATGAAGCAATCTAGCATCAGATTTTTAAGATTACTCTCACTTCACTATGGTAACATTCATAGAGCATGGTACCATTTGTGAATTTGATCCGCAGGAAGAACTGAAAATGATTCCCATAAAAGGCCTAAATTAGTAGCTAAAAATCCACATTTGTTAATACAATGCAACTCCTGTAAAGACATCTAATTAAGATCAGTGAGGTTAAGGAGGACAATAGAAGAAAATGATTTCATTATTTGGAATTCAGTGTCTAAGTAAACTTTTAAAAGCTCAATAAATATATTTTAATATTTTAAAAGTAAACCTCATATTAATCAAGCTCTGCAATGTTGTAAGCCATCAAGGTAGCAACTTAATTGTGTGCTATGTAATTACAATATCCGAGAGAGAGGAGAGAGAGAGAGAGAGAGAGAGAGAGAGAGAGTAAGACAGACAGACAGAGAGAGAGCTTACCTCTGAAATGAGTTTACCTCTGACATTATACTTGGGTCAGATAATTTGTAATGTGAATGAGTTGTTCATAAATGGATTTAAAATAGTGTATGATTAGATGAGATCAGAGTGATAAGGGTGAATTTTGGGTAACATGGACACTAGTTCACAAAAAAAACAATGAAATAAATGTACAAGCTTAATAACTGTCAGACCCTGGGCCTTCATTTCAGTTTAGTTAATCTATAGATGTTCATTCTTAGTTCAGTTGGGTCTGTGTTTGTGTTGGCTTTATGTTGGAGATCTGCATTGTTGTTTAATGTTTTACAGATTTAGATTTCCATGCCTTTGCTTCAGTTGTTTAAATTTTCAGTTTGGTTTCGGCGTCTTCTGTGATCTCTTTACATCACCCATATTTGGGCTTCCTCTGTTTCTCATGAAGTGTTTTTCCTTATTTGGTCATCCTCCCTAACATTTCCTTCACTCTACTTAAACTTCTACAGTGACCTTTATCAAGCAACAATTATTATCGGTTTTAGTTTTTTTTTATAGATTTGCCGTATTAAATTAAATGTTGTTTTTCAATTTAATTCCTCACCTGTGCGCCATTGTGACAGAACTGAAGCATCTTTTTTCAATCCATGATAGCCAAAAATATGTTACGAACATGTTTATGTCTTTGCTGTGCAATTTATTTGGAGTAAAAATACAACAACCCCAATGTTTTCCATTCATAAACAGTAATTTGTGTATTAACTACTCATTTTCTACTCTAAACTACATCAAATATTATCACTTGTGTCTCTTCAGTTCTATAGCATCCTTCTCTACTGAAACATACTTGCGTGCATTGTTCACTGAAATTCAATCTCTGCCAGATTCAGGATGCTCACATACTGGATTTAGGCGCAAATACCACATTTCACAATATCTTTGAGTATATGAAATCTCCCAAGTCCTCAGCTGATACATCATGTAGTGTTCTCATCTCAAACTCTGAGCTCATAGCTGAGGGACAAAGTGGTCTCGCCTCTCTTATTTGTAAATGTCAGGGAGTAGTAGCATTTCCTCCAAGCAGCCATTATCCCCTTGAGCTCAGTGTGCTTTTCCTCACATATGCTTCTTCTTTCAGCTCCTGCATCCTTCCTCTGGAGGATTTACTGTACATTGTGTCACTATGCTCTCAATACTGATATATGGAGCTGTGGATATAACAAGGCGCAGTTTTATCCCTACTTCAATGGCATTACACACTGCTGTCATGTGATGTGTTTGTGTACATGAGTTTCACTTCTCTGCAGATTTGAATGGCCAATGGCAGTATATTTCAATAATTTTATAAATGTATATGTATATGCAAGTGATGAAAATGGTTATATATTATGAAAACATTTACTATTTTTTTATAAGTTTAATTTATTCAGGACTACTGTTGTTTTTATTATTTATAGCAAGGAATTATATTTTGGAAACTGCTGGGAAGTTGGAAGCAATTTTTTTAATTCATGCTATTTTTTGATGGCAGATTAATAATACAAAAATATATAACACTTGGGATAAAATCTTAATTTCCAACAATGTACAGTGCTACAACTTTATAAACTTGAAGATGTTTCATCATGATTTTGTTAAAATTGCGGCTACACAGTAAAAATGCAACTAATTTAAGTTTGTTGGCTACATTTTTTCCTAAAGCCATAATTTTAAGGCTCGGTTTTTGTTGAAGAGTTGTTGACTAAATTAATCATTTCTAACGAAGTTCAAATTCTTTGTTGTTGACCAGATTAAAAAAAATATGTTCAGTGAATGTTAGTAACAATTAAAAAAAAAGTTTGTTAAGATATTTCAGGGAAGACAAATTGACTCAATGTAAACAATTCTGTGGAACCTTTTGCTTAACAATTGTACATGGAGTCAAGTAAATTTGTCTATAACCTAGTGTAGAACCTTGTTGTTTTCTGGTCACTTCCAATAAGGTCTTGTGAAGGGTGACATAACTTAATTCAAAATTAGTCGATAAGTTGACAATGTTCTTGACCTTGTCCTACTAGTTATGTAAATAGAGGTCCTATTTAATTAGATGAGCTAAAATATAATTTATTTTGTAATGTACATTTAAAGAGCCACTATGATATGTTTTTAAATTATATTTCATGTGGTTTAAATAACATGCCGTTTAAAATTGATATCTGAAAGTGCACCATGTGTCTAGTTAACGCCTTTTAAAAGAAAGAGTTGACTCAGATTTGCTGAAATGAGTCACCATACAAGAAATCTTTTTTTTAAGAATGATTCTATAAAAATGGTTCCACTTTTTCCAAGCACACACCCCTCCATAGATTCCGCTGGTGAAGACATTTTCACTCAAGTGAGCCAAATTTCATCTGTGGTCACTCAAGTGAATAGAATATGGAACCCTTGTGTAGTGTTCATATTATTGTGTCTGGTGGACCCATTGATTTTTAATCCCAATCAAGACATAAAATTCTTCAAAAATCTTTACTTTAGCCAGGAAACAAGTTATTTCAACAGCAAATAGACTTTGTTTATTTATTTTTTTACCCTTATAATTTCACTTTTAGAATTTAAACCACGTGTGGTGTTCTCATTATTGTTACTTTGGCAGGGTTGAGTCTGCTAGACCCATTGCATTTTGGGTCTTTCTTACAAAATGTGTTCTGATATATGTTTTTCACTTAAATCAGGTTACTACTGGAAACTGCAGTAAAATCTGTAAGATGAGACGAAAAACAACACCATGTTCTCCAAGTTTGATTGGCTTTGTTCTATCCACGCTGCTTACGGCATTCAATCACAACAGACTTGTGGCTGACTACTAAAAGCACCAAGGAGACATTTTGAACACAGAGACTTACTACACGAATCATTTGGGAGTCATCATGAAAATGGGCAAATATAAATCCAAAATAAAAGACAACAAAATATTTTTTTCCTAACCTAATGATGGAGACTCCCAAAACCAAAATATGAGCCTTTCAAAATAAAAAAGCTACATTTAAGAGCTAAAATATATTTTTTTAAGAGTTATTAAGATTAGCACGGCTGGAAGTGTAATGGTACAGATGGAGAGGAAGTGATGTCTAGCAACATGTGCTGGATTTTAAACCAAACAGGGCCCGGCGGAGAAAATCAAGCAGTGAACTTTTAAAATGAAATAATTACTTTTTTAATGCTATATTTGGCTTGTAATTTATCAGTTAAAATTCCATTCATCCTTTTTTACAATTATTTTCTCTACAAATTGAAGATTAGCAAAGCTATTAAGGTGTTATCTATCATAGATTTAAGTTTCCCTGTTTGCTTCAAACACCCTCCAATTTCTTAGATGACAGACCATTCTCGCGAGACCTAGGCAAATAAACAGCTGAAAGCCAGCAACCAAGAAAAGCAAATAAACATCCCAGATAAAAAAAAAACATGGGACAAAATTAGGGACGCAAACATATGCAGACTAATGAACAAGATAACAAGGGAAAAAAACAGCAAAGATGAAGCAGAGATACAGTTTCATGCAGAACTATCCAAGCGAGGCGTTCGCTCATGGAGATCAGACAGATTTCTTGCAGGACACATCTCAGCATCGCAAAAAACCTTGATTTTATGCAACGCTAGATAAAATTCAACAATCCTTGAGGCGCTCTTGTGCAACACTTTGCCCATGTCTGGAGGCCCGTAATTGTGCACACACATCAATTATGGATCGGCCTTATCTTTCAGCTGTTCTGCCTTCCAATCAGACTCCCACCCTGCTGCTCTCCCTGGGCACGTTTTGGAGCAGTTTGATTACAGGTGTTGTACAGGCGGCCTTGTTATGCCTCTTTTTCGCTGGGTTAGGGAATCCTCTTTCCTATTCGGATGAGAGTGAGGAGGGGAAGTGGGGGAGGGGCATGTCTGGAGCTGACTGAGTCGGCCATCACGTCCAGCTAACAATTTCTGTCAGGTCCCGAGAGGCCAGCTAATGAGGCTCGCCGACACGGCCGGAGGCAAGTGCCCCGCGCCGAGCCACTGGAGTGAGAAGCCAGATCGGCACCTAGAGCAGCCTTGCAATAATTAATCGGACCCTTCCCTCTTTTTTTTTACTCTCTTTTGCTTTTTATCCCCCCTTTCTCTCTGTCTGTAACTCATGTCTATTCATTGACACTCAAACGGCTCCCTCTTTTCTCTAACCGCCAGCCCTTCTCATTGTTGCCAGTTTTATTTCTTTCAAGCCATGGACCTATCCCGAGCCCCAGTCAACCATACAGATGTGCTAATGAAGCCAAAACTGGATGTATGTCTGAATCTCAGCCATTCACACACCTTTTAAAGAGAAGACATGGAGAAACAGTGGCTGTGACAGTAGCTGTGTGTTCTAGTATTCCCAGCTAAGGCACAAACGAGAAGACCCGTTCAACTCAGATACTTAGAAATTTCACAAAGCCTTTAGGGAGAAACTGTCCCCTAGATTGCTATATGCAAGTATCATTTTAGGCAGTGTCAGCCTGAGGCAGCAAGTGACCGGTGTGTAGCAAAGGTGAGATTCTGTTCTCTCATTGGTCTAAGACATATATATGTCCAGAAGCATGATGTTCCTCCCCCTAACATGTTTATCTTATTCATTTATCCTCCATATCTGCATCCATCCTTCTGTATCTTTCTCAAGGGATTTTACAACTAGAAGAATGCTCAGAAAACAGCTACATTTATGTACATCTATCAGCTGCGATATAGGGAAAAAGGTCAAAGTTTAAGATGAAGGCTGCAGAGTTTAAGATAATGGGTCTTGACCTTAAGGAAAAATAGTGAAGCCTAAGAGGCTTGTGTTTACACCAGATTATCACATCATTTTATTTTGACAAGCCTCAGTAGCATTCGAGGAAAAGAAACAAGCTGACAACAGGTCTAATAGATACATCATGAAAATAACACTATGATGGGATACTCCATGGTGTCCCTCTAGGGGCAAGCTTCTCTCATCTGTCAGGCAATTTTTTTCCTCACCCACCATCACTTTAAACTGTGTTTTTGTAGAAAGTGAAAACTGAATTGGTTACTGAAACACTTGTTCCAATCCATTTTTTTCTTCCTGCTGCCAAATGGTATGCACAGAACTGACTTTGTTTAGTTATTAAGGGTGCATGATTTTTTTTTCATATATTTGATCTTTTTAACTTTTTATCTTTTCTGAGAAATCTATCTATCTATCTATCTATCTATCTATCTATCTATCTATCTATCTATCTATCTATCTATCTATCTATCTATCTATCTATCTATCTATCTATCTATCTATCTATCTATCTATCTAATCTAATCTCTCTCTCTCTCTCTCTCTCTCTCTCTCTCTCTCTCTCTCTCCTCTCTCTCTCTCTCTCTCTCTCTCTCTCCTCTCTCTCCTCTCTCTCTCTCTCCTCTCTCTCTCTCTCTCTCTCTCTCTCTCTCTCTCTCTCTCTCTGTTTCTGTTTGTCCGTCCGTCCGTCTGTCTTTTTAAAGTCTTGGCACATGTTACCATTGTTTGTAGTATAAAAAGGGGTATAAAATGAAATGGAGTTCATCTGTGCACAGTGATTTTTTTGGGAATTATTTGAGTACACGCAGTTATTAACAGTGCCTAAAACTTTTAATTTTCAGGAGACCTCAAGAGAATGATTGGTAAGTGTAATGTATTGTTATTATTGTACTATTGCACATAAAACAGTGAGAAGAAAGTGGGGTGAAGAACTGAAAGTATTTTTGAAGTTCCCATTAAAGAGGTCCTGCTTAAACAAAGTAATTAAAGAGCCTTTGATAATGAAGTTGATTTTAAAATCAAATATGTCAAACTTTACATGCAAACATACTTTAAGTTATTTTTCCCATCTATAACAAAGAATACAAATTGTAACAAAATAGTACACAATAATACACAAAGATTTTTATAGATATTTAAAGATAGTTATAACTAATTCACAACTTTTTAAAATACACAATATTTAATTTTCTTAATTTATAATTTTCCTAAGTATTTGGTATAATTTTGCATCTAAAGTGAATTCAATGTTTAAATACAATAGATTTAAATCCATTAACAATCCAAAAGTCTACATTTGATTAGAGCTTAGCTGTTTAGAGCTCAGCTCAAAGGTGAGGAGGCTGTGAGAGGTACGAGGTGAAAACTGAGATCAAATATGGCTCTGACGGTTTCTTTGTAACAAAAATGAGTGACAGCTCTATAATTGTGTTTGTTGACAAGCATTGTAATAATGAGGAAAGCAGCTTTTAAACATTTAAACAGAGATAATTGATTGTTTGGAGTCAAACATGCAGTAATAGTTGCATAATCTCATTGTATTTTCTATTTCCATGTGAGATGTTCAGTGCATCATAAAAAACATTATGCTTTTGCAAGAAAAAACTTTGCATATTTTATTTCATTTGTAAAAGACAATAGATTGAAAGTAACTGTCCCTGCACATTGAAAGGTGTTCCAAAAGGAGTTGTATATACTGAGCAAGAAATGTGACTAAGAAGAGTTCAGAGTCAGGACATGCCCTTATTTATTCAACAATAAGCCAGCAGACATAAAAAACATTGAAGACCTGCATTGAAGACCTGTTCTAGTCTAGCCTTTTGCCGAATGAAAAGAGAAAAAAAGAGCTGTTGAACACATTTTTTGTAAGAAGTTTATTTTTCAATGTTTTGGTTTTTTCAATGATGCACAAGTGAAATATCCTATTTGATCTATTGCCGGTTACTTTGCCTCAATGTTGTTGAATCAGTATTCAGTTATTAAGTTTTCACTGTATTATAAAAAAAATTCCAACTGCCCAAATTCTTCAAGCAACTTGTTCAATCACACATTTTTTTCAAATGTAAATATGTTTTATATAAAATGTTTATTATTGACAAACCATTTAGAATTCCTTAACTGAATAATTATAATTGATTAGTTTCTTTCTACATAAAAAAAAAAAAATATATATATATATATATATATATATATATATATATATATATATATATATATATATATATATATATATAATTTTTACAAGATTATTGGGATCAAATTTAGACACTTGAAATTCCTCAAACTAACATACACTTGTTCCTGCTAATTGACAATTGTCTACTATATGTTTTGCACTATACCTGGACACTCCCCTGCACTGAAATACTGATCACCTGCACGTGTTTTGTACACTATAAAGTACTTTCATTTAGACACACACACAGTTTTTGAATGTTTTTATATGCCTGGCATGGCATATGTATTGTGCTACCTATATTCTACTGGCTCCATTGTTGCTGAGATCCTGTCTGTGCAAAATAAAAGTATGTTTGGACACCAATCATTTTTTGAGTTAATTTCCACGTTTGTTTGGATACCTGCCACGTTGCCTCAACCAATGGCATATTATTTTTTTAATTGCACATCTTTCACATCATCCAAAGCTGTGTTGAAATAGCTGTTTAAGACCCATTTTATAAGATCTTCACTTGCGAAATTACGTCATCAAAGCAAAAATGAAAATTGTTTCAATGCTACAATTTCTCCTTGATTCTGATTAACTTAATTGAGAATTTGTTAATTGATTGACCATCACCCACTCACTTTCATACTTTTTCTCCAGAAAGCTGTATAAGAAAAAATATGTTCTCAGAAAGGTTTTGAACCCAGTAAGGGTGAATACAATTCTAAAACTAAAACATCTGTTTAGCTAAAACCCAAAATTCTTTAGTCCCTTTTCTTGCATGTCTATATTTAGCATTTGTTAGTGACTAAACTCTGACTAACCGGTGGCTGTACCGCCGTCCTCCACGAGTGTGATTGCCGGGGTGACATTGGTGGGGGTTGGGTGGTCCTGCTGCTTGGCCATACGCTCCTGTGGACAGGGCTCATTTGCATGTGGCAGTGATTTGGCTGGAGGCCGCCATCTCCTGCCGGGGCCGACTATCAGGAGGTACACTGTGGGGAGTGCTGGGATAGATGATTTCCCAGAAAGCACCAGTCATAGCCATGAGCGGCACTAATCAGATCCGTCCTCACTCAGGCACGTGCCAGCATGTCATGTGTATATATGTTCTTTAGGTTTTTTTTTATCTTATAGTTATGAAAAATTATGTACAGTACAACTCATTGTTTTAGCATATGTATATGGAGGAATAGTGAGGTACTACTGACCCCTATGGGCCTGATTTACTTTTCTGTTTAAGTGTTCTTGATGAGGATTTAAAAAGAATGTTTAATACTGAACTACATCTCTTGAAATAGTTGTTTTTACAAATGTTCTACAATCGCACATACTCATTCAGGTTCATTTGTTATTTAGATCAATTGGTATTTTTTTAACATCTTTGGATGAAATGGATTATTGCTATATATTTATTTAAAAAAATTTTTTTTTTTCATAATTAGCACATTTTTATTGTTTTGAATTGATAATATTTACATGAAAAAAACTTTTAAAAAAAGCCTAGCAATCCCATTACAAACTATTACACCAACATACAAAACAGTGACAGTAAAATGCATTTCTAATTCCTTATATTTGACAATTAATTACACAAGAAGGCTATTTGAGAGGTAGGAGAGTTGGAAAATAGGGGAGTTTGAAATTTGAAAGCAAAGAACTGGCCCCTTTGAGCCGGGTTATGCCCATTACTACTGCAGATCACAAAAGGCTTGGAGAACATGTTTGTACAAACACACAAGATTTTTTTTTATGAAATATCAGTCAGTTATATGGATGTCAGTGAGATTTGGAGAACCACAAGTTTCTTAATACAAGTGCTTCTTTCTTCACTGATTGCATGGTTGTGGTCATCACTTTTGCAAATGTTGTCACCAACAACTTTGATAAAAAAAAAAAGCATTCAGTTAATATTTTGCCCAAAAGACAGTTAAACCCAAAAAACAACCTGCATGTCAAACTTTTTTGCAGCATGTGGCTTAATTGAACACTAATAGACTTTTGATTTGCATCAGACTGACCAAATCTAGATCATCAGATTTTTGATTAGTTGTACAATTACTTTTTACAATTAACTTCTATTAGTCATGGAAGGCCTATCTGAAAGCTGTGCAGCAAAAACAAGATGAAGAGCATAATGGTTGTCTAACAGCTAATGCTAGCACTCACAGACTCACTCTTTCAAGCTGTTAAGAGAGGACAAGTTGTCAAAACTCAAGTTTATTTCACGTTTTGTGAAGTCTTGCTAACTTCATGATTCCATCAGATTTAATTTTGTTGTTGCAAAGATTCAACAGCAAGTTCATTAATATGTAATTATTTAAAAATCCATATATCTTTAAACTTGGGACCATGAATAGCACAAGGCAAGAATAATTCCAGGTCATAACCCCTTCAAATGTCGAGTACACCTGAATCTCATGAATGAATAACCTGTCTTGTGTCCCACAAGAAATACAGTGAGGGGTTATCAAATTGTGCATTGTACGTCTGATGAAAAAATTTTATAAAATCGTCTATAAAAATCATGCACAAGTTTTATTAGGGTTAAAAGTCTTCAACTCTAAACTCGGTTTCCTCTGCCGTGTGACTTTGTTTGAGACCCAACACCTGTACGGATGCTGTATGCAGGCCAGATCCAGGAAGAAGTGTCATCCTCGGCTCTCAGAAGCCACTGACAGCCATGTGAGTTCCAGATCCAGACTGACTTCCTGTCACTTCCCCTGCTCTTTCTTCTCCCAGCAGAGCTTTAGCACTTTCTCATAACGGGTGAAAAGGCTACAGAGAGAGAAAGAAAGTGCGATAGAGGAGTGACAGCAATAGCATCTCTGCAGCAGAGCTGAAACCTTGAATCCATCCACGAATGGATCCCCACAGGAGCTTCAACCTGGCGACACAATCCATTTTACTGTCCATAAACAAAAGAGCAGGAGATTCAGTGACTGAGTGTGTGAGGGTAGAAATCCCAGAGGACAGAAGGGACAGGACTGTGCTGACAGCTGCTGAGGGGTCTCTGGGAAACAGACTGGCCTGCTTTCTTGTCCTCTGCACCGGTTTTCTTGCTGAGGGGCAGCATGCCAGCTGGGGTCCATCCACCACCTCAGACCAGCACAAACAGGTAGCATCTCAAGGTACCCACCTCTACAGTGCATTGCAGAACAATGTTGCACTCTCTTCCGGGTAAACTCAGGGAGGCACAAAGGTTTTAAAAACTCACTTTTTTTTTAAACTGGCCTTTGACTGTTGATGTTTTATTATTCGAACAAACTCAAAAACTCACCACACCCTTCTGCCCCTAGTAGCTGAGTAAAATAGTCTTAAAAAACAATAGCTCTTTCTTGGTTTATCATGTCTATACAAACGTAATATTACACATAGCTCAAATAATTATGCTAAAATATAAAAATACCACATTACGGCTCCCACATACAGTATTTTCTTTGCTTCCACATTCAGTAAAAGTGTACAGCAACATTTGCACATGGAAATCCACTTTGTTGCATTTATATACTCATGCGCTTATAGGAAAACTTGTTATACACAGAAACTGCATGCAGTAATGTGATGTCTGCATTACCAGTTAAATGTTTACACACAACTCCACAAACAATTTTCATTCCCCAAAGAAACCATCTTTCTAAAAAACGGCAAAATAATAACCTTTGAATTGTGTCAGTAATTAATTGACTACAATAAAAACATTCTTCTTTGGCGTGGACTTACAAGCTACCTATTTGTCAAAAAAATCTGATTAAATGTCTCCTCCCATCTCCTGGGACATATCACACAAGATTGATGGTCCTTAATTAATGTCCCATGCCAAATCCATTCCATGGCAGCTCAATGGTGTTCACGTTGACAGAGATGACAATCTTTTTTGGTCAGAAGCACTGTGTTTGTCATAATCGCTTATATAGGATGACATTTACAAGATATTTTTAACAAAACTTGACTGGTAATGTATTTTACAAACAATTTTAAAAACCTAAGATGTAATCAATATATCAAGCAATAGAGTATCTGTTCTCTTTATCAGAGAGATATTGAGTCATTCCAGAAGCCTTTTAATTAAAAAAGAGTATTAAAAAGTATTAAAAAGACCACCGACTCAATCTGAAGGTGAGCGTGTTATGCTAACTCTACATACAACAAGAGTTTCTGATGTTTGTATGGAAGCTTCCTTTGGATTTCAAATAAATATGTTGAACAAGAAAATATACGTTACAAAAACCATATAGTCTGCTGCTCCATGAGCCACGTGCCCATGACAGGATGTTTCCTCTTTCAGACTCGTTAACGAGGGCCAGCTCTCTGGTCCATATGTGCCCCTTATTACAGAAAAACACACACACACACACACACACACGCACATGCACACACTCATCTCCTGAGACTGTCAGTGCAGTGTCAGTGAAGACTTGATCAGTGTCTCCTCTGACCAGTCTAGCTTATAAAATATACTATTTTTTCTATTATTCATTTGATTCCATAGTCAATGTTTTCTTAAATATTATAGATATTATACATCTATATTTCAGTTCATGAAAGTGTTGCAAAACATCAGAACCTTCCTGTTAAAATGCCACCTTTAGGAGACAAAGCAGGATTCTGAGGCAAATAAATTAACGTTCTGTGCTTTGATAGACACAAAACATAATATACACAACTGTGTGTTAAAGAAGTGGTTGGCTATTGTTTGCACTGAGAAAGTTTCAGCTTGATTCTGTCCGCTCTTTGTGATTCTGGGAATTAAATAGGGTGCCTGAGGGCTGTTGTGGTGGTGGTGGTGGTTTCTGCTCTGGTGTATAGTGATTCCTCACTGGTCCATCAGCCTACAACAGGTAAGATGTTCCGCATGCCTCTCACTTGTTAAATGTCTCACATAGAAATACAAACTGTTGCAATTACTTAGAGGATCCTTAATTAACCCTTGTATGGTGTTCGGGTCTCTGGGACCCATTTTCAGTTTTCATCAAAAGAAAAATTAATCAAGCATTTATTATTTGAAGCTGAGATTCACTGGGCTTGGCTCATTTCCTGTGAAAAACATATATCAGAACAGATTTTTTATGACCCCACATGTACGCCCCCCTACACATTTATATTACACACAAGGTGTTTGGGTCTACTGTACCGAGGTCATGTTAAAGTGTGAATATGGTAGATTGTTACCCTTAATTCTCTCTTCCCACACAAACATAAATCACACATAAACATAACATTTTACATTTTAGAATAAAATTTTTGATGCAATGGGTCCACCAGACCCACCAACCCTGCCAAAGTAACAAGAATGAGAACACCACATATGGTTCAAATTCTAAATGTGAAGAAATCAGGTTAAAGAACAATAAATAAAGTATATTTGCTGTTTTTTTCACTTGTTTCTTGGCTAAAAGAAAATATTGTTTAAGTTTTTAACATAAAATGTTTTGATTGGGTGAATTAAATTCTGCAAAATGCAATGGGTCCACGAGACCCACAAACACCACCTGAGTAACAATAATAGTTAATGATTTGTTGGTAGAAAGTACAAGAAGAGATATTTTTGTTGTATAAAGTCAAGAGAGTAAGAAATGAAAGTTAAGTCACACCATCCTGGACTAATTGAAAAGTAGAAAAATCTTTATTTTGGGAAAGTGGGTTTTAGTAACAAGCGTCACAGTGGTGCAGTGGGTAGCACGGTCGTCTCACTGGTTCGAGCCTCGGCTGGGTCGGTTGGCATTTCTGTGTGGAGTTTGCATGTTCTCCCCGTGATCGCGTGGGTTTTATCTGGGTGCTCCAGTTTCCCCACAAGTCCAAAGACATGCGGTATAAGTGAATTGAGGAAGAACTGCTAGCAACACTCATAAAGATAAATAAAAATCCCAAATTAGTTGTGGACAGCAGTTGTGGACACCATTAAAGACGGTAACTCCTTGAAGACAGACAACATGTTAGATGAAAAGTGGTCAAACAAATTTTTAAGGAAAAATGTATTTGTGGACAAAAAATAATAGATCTGTAATCATTTCTTTTCATGATTTAAGACATATTAAAACATATTAAGTGATCTAGACTGAAATTTGGAAGAATTGGTTTTGATCAGTTTTGATCATGTCTTAGGTTGTGGCAGGTATGAAAAAAAATCTGAACCAGGAATAAAAAATACCTATGTGGCCACACCGACACACTTACTTAGATTGCCTTTGACATTCACACTCAAGCAGGCAACATCTGTAACTTGACAATGTTTCCTAGGTCTTTATCTTTACTCTCCTCGCACCAATTCCTTCATTCATCTACCACAGCATACCTTTGCATCTGTCAGTCTGTCACCTCCAGGATTCATATTATGTTTTCTGTACTTGACACTGAGAGGAGATCCCTGTTCTGTGATTGTCGTCAGTGTCATGTCACCTGACATTCTGAGGTAATTTAGCCACATCTGTGACATGTGCAGAATTCCACCGCTACAGTGCACATATAAACAAACAACTATTCCAGTGTCAAACCTTGCTGTCAAATAGCTATAATTTACTCAAAACATCATGGAATAATTAATTCCCCAGTAAAAAGATTCTCTGAAAGCTTCTGAGGGTATACTGAGAACACACATGGAAGAGGAGAAATATAAAAGACTGGCTGTAAGCGGAACAGGTGCTGCAGAGATTCTCACTGAAACTGTAAACTGGAAGAGATACTTGTAACAGCCAAGGAATCATGAATTAAAACATCCCTTTAGAGCAAAACTAGCCAAATAAATCTATAACCCAAATTCAGTAAATGTATTGAAAAAGTAAAACTAGCAAATGATGTTTGACTGATTTAAAATGCATTGTTTTTGTAGTTTCGTAAACACTATTTCAGGAGGTATATATATATATAAAAAAAAAAAAAAAAAAAAAAAAAAAAAAAAAAAAAAAAAAAAAAAAAAAAATATATATATATATATATATATATATATATATACAGTGAGGAAAATAAGTATTTGAACACCCTGCTGTTTTGCAAATTCTCCCACTTAGAAATCATGGAGGGGTCTGAAATTTTCAGCGTAGGTCCATGTCCACTGTGGGAGACATGATCTAAAAAGAAAAATCCAGAAGTCACAATGAATGATTTTTTAACTACTAAGAACTTGCAAAACAGCAGGGTGTTCAAATACTTATTTTCCTCACTATATATATATATATATATATATATATATATATATATATATATATATATATATATATATATATATATATATATATATATATAGGATCCACGGCAAGGTCTACAAGGAACCACAAGGGAAACACAGTCAGCCTCATCCGCAACGATATCCTCCCACGTCGGTCAGATACACATGCAGTGCTGTCAATAACCTGTGTGCACGGAGACACCCGACAAGTCAAAGCTCGGCAGATACGACTCAGTGCAAGAGGAGAAACTTGGTCGATCGAGGTGGGAGTAATAAAAAAATTGCCTGTACCTGTGGTAATCGGCCGGAACTTCCCGGGATTCGAGCGCCTCCTCGCCGTCGCTACCCACCGAGCCCTCAGCCCGGAAGGGAGCCGCCGGCCCAGGACACAGAGACGCAGAAACACCAACAAGTCTGGCCTGTTGACCACGGATAGCGGGAGAGATGGTGAGATAAAACACCTTCTGGTGGTCCCGAAGGCAAAGACAGAAACTGTGATGTAGCTGGTACACGCGCACCTGATGGCTGGTTACCTGGGAGCTGCGAATACCACCCAACGAAGGTGAAGGCTTTCTGCCGCGCGTGTCCTACCTGCCAGGAGACGTCGCCTCAGACACCTCCCCCCAGTTCGCTCATTTCGCTGCCCATCATAGAGGTGCCCTTTGAGCGTATTGGGATGGACCTAGTAGGGCCGCTGCTGAAGTCTGCTCGGGGCCGCGAACAAATCCTGGTCGTGGTGGACTACGCTACCTGGTACCCCGAAGCTATCCCTCTCCGAAATGCCACCCCCAAGACCATCACACAGGAGCTGTTCATGCTGTTCAGCCAGGTAGGCATACCCAGCCAGATACTGACTGACCAGGGAACCCCGTTTATGTCCCGGCTCATGGCTGACCTCTGCCGGCTGCTGAAGGTAAAGCAACTCCGCACCTCAGTATACCATCCCCAGACCGACGGCCTTATGGAGCGCTTCAATCAGACGCTGAAACAGATGCTCAAAAGGGTGGCAGCCGACGACCGAAAGGATTGGAACCAAATGCTGCCATATGTCCTGTTCGGCATCAGAGACGTCCCTCAAGCGTCCATGGGATTCACCCCTTTTGAGCTGCTGTTCGGGCGTCAGCCCCGAGGGCTGCTGGATGTGGCCCGCGATGATTGGGAGCAGCAGCTGGTAGCGCTCCGCTCTGTGGTTGAGCACGTCACCCAGATGTGTGAGAAGATCGAGCGAGTCATGTCATTGGTCCGGGAACATCTCGTGAAGGCACAGCAGGCCCAACAATGCCACTTGAACCGGGCAGCCCAACCCCGGGGGTTCCAACCCGGAGAGCGAGTGATGGTGTTGGTCCCCACCTCCGCATGCAAATTCCTGGCCAAATGGCAAGGTATACCGTATACCATCATGGAGAAAGAAGTGTGACGGGTGTCCATTCTATTCATCGCTGCCCTGGCACAAACGACCTACACCTGGAACCCGCAATCAACCGCCGCCTATAGCCTCAGCTGCTGGCAATCACCAGGACCCCATAAGAGAGAGAAGAGCACATAAGCCAGACAAGCTTCAAGGGATGCAGACGGTAACCACTCTTCTCTCTCCTAGACAGCAGCTGAGACCCAGGACCACCCTTTTTGAGGCACTCCTTCATCTCACCACTGCACCGGACCAGAGCACGAGCACCATCAGGATCGAGCACGAGGACCACACCACCACTGAAGAAGATCACACTGGTGTTTTTTAATAAATCCAGCCTCCGGGCATCTTTAATCAGAAATCCTTGTCGTGTGATTACCAAAACTCAATTGGCAATTCAATTCCTTCTCCTGCCTAATATATAAAACTTCTAATTCAAGGAATAAATGCAAAACTTACTGAAAGGGATTCCCCTTTCCATTTCATTATTTCATAGAGAGCTTGCCCAGTGCTCTTATTCGAACCTAGTCATACTTGCTTGCGTTTCATGGAATAATTCAAGTGTACTCATTACATCTATGGTTTTTCTTTCAGTTGGAATGCTGATCAAACCCTGAATTTCTTGATTTTGAAAGAGTTGCTGCCCTGGCAATAAATAAGCTATTAATGTCCATTTTGTCTATGATCTGATACTTTAGCTAAGGCATAAAAGAACCATTATGCATTTATTCTTGATCACTGAATTCATTTTCATCAGGTAGGGCCCCATGTTGTTTATCTGGAATGGACTACGCCTTCTGGGCATCAGGCCTGAGCAGGAATGTATTACCATTGATTTTGTGTCACTTGTTGGCTCCTGCATATGTGTGTGTGGCAGTGTTATTGAAATGCAGGACGTTCGTAAAGTAATTGTATTAGACACCACCTAACAGGACGTTCTACACATAATGAGCATGTAATCAGCATGTGTGCAAGATGAACTGATGTGCTGAGTTATGATTATCATGTATGAGATGTCTGGAGGAAGGAAGAGAGAGGCCTGGAAAGTGTTAACGCTGTATACTTGGTTTGGTTATATATAAATATATATACATATATTGTTTTTTATGCAATTGGATCTGTGTCAAATCAAGCAACAAAATTTAATTCCTAGATCCTTGTAACTAAAGCCTAAATCTCTTTATTCTGAAAAAATAAATAAACGAACCAGTTTAAGATTCAGTAAAGTGTTATTTAGGAGCCAGGTGAACAGGTATAAATTTGAATTGGACGATAAGAACCTGTTTCTACTGAAAGCTGTTTGTGACACACTGTTTAGATTATAATTGTGTATAGTCGATTTACGACTAAAATACTTACTGTAGATAACTTCTATTTCTTTTTATCTTAAATATTATTTCATTTAGAACAGAATTGTTCACTATAAAATAACAGTAAGGGTAAAATTTGATTATTTGTATCTACTTCTACTGTGGCTTTTTTAACAAATGGCAAAAATAATTACATTGCTTTAAACATTAGTAGAAATAATGAAAAAAAAAGTCCTTCATTTCAGTTTTTGAGACAACATATTGTGCTGGATAACGTACAAATTTTAATTTCTACAATTATTTAAAACGCTATTCTGTTGATGCACCCTGAATTACTTATGGACACCAACACTGTAAAATCAAATAGTATATTTTATTAGAGAAATGCTATTATGTTTACAAAATGTTGAAGTCAAATGCTGAGCGTACTTACAATATTTAAGTATTATTATAGTTTGCCTTTGTACAACAAAGTTTGAATCACTTCACGTTCTGAATTTAATTGTGTTTCACCTTTTTAAATAAAGAGTGTTTTGTATTATGCTCCTTTGTCTACTCGTCTGTGCGCCAATGTGACAAAGTTTGAACTGTGTTTGTTATATTTGAAACCTTTTGTTTTACCAGTTATTAGATTTTAAGCGGGACTTATTGACACTAATCAAGGTTCCAATGCTGTTTAAATTGAAAAGGTGTGTCTATGCAATTGTTATATTTGCATAGCTTGTGCTTAAATATCTCTTAATTTTATAATAAACTATAGAGTAGATTTGAGTTGAGTGACTTTTTGGTCAGCAGTACTATAAGCCTACAATAATTTAAAGTAACGTTATTTGCCTTTAAAGTAAATTAACTTGAATTTACACATTAAACTTACTCTATATTTATTAATATATTTATTCAGATTTAGTTAGATTTCACTCCTTAGTATGCTTTGAATAAATAATGCAATCGGGTTCCAGTGTTTATTTTTTAATTAACTGAACTAATTAGAGTGAAGAGTGAAGCTATTAATTTAACAAAATACAAGGGTTTCTATAGAATGTCACATAGATTCCAGTTGGTCAACAATCCCATTTGATTGAAAAAAATATGTACGATGTATTTTCTAGACATGTGTCTGTCTTTTTAAAAAAATCCACTATTTTAAGTGTTTAAAAAGCTTTTTATATAATGCTTGGTTTCTCTAAATGCATGCTGAATGTAAAGTAAAAAGTTGCAAAGCACAAATGTTCAATGTTAAAGACTTGGAAGTCTTTGACTTGTCTTTTGGTCATAGATTAGTTTGCTTCTGTTGCACTTTGCTCAGTTTTTGTCTCCTGTCTGTGTTAGCCACAGGGAACAGCCTAAAGCAAAATGAAGGAAATCCTCATCGTCCTCTAAGGCAAATCAGTCAGCAGCTCCTGCGTTGAAGCCTCAAGACTGAAGTACTGAAGAGTGCAGTGAAGCTAAGCTAACCCTCATCCCCTGGGCTAGACCAGGCTGATGGGGGTCCGAGCTAGTGCCAGGTGTGATGGGACGCCCTCCTGCAGAGTGACAGAGGTCAGCGATCCACAGCATGGGGCAAAGCTCAGGAGTTGAAAAGGCGTACAAGATAGTGAGGAGAAAAATTGTGTCTGTGTTTGCTTGATGGCTTGAATCATACGCATAGAGTCAGTAGAGAAGGACATTAGAGGAGAGGTCAGGGCCAGTGACCCCTTAAACACAAGCCCTTAAATAAAGCCTTTCAACTTCCACCTCAGCAAACACAAACCCGGCATTCAGCCAGCAGAGGAATGACCAGATACTGCAGCTGGTTTCATACGAGCAGCACCCAGAGGTCATGCACTGTAAGAGAGAAACAAACAAAGAGGAAAGTGTAAGGAGAGAAGGACTCCTTTAATTGAGCAGCTCAAATTTACACCCAGAAAGGACTTTAGTCAACTTAAATGTCCGCCACCATATCTCAGCATCTTCTCAGTTGAGATATCCAGAGCTACATTGTTAGGCCTACAACTTGAAAGAGGATGCCACACACGCACGCAAACACACACGCACGCACGCACACGCAAATATACATGCAAGCACACACACACACGCACATGCGCGCATACACACACACAAATTAAGTGTATTTTAGTAGAATAAAAAAACTGTTAAATTATACCAAGCTGTTCAAGTTGCTGAACCTAGATCAGCCCCCTCCAGATTCACAGATTCATCTAAAACTAAACTTGTCAGAACAATACAATTGTGATACATCTTTAATTGTACATTAGGATCAGAGCCATGATTTGAATATCACAAGGACTGGGAGTACAGGTCGCTCTCTTTCAGTGTCATCATAGGTTTTTTAGCTTTAACAGGTTTAAAGTAAATACTCATGAGGTTATTTCACGTAAACAGTACTTTAAAAGGCAATTCTTTACAAATCCATTTTGAATTATTGGATTCAAATTATTGGTTTGAACTACAACCGGTAAAATGATGAAATAATAATAATAATCACATCATCATTCTCATCATCATCATCATCATCTTCAAAGCTCTGACACTGACACCTGACACTGGCATAGCATAAGTAGGTAAACAATGGTCCAAGTCTGGCAGTTTTTACAGTATTAAAAAATATACAGACATGCAATGTATCCTATCCTACAATCCTCTATTTTATACCAAACCATGTGAAAGTCCCAACTAGTCCTTACATTTTTGGGGTACAATACTAGTGTAATGTTTTCATATTTAACACTAGGAATGGCAAAAAAAAAAAATTTCATTTGTAAAATGAATTTGACAAAATACATTGAAATTGAAAAAGAACAATCACCTGCAGATCAATGGCTAATCCAAAGTTTGGAAATGATGACCTGGGATCCTCTTTTTCTCTGGCTTTATCCCTCCACTAATAAGCCAGCAGAAGCAAATACTTTAGATGAAGAGACCATTCCTTTAATCTGTGAAGTTTTTTTTTATGTTTCTGAAATAGCTTTTTTTATAAGTCCAATCAACCCCCCTCCATGCCCCTCCAAAAGAGGGTCAAAACAACACCTAATTGCACGCATGGGGAGTCAGCCACTTTAAGGTTGAATTTAAAACTATGAACTCACTCTCCGTATGCAAAATGAAACAACTGAGCCAAGAAGTAAGATCAACTGAGTGTCTGGGAAGCCATAAATGAGGAAGAGAGGTTTACCACCTCAGAGAGAATGTGAAGTGATGATAATATCCATAGTTCTCAATCCCATTATGAAATGTAAGAGAAATTCTGAATGGAAAAGGTGAAACACAACTGAACCAAGCTGGTCATGTGATGCAGACAATAGACTCTCTGCATGACCTGAATATGCATGATCCATGTACTTCGCTAAAATCTCAGTTGAAAATGCGTTTCTGGCTTGATACTTCAGATAGGGGTGTGTTGTGCTGATAGCTTGGGTTTTTCAATAGAGATCATGGGAAGGTGTTAAATTTTAGTCATATTTATAGTGTTACCTTTTTATTGTCATATTTTATCTTCGATCTATATCTCAATGTTTTTTTTTCCCAAAAGGGATTTGGTTTTTTAAGGTGCAATGTTGCTATACTGCCATGTCCCGTTGTGTATCGCTGTTTAATGTAGACTTTAGAATCATACTTTTCCTCAAAACAAGGATAAGTGTGTAAAACTCCATGGTAATCTCATCCATTGAAGTGAATGGAAGAACCGGTATGTGATGAACACCTGGCATGAAGATCAAAACTATTTGCGCATAGAGTTCATTCTTCTTAAACAGACCCTTCAAGTTCTACTAATGCTTCTTTCACAAACTGTATACACCAATAATCTGTGATTTCTGAGTTGGCTGCTTGGAGAACATTTACTTTTTCTCATTTATCATTACTATTGTGCAAATTAACCTCAACAAAACTTTGATGTAAAAAATTTAAAAACAGCATAATCCTTTTAACGGTACTTACCAAGCTCAAACTGTAATTCCTATCCTCATTTTGATCACCTTTCTCCCACTAGTGGCTTAATAATAAACAATCCAATACTGATTTTTTTCAACAAATATGCAATTTTTTTGTTAGCTTAGACAATATGCATACAATAAATTTTATACACATATTAAATGTCATTTATAGGTTCTTGTTATATAATCAGAATGTTATTAAAAATGTATGCAGTAATATATATATTTCAGTCATTCTGGTCAACTTAATTTTAATGATTACCACTACGACTATTACGACAACTACTGAAAAGCCCAAAATCAGCATCTCATAAAAACAGAATATAAGACTTATAATAAGATTTAGACTTATATTAAGATTTTTATTTTATGTTGGGTGATGAAAAGCATGAGTGTACAGTGCTCAATGCTGAGATGGGGCTCCTTTAGCCTGAATTACTGCAGCATTGTGGTGTGACATGGAGTTGATCAGTAGAGCTATAGTACTTGAGTCCATCTTTCTATGGACTCTGTCTCGTCTCGGATTCGACTGTGTTTGGACTCGGAATCGTCTCTGTCTTGTTTGCGTTCGCTCTCAGACTCAATCATTGGTCTCGGCCATGTCCAATGCTACACTGCCAAGAAAAATAAAAATAAAGGCCAATCTACACTTGTGCATCAAGTCTATGAATCGCCCTCTGCGAAGGCTGCACATTCACATAACTTTGTTAACTCCGTTGTGGAGCCTGCTGTGCATCAAGGCTTCACAGAGAGTTAATAATATACGTTAGGTATTATTTCAGTTCAAACTACTTTTTAAATATATAAATTTTTAAAAACTATAAATTCAAGATCAATTCAAAAGACAAAGTTGTCTTCAACCCACAGTAAGCAGTAAACAAATTTTGGTGGTGTCTTGACTGGAATAATGTTAACATTAGCTTGTTACAAACCATGACAATTAAGCTTTAGGAAGAAATTATGTTAGAACTGTCATAGAAATACATATAAAATATAGCTTTCACAAGACTTTCATATTCAAACTGTTGAAGATTTTGATGCTACATTTTAAATTATTCAAACATGTAAACAATTTATCAGTACTTTGGTATTTAATGTTTTAGTAAAGTGATGAGCTATCGGACTAAACATCTACTTTTACAGCAGTAACAAATTATAGCAACAGACTATGGCACGTTATGAATAGCAAATTATTTGAGCGGGTTTAGGTTGTGAAGATTAGAAGTTTTATTACCTATGGAGCTACCTCAAATGTCACTATATTACACTAAAAAATGTCGTTATAATATGTACTAAGAAGTATTAAAGTATTTAGCATTTTTCAACAACATAAACACTTAATGCTATTAAGATCTAAACATAATCCAGTGAGTTGTAACTTTGTCAATTGAATTTATTGAATTACTCATGTCATGGAGACCAATTAGAAAACCAGTCTGTGGTGGAGGAATAACAATTTAGTAATTTCCTATTATGCTTCAGGAGGGAAAGGGTGTTGCAGCTTGATTTAGGCCTGTTTCGGACTCGGACTTGGGCTCGAACTTTACTCGGACTCGAACAGCATTGAACTCGGTCCTGACTCGGTCCGACTTTCCTGGACTTGGACTTGTCTTGGACTCGAAAATGGCGGACTTGACTACAATCCTATTGATCATTCTATGGCTCTGCTCAGGTGTTATGAGCCCATGCACGAGGCTCTGATAGGGGCCTTCAGCTCTTCTGCAGTATTTGGTCTGGCATGTCACTTTTTTTTCTTCAGAATAAGGTCAGATGAGTACTGGTATCTCTGGCACTGTGTGAGCTTTTTACTATTTCACTGGGAAACTAATAATGAAACCACACAAATGTGAAATCTTTACAAAAAGAGGTAATTTTTTTTTTTTTTAAATAAGAGTATAATTTTATATTAAAAACGCTCTCTCATCATGTCTGTCAATTTGATGATCAGATATGGGTTTCTCCTTCATATAAGGTCCAAAGTGCTCACAATATGAGAATGTGTTTGTTTAGTGTGATCCAGCTGCTGTTATACATTTGGACTTTGACTTTGTGATTAGTCAATCATTCACACTAGACCAGCTTCGACTTAAAAATACGTCTTATTAAGTCAGTGCACTTTAATTCTGAATTCTGTCTAATCGATCCATGCATCTTTAGCATATATTAAAATTCTTTATTAAATTTTCCTTGATTATAAATGTTGGGGGTTTAGATGAGCTTATTTGTGTTTTGTAAGAAGTATTTGAAGAAAACACTTTATTATTACTGTTATCTTGAAAAGACATCAATACTTTGAATCACCTGCATTAAGCATTGGTGAACCCACAGGCACAGTATTTGGAAGGTACCCACCAAAATCTTTTGACACAGGGATTTATACTCTTAATTTGCAGTTGTAACTTTAGCAATACTTTGATGGTTGTCATGACGTGTGCTTTAGGCAATCACACATTCATTCACACAAACTAATCAAAACAGCATCGTGCCTGTTTGCCTTGATGAGAGATGACAAGGTAAAGATTTAATCAAGGTTATAATAAAGCACACTCACTGATTAAAAGGACAGTCTCCTTGCCATTTAATCACAAAGACACTAAACTATCTAGTGACAAATGAACTGTCACTTTAGATGGTAACAAAAAACAGCTTCAGTGCCAACAAAGTTCGTTCTTGGAATAGGGCAAGAACAGTACGTTACTATTGTTATTGTTACAGTTTTTTTCACAGCATTTTAACTGAAACATTAAATGTTAAAAAATTGTTGTCCTAAACAAACCTGTGGTGGTGAAAAAGGAGATGAGTCAAAAGGCTAAGCCCTTGGTTTACAATCTACGTTCTTGCTCTCACTTATGGCCATGAGCTCTGGGTCATGACCGAAAGAATAAGATCTCAGATACAAGCGGCCGAAAAGACTATCCTCCGCAGGGTGCAGGAGCGCTCCCTTAGAGATAAGGTGAGGAGCTTCGTCACTCGGGAGGAGGTTAGAGTAGAGCAGCTGCTCCTCCACATCAAGAGGACCCAGTTGAGGTGGTTGTTCCAGATCCCTCCTGAACGCCTCTCTAAGAAGGTGTTCCAGGCATGTCTCTCCCGGGGGAAAGACCCATGACTTGATGAAGGGATCATGTCTCCAGATTGATCTGTGAACGTCTCGGTATCTCCCGATAGAGCTGGAGGAAGTGTCCTCGGTGCCGGAGGTCTGGGCATCTTTGCTTAGACTGCTGCCCCCACAACCCAGTCCAAGATAAGCAGATGGAGATAGATTGATGAATGGATGTTCCTAAACAAATTATTTTTTGGGCTTTAATAATCCTAAACTGCTACTACACCTTTTTCTGGTATACCATCACGTACCATTCAACCAGCTCCAAGGGTTCCCTATTATTTATTATATACAGTTTAAAATCCTTCTTTTAACCTTCAAGGCACTCTGGACCTTCCTGTCTTGTGTTGGTTCTCCGGGGTCTTCCAAAGTCAAAACCGGGTTCCAACTGTTTGGAACAAACTGCCAGCCACACTTCGAAATAGTCCTAACTATAGTCATTCCAACCATAAAACATTTTTGTCGTTAAGCAATATTTTTAGTCTGTTATGTTCTCATGTCATCGTTTATGTGTCTTATCCTGTTACCCCTTTTTTGCATGTTTTAATGTAATATGTAATTGAGTCTCTGGAAAGGCGCCAAACTAATAAAATGCATTATTAGGAGTAAACCATTTTAAATGTATCTTTAACAAATTCCTTGGTGTTTGAGAATTAACAAAAGGTTAGCAGATAAAGCTATAAACATGTATAAAATGTAATTGAATATAGAGCACAAAAAACTGCTGCAACATCTTATTCCAATAATGAAAATTGAAAAAAAGAGAAATGTCCAATAATCTTCTTTAGGTTAGTCAAGTGTCACCCTGAAGGATGAGTGTGACTGTGAGGAGAGGTTCTTTTATGATCAGAGAGCATTTTAACAGAACATTACCTCATTATTATCCTATTACAAATAGTTGGTTCCCTAAACATAACAAGGGTTCCTTTACTGTATTTTTAAATTAATGAAGCCATATCTGTTCCCATTAAAGTAAATTGATATTCTCGACAATCTTACTAACATTCTGGGAGTGCCAAAAATGTTTTATGATACCTTCATAGTACCAAAATAAGCAAACAATTGATTCTTAATATGTTTGTGCATGCTTCGTTACTCTTGTAAGTGGTATGATACTTCTAGTCATCAAATTGTTCAATTCTGCTGAGAAGTACATTTCTCCTGTTGGGCAGTGTTCTCTCTTGCTTGCTCTGAACTGTCTCTCCTTGTTATGTATTCTCTTTGAGATGCTGGGGCTGACAGTTGGAAGGCTCCTGTTTGATATGCGGTGCACACATTAATTTAGTCGTTGGGTTCCTGCAGATGTCAGCACAGTGGTTCATTAACAGTGTTTGTTTTATCAGAAAACTTCCATATACACACACACAAACATACAGACACAGGCAAACATGAATGCAAATAGAAAACAAAAAAAAATGAAATCCAATAGAAAAACAATCAGCGCCGCCCAGAGGTGGGCGAAAATGTACATATGAACCTGAATTAGAACCTGCTCCTGGAATGAAGATAGTAGAGGTGAATATAAGAGCTAGAGAGTGTTTAGGACGAGTGGCAGAATAACTGAGTGACTGGAAAAAGACTGATGTCGAGTCAAAATTAAGTACTTAAATTATAGGATCTAAGAGTAGGATCTTTTTGTGAATTGAAAAGTCACTTGTTACTTATTTTTATTCATGTTATAGTAAAAAATGTCTCTGAGATGTAAAGGTAATTTCAAGCATAATTTCATACATAAGGCACGCATAGTAAATTGCCCCATGCTTTTTTTTGTAAATAAATTTTTTTTTCTGCAATATATTTATCTCTACTATAAGGTTGATATCAGCCTGATAAAACTATTTACATCTAGATAACTATATGATAAAGATTTTAAGTAATAACAACAATTAATTGTACATAATAATAAGGTTTTGGACACCTTTATAAACCTTCAAGGTCAACAAATAAAAAAATACATCAAATATCTACTTTTTAAATACAGCCTCATGAAAAGCTTGTGGTTAATCAAATACTATACAGACAATGTGTTGCACAGGAATTATAAGGAGTGGGCAAATTTACACCCCTACACTTTTCACCAAACATACTGGAATTTTTATGAGCACAGAGAGCCAGGACCTTGGTTTTACCATCTCATTAGAAGAATGATGCTCCTTCCAGTAGTGTCCCTGTTACTGCACCGGGGTGCTAGGACCCACAAGAACCTTAGGCTGAGCACCCCCTGCTGGCCCCCTAGCACCATTTCCCATAGCAACCTGGTTTTAAATGAGTATTCTCGTTCAATGACTAACCAGACTCAGACTTGCTTCACTTCAGTGAGGAACCAGTCATGAGCCGCAGGGTGATATGGTTGGGATTTTATCTAATTGAATTTCAATACTGTTTCAGCATCAGCAGCAATCTCTCATCAATGTAAAATAATAGAAAATTAAATAAATGCATGTTTTCTTTTGTAATTGGGGTCTGTTAGTTAGTTATATAATATAATTCTAGTGATTTAAATGCAATCTGTTTGGGACAAAAAAAACAACAAATTATTTCCTTCTCTGATGATATATAACAGTAGGCTTTCATTGAGCTGTTTCTGCCTTTACAGACATTGCAGCTGTGGGGTCAAGCATTTCAGTTCCTTGCTTCTTTATTACTATTAGGTTACTTTTTAACAAATTAATATAGATTTGAAACACTCTGTGGTAGAAATTCATTGTTATTTTGATCATGGTCACCAGGGGCAGTATGGAACCTTCCTACTTTTAAAGGCTTCCTAAATCAAAGTATATGAAATACTCTTTATGAAAAGTACTCAGAGTACTAGTTACTTTTTCACTGGTGGTATTTATTGAATGAATTACTATACTACAATTAATTGCTGAATTAGACAAGACCCAGGCAATAGAATACATTTTACAAAACACATCTATAATCTTTGTAAACAGCGTTTATTGAATGTAAGAACAATTTAGGAATTAGTTAATTCATTACTATTCTGTGTTACAGTGATGATAGATTTATATGTTCTAGTGATAAATGTTGTGTCAAGAGCACAATAGTATTTTTCAAAAAAAAAATTTTGCTATTATAATATAATGACTGCATACGTATACACAAATGGAAACATAGTATAGTTTTGAATAATGTGTTATCTGTACGATAATCAAAAGACAACTTGATGGTTTTCCATGTTGTTTTCAATTTTTAGTGTTGTTTCTGTGTGGCTTGGAATGGATTAGGCATTTTTCGTGTAAAACTTGCTTTGACATTGAAAAGAATTCAGCATATGACGGCCATCCAGGAACAGATTAATTTCATATCTTGAGGTACCACTGAATATATCTTGTATTTTAACATCAAGCTGGATAAATGTTCGGGATCACTGAAATTAAATTTACCCAAACTTGACAATTTGTTGTTTCGTAATGCTTTCACTGAATCCAAGTTTATTTTGCAGTTTTTTGAGGACATTATTAGTGTCCACATCGACATATACCAGCAAAATAAGACTTTTATTCACACTATGATCTGGCACATTCAGAATCTTTGAATGGATACTTTGTGTAGTGAGGTGAGAAAGCCGGGTAGCCAAATCGAGAGAGACGAAGAAAGCGCTTTCATTCCAGAAGATGTCATGCTGTCAGCTCTTCCTAAGTCTGCTGCTGGCACAGCCGCCCCCTCTGTACCCTGTGCGCCATGTGTGCTAACCTAGTGCCAACCTCTTGCTATGAGCCAAGCCGGCCTTTTCCCTTTACCCAGCAGATGCCACTCAATCTAGTCTAACAGACAGCCATCACTGTGCCAGCACACACCCGGAGCGTGAACAAGGGGTAGCAGGGCCAAATACAAGGGGCAGAAGCACACCGTGAGATGCCAAATATAGTGATAATTTTCACCACCCCTGTGGAACTAACCCCCACCTCCATGTCTCATAACAGACACACTTTCCTCTGCTGCTCTATCACCCCCGCAGGCTCCTGAAAAATTCTAATTCTGCTTCCTGACTCCCATTATCCTGCAAGTGTGACATGCGGATTGTAATTAGTGTCTTTGGGGTGAGCAAAGAGCAAGCCATCTACACTCTGAGGGTTGAGTCCACCTCCATACCCACTGCGTGGTATGACCAGCCTCGTCCCGGGGCTCTCCTCAGGCCTTAAATAAACCCTGCTCGAGCTTAAACTGGACCAATCTAGAATCTGGTCAATTATTGCCCCAAAACAATTAGGGTACAGGGTTTAGGAGAAGGCACTGTCAATCGAAACAAGTTTTTTTGAGGAACCTGCAGTGTCGCTTGGCTGTGGTGGACGTCAGGATGTAAGGATAACAGGATGGATCTTACACTTAAATAATTTTTTTTTTAGATTCAGGGCATCACGAGTAATTAGCACTGCAGATCCATTCTCAAGGTGCTAATCAGACCTAGAGTGCTCCCAGGCATGGCTATTGCGCAGACCAGGGAGTCCGTTTACTAGCCTTTCGCTAGTATAGCTCAGTCCACATTAAAGCTGACACACGCTGCCCTCTAGTAGAAACAAGAGAGAGAGTGAAGCAGGAAAGAAAGGAATTCTAATTTAGCTGTGGTGTCTGAGGACAAAGATGGGGCTGTGTCCTGTCATTGAGGGTTCATTAGAGGAACAGTGGTGTCCAGGCGATTTCATTATGAGAGGTTAATAAGCAGGAGCGGGGCAATTCATTACCCCAAATGCACTATGTTGTGGGGAGAAAGGGCCAAGAGGTCCGAGGATCAGTTGCTTGTCATTCGCTCTCTCCTTAGTACAGTATACTAAGTTCACATTACATCTGGATGAGACTGAATTTAATTAAAATTATTTTATTAAGAAAGTGTCATACCAGTACCAGAACATTAAAATAATTTAAGGTAAAAAAAAAATTTGGCCAGTTGTGGTCTGGTAGATAAGGTGATCGACTTGGAAGGTTGCCAGTTCGATCCCCAGGTCCACCGAGTTGAAGATGGTGTGATGAAACACTTGTGTCATAGTAGATGACCTCAATTATTTCCATAATTGACCTTTGTGTGTAAACAAGAGGGACCCATTCAGTCATTTTTAAAGTAGGGGAAACAACAATGATGGGTTCAAAAAATGGAGCTGACTTTTAAAATCACAATAGATCAAATAAAAAAAATATTTGGCCCAAGTTTACAGCAAAACTTCCCAGTGTAGAAAGAAATACAATACCAAGTAATCCTTATTTTATTATATGTGCTGGCATTGCAGAAAACAGAAATTACAGGTGTTTAAAAAATTATTTAAAAAGTTATAATGATGTACTGAAATGCATAGCCAATATGTACACTGTACAAAAAGTATTTTAAAAAGTACACGAAAACAAATACCCATGGTAGTTTTACATAACTGGTATATTTTCATGCTTTACAGGATTTTTTCCATTTATGAAACTTTGAAGCATACACTTGTGTAAAAAAAAAACTATGTGAACCAAAGTTTAAAACTCATTGAACTTTGTGGATTGAACTCATAGGGAAGTAACCTACAGTGTGAAATAAAGAAATAAAATGTAATATATCTGAATTTGTACCATGCAATTTAGAAAATAAAAAAGTTGATAAAATAGGAAATGTTGTTTTACAATAAAATAACTTACATTTGTTAGAAAAAACATAAATATCAAGTTTTGATTTGTATATTGTCATTTAATACATATTGATTAAAAATAGTTAATTTGGAAATATCCTTGTTTGCATTTTTTTGACTGTATGTTACTCAGGTGTTCAGAAAACAAAACAAAACTAAATTTGGTGGACAATTTTCTATAAAAACATTGTTTTACAGGGAACTGCTGGCATTCCACAGAGGTTGACAATCAAGGCATTTAAAATGTTAACACATTCAGCAGAGCATTATTTAAAAACGTAGGTTTTACTGCTACTGTAAACAAACACAGATTGTTTTATGTGCCTTTTACAAGTATTATTTGTTTTCCAACAAGTCACAGGTTGCTAACAGAACTCCTCATTTGAACAGCCAGCCTATCATCCATGAATCATTCCAACTAATTTTGTGGGTCACAGATAGTTTACCAAAGGCATTCCAACGCTTGATAATGGGACAAAATAGTTCTGTTTTAGCAGAGGTCTTGTATGCCTCAATTGATGAGGCAACATTAACGGTCCGTGTTGCTTTCACACTAAACGCAACCTAAAGCCTTTACGCACGAGAAACAGCACATTAGCATGGCTAAAACAGATTCAGCTCCAGTCGCAGGGGGAGCATATTTTAAGGTAACTACCTGTAAAAAGCCTATTTCATGCAGCAAAACACACCTATTCTAGAGTTAATGATAGACTGATTCTGTACCATGGGAATTCACACAGCGGAAAGGTACGGAAGTGCACGTTTGACAGGCATGTTGTAATAAATTAAATATTAAAGCTTTTAAATAACCACATAAAAAAGTGACTGCAAATAACATCAATTTAGATTAAATTTCATACGGAAAAACCCGACTATCAAAATATTTACAGAGAAGCTTTAATGTAAAAACAATAAAAATGTTCAACTATCAGTCACATCGAAATAAACTCCGCCAGGAAGAAGTAAATCAGCCTCCGCATAAATAAGAACAAGAGAATATCCAGCACTTTAATAAAAAGAGTAGCGTGATTTCCTTGAGTCACTGATGGATGCTGAAAGCTCGTTGTTATACCTCAGTTGTTTTCTCCTGAAATGCATGTGTGTATAATAGTCTGTCATTACCTTCCCTCTCTCCCTGTGTACTTCTGTTCTCAGCATTAAGACTTTAAAGAGAGCAGTTGTATGCACGTTATGTGCTTTTCACCATAGCCTCTGATGGTGGAGGTAATTTAGTTGTTTTAAAATAACAGACTGACACACCATTAGTATTCCCCTGATCTGGAGGTGGAAAGGTTGGTACTTCAGCACCTGAATAACACTGATGGATGCCTATATGCAGAGATGGATGGAGATGATGCTCCTCCAAAGTATTGCTTGATAGTGAAAATGGGGTAGAAGCTTTGACGGGCCTTAACTCGACTGATAAATGTATGACTCCTGTGCTATCAAAGCAACATGAAATGGAAGCTCAAATGTTTACAGGCCATGATTTGTTTGGCTTCTGGATGAGCTTCTTTGTAGATCTTGTTCTTGAAATGTAATGATATTTTAACACATTTGATTAATTTCCCATATGTTTAATTTTACAGATTAAACTCAGAAGGTACAAATAGAAAAATATTATTAAGCAGCAATTTTGTAAATGTAAAACCTGTTATGCTTTTTATGATCCTTTAGTTTTTCTTTTGGGAATATATTTATCAACTATTTTATCTCTGCACTTCACTATCTTAATCTATGTCTACACTTTCCGTTTTAATCACTATGCTTTTATATGGCTTTTTTCTTGATGTTACTATCAATAGTGTATTTTCTTTTTATTCCTTGCTTCCAATGTAAAGCACTTTGAATTACCCTGTGTACAAAATTAGCTATACAAATAAACTTGCCTTACCTTATATAGGACCACAATCTGCATATAGGTGATGCCATACTAAAACCCTCTAAAGTTGTAAAATATTTTAGTGACAAAAGATTAAAAGTTGGCTCTTTTGATCAGGTAATGAATAATTGAAAAGGTCCGTAATGTAGTTTTTAAGTGATCCCTTAACATTTAATGGACTTTTACCATTGGTGGGCAAATTCAGTCCAGGTGAGCAGCAGCCTTGAAAATGTTAGTTGCATCCCTGGTCTAGTATGGGTAGAAATATGGCTTTAGACAAACAAATAATTTCTTTATTAGTGAAAGTGAAAAGTGAGAGTGAAAGTGACCAGTTGGCCAGATATGGAGTGACCAATACCCGGAATTTGTGCCCTGTATTTAACCTATCCAGCCATGGCTGTGGTGCCCGGGGAGCAGTCTAGAAACTGGTGCCTTTCTCAAGGGCTCCACAGCTGTGGTTCTTGAAGATGGAGAGCAAGTGTTTCATCACTCACACCACCTTCAACTCGGTGGATCTGGGGATTCGATCACAAGTCGATCCTCTTATCCATCTAGACCACAACTGCCCAATTAGTGTCATTAGGCAAATTATGTTGGGTTGAAGCATATATGTGCAAGGCTGTGACCATCTAGATTTGTCAATGAGCTATTTATCAGCACTATTTAGTGCAGAATGTTTAAGTTTTTGATTTGCATGTTGATACTGTGCATATTTCTATTGCGAAAGTGATTTAGAGATTTAAGTTCTGTGTAAATGTCAAGTATTTTTATTAGTTTGTTGATAGTTAATACATTTTCAAGAAGTCTTACGATGTAAATAATGCCTCACACAGTAAATAATGACAGGAGTGGTGTGATAAAAGTGAAGGAACTGTCACAATGTGATATTGAATGAAGAGAAAGATAAATTGGGAAAGAGTCTGATTAGAGGACCCTAAATGGGTTTAAAAAATAAGTGAAGGTCTTATTCAATTCAGTTTTGTTTTATTATATATATTTTTATGTCTTGTATTTGTAGTTAAATGAACTCTACAAGAAACTCTACAATAAACATACTGAAATTATGTTTGAAAAATAAGCCTTTTTCTACCTGTGAAAAAGCTGGAATCTAGCACCGCTGTGATGATTCTAATCAAACATGCTCCTCTACAAGCCGAACACATCCAAGCAACTTCCCAGTCACGTCAAAGTGACAGCGCAACAAAACCCAGACTGATTCGTCTCTATTTTCATTCTGCCAGCATTGGCAAGCTAGTTTGTTGTGCACCGACATCAGAAGTTGGGAGGAAATGATGGTGTTTTGTCTGCTTTTGCTGGCTTTAGTTTGAAATGCCATGCATTCCTTTCAAGCTATTTGTTAGTCAATTTCCCTCCAGTCTGCATTTTATGCTCTGATCCTGCAAACAGAGAATGGAGCATCGGAACATTAGAAAGGAACGAGGGGAGAGAGAAGAAGAGGAAGAAAGGCTAAGAAAGGATGAGTTGAATGCATAAGTGAACTGGGGAGCACTTCAAAATAGAAATCTGATTCTGTTTGTTTATTAGGCGGGATTAAAGGAACAGCTCACAAACATTTTATTTCCTCAGTGTTGGTTTCCTCCATTTTTAAATTGACGGATCTCAAAAAGAGACATAGTAAAAAATCATTTGTTAAAAATGAAGAGGAAAGTCTTCTCAATAGCATGAATACACAACTGCAAACATGAGTTACTAACATTTGAAAAACACTCAAATTTTTGGAGCAATTTTTGTAGATTCTTTCTTTGAGTATATATATACAATTTTTATTATAAATTTTTTTTATGATTTTGCTCACTTACTGGATATATAAATATGATATGGTTAAGCAGGGTTAAGCTAAAAAGCATCCTAATAAATAATAAAATAGAACCATCCTAATTTTGATGTAGTAATGCATCCGCACTTATACATTCTTATAAAAATGGACATATGACATTAAAAAGGAGTCTACAACTAAAAATGATCTCAGATTTAAATTTGTTTCATAAAGACATGCTTCAAAAGGGAGCAGGGATCTTTTAAATAGAGCAAACAAGTTAAGTCATTAATAGTTTTAAAGTTAACTGGCTAATCTATGTCATATGGGTTTGAAATAACTGAAGAGACTCAAGCTCTGTTTGTTTCTGAGCTGAAACCACTCATCACCTCTATCTCTTCGTGGCCAGGTCTCATAGAGGTAAAGAGGAGAGAAAGAGACAGAGGGATGAAGAGAGCAGAGCATTTTGTCAGGTGCTGCTGAAGTGGGCAGCTGCACTGTACACTCCTCCTCTACACTCATTCATTCTGACACCACCATGATTACTGTAATCAACACTCACTTCTTGAGCCCAGCCTGTCAGAGACACAAGTCTCAGAAACCGGACAGCATCTGATGAGGAGAAACTGCACATCTAAACAAAGCCTGCTCGATTTTAAAACGGTTGTCCAGTGTAGGATGTTAGCAAAAGCTAATATGACCACGTGTGATTATTGGGGCCTTGTCTTTCTGCAAAAAGTCTCTACCATGTGGGAAGTGACTCTGCACAAACCTACAGCACCATCTAGTGGATTGTGTGTTTTCAAAAATCATGGGAGATGTTCACAAAAGCAAATCCTGCTTTTTCAAAAAAAAAAATAAATAAATAAAAAACAAAAGGGGATAGCGTTGCTGTGCATGAATGTAAATGAACAATATTAGATATGTTAACTGGTCTTAGTTATGACATTATGACAAGCAGTTTTAAGTTGGTATCCACTAATTTACTAGTACCTTAAAGGGAGTCATTAACTGATTAGTTTTTTTGTTTTTTTTTTGCTTCATTTGGGTGCCATGCATAGTATGAAAGCAACATTTCATCCAAAAAAAGCATAGATTTTGATTAAATTCGCATTTCCTCAATACACTTAAAAACCAAAGTAAAGGATTGTACCTTTTTGTCGCTTCAGTGGTACTAGTAGGTTAACAACACTTTACCTCTCAACTTGGTACATATTGGTACCTTTAAATGCAAATTTCTTTGAAGCTTTGCTGATAATTTTTGTTATTATTTTGTTTATTTATACTAACAATGCAAGGAGGATTTTTTCTAATAAAAATTGTTAGGACTGAATTGCTGCGAATTGTACATTAAGCTTACTAAAAGCACAAATAAAAAAGGTAGATACCTTTTGCTTTAGGGAATGATTTGTAGCTTTACAATGAAACAAAGGTCCACAATTGTCACCTCAAGGTCAATTTTTTGTACCCTAAATGTTATTTTTCTTATAAATGTACTTGTAGGTACTTAACTAAAACACCTATTTTTCTTTGTGTAGCAATTCAAACTTAGAAAGTGGGTGGAGTTTATCACTTTATTTTATACAAAATACGAAGTTCATCTTTAAACACAATCCGACCTGCCTGAAACTCTCCTCTGCCCTCATAAAGCAAGTGCTAAATGGGGAAAAAATGCCTTTAAAGCATGAGGGAGAGTGTTAGCATTAGCTGTTAGCATTATATTTTTAACTTCTTCATTTCTCTCAATGACTTCACAAGATAGACACAGGTTCTTGGCCTGTCCTTCACCAATGTTTGTGGCTTTTGTTCAGTGATGACGGCCTGTGGTTCCCATGAGTCCAGGGACATGCAAGAGTGCGGCGCAAGATATAACTGAAAGGCTGCGAGACAAGTTCCTCTCTGGAATGGCTTTATTTTTTTATAAGCTCACTTATTTAAGTAAAATCCTTCAAGTAGAATTTTTTTTTGTACTTTATTAAAACTCTTTAATCTGTTTTTAAGAGGTTCCTCACCTTTACCAGTGTTATTTTTTATTTCACAATTTCAAATAAGATTCTTAACAGATTACTAAAGTGTCCACTTAATTTTATGGTGCTTTACTGGAAAAAGAGCAATCAAAACCCAGCTGTTTCAAACATACAACTCTATGCAGCATATTTTAAAAAATGTTTTAAAAGTTTTTGTGTTTTTGTATGAAAACATGTCTAACCTCTAGAAACTGATTGTAGCTACAGCACTTGCAGCTTGATAAAGTGTAAAGTGTAAAGTGTATTGATAAAATGTATCATTAGTATTCCTACCTATTCTCATTTTAATATTCTGTATGTTTTGTTTGTGTAGAGCCAGTAAGTGTTTTTATTGCTATAGACAAATATTGGTAATTTAATGTGTCGTCTAAGTGTCACAATCCAGTGTGGGGACTTTAGGACTGATGTAATACGCTCATAGTTAACAATTGTCTTACATCCAAGCTATGTGTGAACTTTAGGCTAAAGATATGTTACACACTGATCTGATCTGTAAAAAAATATTAAAATATTAAAATATGCCCACTCTTTTTTTCCCCAAGTCCAAAGTCCACTTAGCATATTCTAATACTATAAAGCAGTGTATTAACATTCAAACATGGATAATTAGTTTAAATTAAAATAAAGGTCTGGTTGGTTCCTTTAATGTAAAAAAACATGTGTCCATGCACTTTGAAATAATACATCATAACATGTCACTCCATATTTACAAATCTTAAATAGTGTTGGAACTAATGTTTGCTCTTAGACAGTTTTTTGCAGGTGATATGACAGATCAATGAAAGCATTTAAATATTTTTATTGAGTACCAAGAGTTGCATAAAGAGAAAAAAATCAAGTGACTTATTCTGAAAAAAACATTATAAAAGCATTGCACTCTGAAGGAGACCAGGCTAACACTTGAGAAAGTGAAGCATAAGTGACTTGATGACTAATCCCCCCATGTGTTTCACATACCTGGAGGAGACTTGCAGCAGGGGAGTAGTCAGAAAATAGAGCCTTGCTACAGATCGGTGGTTGTTAAAGACATGAGGAAGCGATTAACACTTTGTGATTTTAAAACTTTATGATGGTTGTCAAATATTATTTCTCCATCAGGACTATAAAACATGTGTCTTTAGAGTCATGCAAGCTTAGTTTTGAGAGTAACTACCCATCCATCTTCTTGTCCGTTGTCCCTTTTAGTTTTCAGGGGTCACTACAGGGGAATGAACCACCAACTCATCTGGCATGTGTTTTATGCAGCAGATGCCCTTCCAGCCACAACCCATCACCAGGAAACATCCACAAACACACACACACACGCACACTCACTATGGACAATTGTGTTTACCCAATTCACATATACCGCTTGTCTCTTAACTTATGGGAGAAACCGGAGCAAACCCACATGCTCACGAGGTTCGAACCAGCAACCTTCTTGCTGTGAGACAACCGTGCTACCCACTGCACCACCATGACGTCACCAGAGAGTAACTAAACTTTTAATATAGAACGTTTTTAAATTAATATATAAAATTATATTTCAAAACAAATTAGCATAGTTTTGTACACTTTGATCTTGTTAATGACTACCATATTGATTGGAATGCAAATGTTAAAATGCAAGGTTCAGTGTCCTTCATTAAATAGATATCAAGTCAAAAATATTTTATGTTTGTTTTATTAAATCTTTATGTTTTAAGATTGTCTAAAAAGCTCAAATGTAAGCATTGCGATAATTGCCATCAGCTGACTTTCCATGTGGTTGCAATCAATCTTTCAGTGACAAAAAGTATCACCTGAAGCATCTAAAAAAAACTAAAAGTCGTTTTCTATAATTTTAGGCCACATCAAAACAAGTGTGCTTACAGGTTTTTAGTATTGTCTATTTGTGATTAAGGGTTCTGTTTATCTTTGTGACCCTGTACACATGGCAGAAGAGGTGTACAGAGTGCCTGTATGTATGTCAGTGTGCGTGTGTCTGCGTGTGTGTGTGTGCGTGCGTGCGTGTGTGTGTCTGTGTCTCACCTCTCAGTAATGAAATCATACGGGTCATTGGGAGCAGCCCAAGCACCATCGAGCCAGGTCACCCAGCGGCTCGGAACTAAGCGGGTTTGACCCAGCCTGGTACTGCCTGCCAAACATGCGCGCACACACACACACACACACGGCGCAGCTCATAACACGAAACAAGGATCTCATTGTATGAGAAAGACAGCGGCGGACACTGACAGTAGGTTCAGTTACAGAAAGAGTCAAATCATGTTATTCGTCCATGGGAAATATTCCACCTTCATGAGCATGAAGAAATATTTAGGAATCATATATTATAGAATTTTTACGTTATTGCTGATCAAATATATGTATATATATATATATATATATATATATATATATATATATATATATATATATATATATATATAATAGTTGTCTAATTATTTGTAAATATGTAAGTTATTTTTTGTATATCGAATTATTAATATATTAGATATTTAATATGCACATTTAACGGTTTTTAAATAATGAAAATGCTAGACTCCTACATTAAGGTCATATTTCTACCCATTCATTGGTATTACCCTTTCAAACAATGTCATACAATGTTACAATATGAAACTAATTTACATTGTTTTTACATTGTTTGAGAACCCCATAAAAATTTATAAAATTTATTATTATTCACTTTTGAAATATTAATTGCTAATAATTACTATTACTTAAACTATTAATAATTATTATAATAATAATAATAGTAGTATAAATAATAATAACTATTATTATTATATTTTTATCATTCACAATTATAATATTAATTTTAGCACATAATAAAGCAACTATGTTCTTAATATTAAAATTAAGACTTTCATCATGCAAAATCAAACAAACAAATACATTGATTAATTTAAAATCAAATACATTCAAATAATATAAATAATAAAGAATACATTAAATGAATGAATGAATGAGTGTACTTGTGATCATCAATATAATTATCGCAAGCCACGCTTCTCTTTTATATTGTTTATCTAACTAAAACAGCCATTATCTTATAGGAGATTCATGATATAATAACTTCATTAATTACATACAATTTGTAATAATAATGGAAATAAATATTGAATATTCTATAATTTTGACGTTTTCTAAAATTTTCTCACATGCCTGCTTGAATAAAGGTTGCTTCACAGTGTTATTTTCACACAAAATATATAACACATCATATTTCTTTATTTTATATTTTTTCACCACAATAGTCTGTAAAACGCTTTTCGAATACTTCCTAAACCTTTTTACTATTGATGTCACATTTTTATTGGATACTCATGGATTTTAATTTCGTATTTCATAACAGGGAACGTAGAGTTCTGTGGTGGCTGTAAATGAGGAGCAGAACTGAAAACACACTCCTCGTTTCTCACTGCAGCGGTTTGTGGATCGTGTGAGAGGAGCCAGAAGCCGATCACACACTCACACTAATATCTTTAATGCAATTGTCTTCAGAACACAGCCAGGCTTCGGTGCTTTGGAAATTGACTTTTTGATTATTCAGTTAGAGCCATAATTAAATATTCTATGCCCAGGGTTCCGAAAGGCAACAGAGCATGCTGACTATATCTAACAGGGCTTGACAGATGTTTTAAATAATGTTTATTTATCAATAATAATAATGTAAAATGCCTCAAAGCTCAGACTAAATCTGAAACTCCATGATATAAGTTTTGTAATTGTGATGAGAAATGATTTCAGAGCTCACGGGAGGAAGATAAAGCAAGTTAAATGGATTTAATAACGTATGTAGAAGCAATATATAATAATTAAATATATATATATATAATGTACAAACCCGTTTAAAAGGCCCAAAAAGCATTACATAGGTGGAAGTTATTATTCTCATTTGAAGCTAAAATATTTAAACAATACATCCAATAAATTATATTTTTTGTTTTTTGTTGAAATGTTCACAATGATTAAATGGAATTCATTATAATAAAAAATCTGAATAATCTGAGACATATCTACTGTTTATACAGTACATGAATCTATTCAAATGAACAAGCTATAAATTAATGAATGGACATATTTAATCCCCATCACTAAAGCAAGCCAGAATTCTTCATGAGACCATTCTGTTATTCTAATTAGAGCCTGTGTGCATCACAACAAGGAATATCTATATCTGAAAATGCCAATGCTGTTCAAGATCAAGGCATCATTTGCAAGTCCAACAGAGTGATGGCAGGGAATAAAAGAGTAGAGCTGGATGTTTTTAAACTTTCAGCCCTCAGACGCTTCTCTGGAGCTCAGACGAGTGACACTGAAGAGGAGCCTGGGACACTGACTCGAGAAGGGAACCTGACGCATAGTGAGTATCACCCAAGAGGGAACCGCTGCGCTGAGAGCTAAACCAAGAACTCTTAACATGCTCTTAACTTTTTGGGACTGTTAGAATTTTAGTTAGCATTTTATAATAACTACACATTCCTAATCATTATTTAAGCATTAGCAAATATTTCATTAACTATTTCTAAAACATTGTTGCTATGAATATACACATTTGTAAGCAGTCTATAAATATTAGTTTAATCGCTTTGTTTTTGGTTTATTAGTATCCATATAATATACTTAATAACATTAATTTCATGTTTTAAAGAGAATAAGTTATTCATTTATAAATTGTACTTTTAAAATGTACAGCTATAAACTGCTTAAAAAGGTGCTTTACCATAGAAATAACGCAATGTAAATTATTAACTGGTTGCTAATACTTAATAATGATTAATAGTGTGTAGATGAAAATATATGAAAATATATTAATGTATTAAAATGTATTATATTAATGTATTATATTAAAATATAAAAATATATAATATGAAAATATAGCAAAATAAATTTGACCAGAGATGTTAAACTACTTTAATTTGACATAAAAAAAACTAAAAGAAATAAAATATTAAATAAATCTAATTGTTGTTAAATTAAAGATTAAAAAGACCAAATAAATTGTAAATAAAATAGTCAGGTTAATTAAACAAACTTCAAAAACAAAAATGTAATTAATTGTTTCATTTTTAAACATGCAAGAATACAAGAAGTTAAATACATCTCTAAATGTAAAATTATCTTTGCTTATAGTGAATTATATAACTTTTATTAAGTTAATAAGATTGCTATACTGTGCTCATATTGTATTTCTCAGTCATAAAGGCTTCCTAATGAGAGAGGAAAGAAAAGAAAAGCTGTTGAGTTTGAATGAGAGTCTTTGTGTACGAGTAAATGTCAGACGCAGGTCTGGTGGCTCAATTCTGAGCAGCCTTGTGTTTCTAAAAACAAACATATCAGAAACTATTAGCATTGAAGCGATAGAATATTCATAACTGCTATGTTAGTGCTGGATGACAGGCCATCACAGAAGCCTCCGTACATGCTCCTTTCTATCGCTTCCATGTCCCCAACACATGAGTCCTGCTGCCACTTAAATCAAACGAGTCATTAGCAAATTGAAACAACAATTAGAGCAAAAGAGCTGGATGGAATTAACGTCAGCAGGCTTTGGTTTTGTCAGGCTGTCAGTGTAAAGTCCAAAAAGCCCTTTCCTGTGGTGCTCCGATGCTCCCCTTCACAGACTGCTCAGAGCTACACTGCCAAAGTCAAACGAGCCTCAGCATTTCTGAGAGGCAAACTCCTGAGTGTGTTTGTGAGCGTTGGTTGAGCTTTCGTTCCGTGAGAGTTTAAAAGCTGCGTCAGATGAAGAGAGATTTTAATGAAACCTGTGAGCAAAGTGAATTGGGAAATTTCTGCACGCTTAGTTTCAAGAGTAGCTAGTGTATTGTTGTTTGTGGAATGCACTACTATTACCTGTAAGAAAGTTATAATAATTCCAATATAGCAATAATCATTGTGATTAAGGGCTATTTGGCAAACACCTGATTGTGAATTTTCTGCACTCTTGTTTTTTTAGATTAAATTGTATATTAGGGATTGAAACTCTGGAGCACAAAAGCTGACTTTTTTGCGATGCTATCATTTTGTTCAACATAGTGCCATGTTTTAATGTAAAATGTTGTATTGGGGCTTCTCTCTCTAAATAAGATAAACACAACGCATAGTAACACTACTGAATTTCACAATGTTTTGCACTATATACAGTATTCTACTATGTGTTCCAATAGGTTTCACTGGATCTTTTTTCTACATTGTACATTACTTTTTCTAGCACTAATTTGTCAATTGGCATTGGTACATTTTTGTAAAACTTTACATATCTATTTTTACAGTTTAAAAATATACAAACAATGTATATTCTTAGCAGTAAAAATGAGGGCCACTTTTATATAAAATTCTTTAAGGAAAGCAATATTTTCGATACAAACAAAAAAATGTGAGCTTTTAAAAGCTGCTTCAGATGGAAAAAAATGCTGTAGCTGTTGTTTCAGTGGATTTTAATGACACATGTTGTGATCTTGTGAATTGGGAAATTTCTGCACTAAATTTCAACAGTAGTTGTTTTGTTGTTGGTGGAATGCTGAGGTACACTTTGCTAAAGTACACTGTAAAATATTCATTTGAATATAGCAATGATAATTGTGCTTAAGTGCCATTTGGTAACAAATTATTGTAAATACATTTACTGCATTCTTGTTTTCTGTGTGATTTAATATCCATTAAATGGTGTTTTACTGAATTGTTTGCAATGCTTCCAATTTATACAACATAGTGCTGTATTTTTTAATGTTAAAAATGGCTTCTCTCTACTACAATATATTGCAATAGGTTTTGCTTTTACCTTTTTTACATCGTACACAACATTTAGTATTACTAATTTGTAATTTTGTGTTGGTAAATTCCTGTAAAACTTTCTTTTCTACATTCATTTGGCATTTAATTTTGTTATTGAGAAATTGCTTTTTATTGACATTTGAAGAGACAATTATAGCAGGGCCACTTTTTAACAAAGATCATACAAAAATGTCATTACATAGTTTTCTTTACATTAAAACTATGTCTCTTGTTTACACACTGTAGCCAAAGAACGTTTACATTTTGGATGATGTTTTAAATTGAAATCTGAACAAAAACTATTATTTTCAGTACCCAGCCATGCATCAGAATGCAGGTTGTGTTTTTGAAGGAGCATAAACATTAAGGTAAACTGATTTAAATGCATTGATGACAGTTAGCAGAAGAATGCAAGTTCATTTCTGACATTACGTTAGCATGTGTATTGTCTAAAGTAAAGCTGTAGCTGTTTATGGAAGTCAACATTAACCATTTATATGCTTTTGAAATCAGCATTTCTCATCAGACTTAAAAATGTCAACGGTTGGGGAAAATAAAAAAAGAGAAACAATTACATAGAAGTGTACACGATGTCCTCTTTAAGATAGTTAAACGCGTGTTATTCCTCCTAACTCTCACGCTGAAAGAGATGGAGAGAGAGAGGGACAGTGCCCGGTGCTTTCACTGCGCTCTCTCCTCATCCCTATCGACGGCTTCCTCTCAGCTCGAGTTGCAGATGTCAGAAACATGGCTGGCAGAAATGTTGGCCTTCTGATTATGCAAATGGAGCTCTCCACTGATGGGCATGTTCTGTTTTGGGATTCCCAGCCCCATGTCACCAGTCAGATTGAATTTGAGGAACTTTACAGAAATTGTCACCGGAATCAGAAAGTGAGTGTCCTCTATGCCACTTTCAATTTGATCAAATAAGAAAAATAGTCACATGCTAACAATATAAATAGTTTAATATATGTGTGATCTGAAATGTCTTATTCTCGTTCCAAACAAACAGTAAAATGTGATTTTATTTTTCATTCATCATAAGATGTTTTTAACTCATAAAATATCTTTGCTAATTTTATAATGCAATATTAGCTGATTATTTAACATGTTTCAAAATTGAATGTTGTGTTATGAAATGTAATATCATTATTATAATTAAATAATGAAATGTTGATTAAATCAAGTGACTGGGAGCTAAGTGTTTTTGCTTGGAGCTGTGAATAAGAAAATGAAGGATTCTTTAGCCTCTGAATAAATGAATTTCAATTAAAGTGTTTAATCAACAAGAGGAAATTCACTGTATATTTTGCATTATTCTTCTAACAGCTCCTCGTGTGTTGAGTCCTGACAGTTCTTCCTGCAAGCGAACATTAATAGTCATGCTTCATCTGATGTCACACAAACCAAGCAGAACACTTTTTCAGCCTAAGACTATCAGAATTAAATTTAGGGCCAACAGTTTGATCCAATGACAAGAATGTGTTTTATAATTCAAATTAATAGAAAAAGTACATCATATATTTGCATTTTTAAGACTATTTGAATCTTGTTATGAAAAAAAATTCATTGTATATTATTTCCTTAAACACTTGATATTGTAATTTACATAGTCATGCCCTGAATTTTAACTAGTCAAAAGAAGTTAAACAAATAAAATTCTACACTTAAGTCTGTATCAACACCATTGTAGAATAAAAAGGTAACTTAGGTGAAAAGGGTTTAATTAAGTCAGCACTGTTGAAGCTTTAGTTCATTTATAAAATATCATAATAAACCGTAAATTCCAGTTCTATCTTGCATAACTTGATATAATTACAAATTATTTTTACTGCCATAATGTATTACTGTATCTTAAATTAATAATTAAAAAAGGCATAGTTTATCTTGTTGACAAAGACCCTGTTGTGTGAAAATCTCATGTGCAATGACATTTACAGAGAAAAGGTGCAGCCAAAATCTCCTAAATTTAAGGAGGACGATTTCAATATTCATTAAATGTTCGGTGCGGTTCAGTTCAGCAGTTTTGATGAAGCATTAATTAGCAGCCGGGGGGAGAGCTCAGCAAATAAGCAGCTGAATAGCTAATGAATGTGTCTTTGTGGGCTTTTTTTCTTCTTTCTTTTTTTTGGAAGGGTCGGCTACCAGCGCCCTGATCACCTTCTCTTTAACCAAAGACGATTCACAAAGGTCAAGTTCACAATCTCAGAGAAGAGCCTTCTGTTGCTGTTACTGAACCATTTATTTAAAAAAATCACAACCAAACTAATTTGTTTTTGCTCATTTTATTATTCAAAGTGACTTTTTAAAACTTTTTTCTACCTTACTGACTAAAAAGTGCTTATTAACAGATCAATGATTTTTTTAAAATGATGTTTCATTTTATAGTAACATGATTTAATTTATCAAAACTATATACAGACAATTCCAAATTTTACCAAAAATGAAATATTAAGAATAATGTAAAATTCTTTTTCAAATTAACGATTTTTTAACTCTGTCCAGATTAGGACAAAAATATACTCTAAATAGAGAATAAGTAACACTTAAACTAAGTTAAAATATGTATGAGGTTATTATCTGAATTACAATGTACTTTGTAATAAATGTAAATAATGTAAATAACAAAAACTATTGCAACTTTTTCAATTTTTAAACAATTGTTTACATTTTATTTTGTTAGTAATTTACGTGTTAATTTAAGCAAGTAAGCATTAACTAAATTAAAATAGGAGTGTAAAATAGGACCAAATAGCGTAAGAACAGTCAGTTTAACCAATAATAAGCTGTATAAAATGTAATAACCCTATTAATATTATTGTTCTCACATGTTTACTGTAATATAATATAATATTGAAGAGTTTCTTTCTTTTCTAAATGATAACATTTACCTTTAAACTTACATTTAACCTTTATTCTGTTAATATGAAACATTATTTATTGTTTTTATTATTATACATTCAAAAAGCTTATATAAGCATTTCACAAAGTTGGTATGAAAGAAATCATAAAAAGACTTTATTCCATGAAAACAGAATCCAATTCCTGCAGCCTCTGCTTTAAAACTGGGAAAGTGATTTGATGTTATTTGATGTGTTTGTGTTTGCTCCGAGGATTTAGAGGCTCAGAGCCCAAAAAGATACGGATAAAGACTACAGCCCAAAATAAATGATACTGTTACTGTGGCATTAGCTTTAAGCCTGGTGGCCATATTTGAATTGTATCAGTGAATTGTAATCAGGTATTTTAGCTTAGTCAAGCTCAACCTGGGCATCTGCCACCTGCTTACGGTAGACAGAGGCTGTGTGAAAGTGTGTGTGTGTGTGTGTGTTTCTGTGGAAGGGAACATCTCTGTTCTCATGCAGGAACTCGCCTTAAAATCACTAAATCTCTTTATTTTGATGCGGATCCACGAAGCTGAAATCCCAAGTAAACAGCAAACTGGGGAGAGAGCGCCTGATGTCCTGTTTGTTCTCAGTCTTAGGCAAAAGAAATCATGATGTTTTCATTTAGAATTCAATTGATACTCACATCACCAAACCAATGAGATGTGTAACAAAGAGGACCAGTTCTTAATCCAGGCGGCAGGAGAAAAGAGCAGTGTGCGTGCGTGTGTGTGTGTGTGTGTGCGGGTGTGTTGTGTGTGCGTGTGTGTGATGACCCCAGTGACCCCCAGCATCTGCTGTTGCCCTGTGTCCATAAAACTATTTTAAAAACTGTCTGTAAATGATCGGAGTGGGTGAATGGTATGTTAGTTTTTTGTAAACTATGGAACATTATGAATATATCGATTTTAGATGGTTTTAGATTTCTGCTGTTTTACTGTTTGCTGTTTTAATTTCATTTAATTTAATTTTTCTTCCATCAAATGGCCTCTTGGGGCAAGCTAAACGAGCCATTCACATAGTCTTCTCATGCTCTCTTCTCTTCTCATGCATATATATACACACACACATATCAATTTCTAAACTCATTCGGCCGGTTTCTTTTGAAACACATAACATTGTCTGGATATACTCCCCCATCTTCCCATTTTTTTTAATCAAAAATACTGAAGTAACAGTTTAGCTAATATTTTACTATGATAACTTGTTGCTTATGTTTTGGAGACAGACTTTTGCCCATTTACCAAAACGGATGTGTGGATAGCTAAACTCACACAGTCTGTATTCAGACACCTATAGTTACAGATGAACATATGGCAATAGGTTAATAAGGCCCAATGGCAGACTTACAATTAGGTAGGTGACTGCCTTGGGCCCCAACGTTTTACGGCCTCCCTTACCTTGGGTTGCCACCCATCCCTTCATGTAAAGAATTGTTTTAAATTAATTAAACAATTAAATTGCTTGGTATGGTTCTCTATTAATTATCTTAAATACACCAAATGTAAGCTTGTTTTCCACAATATTTCCATTAAAGTTCAAAATAAAACAGGCAGTTTACCTTAAAAAGGTTTGTCAAATTATACATTTTCTCATTTGACCCCAAATGTTAAGTCATTTGTTGTAGAAATGTACATTTTAGCAAATTATGTAATAAAATAAAATAAAAAAAACCCTTGGGTCTGCACTGATAGGGCCTGTGGTCCTACTCCACAAATTATTCCTCTGAGACCTAAATTTATGTAAAAACTCCAGTTTCAACTATTAAAAGCATATTTGTTATTAAAAGGGGTCCAAGAGCCAGTTATTGCTAAAATTTGTAAATAGCAATATAAACGTATGCATGTTAAAGTACTGAATTTATTGGTTTTGAAAACCTAAGAACAAAAGGAAATTAAATGTCTAATCACAGAATTGATCTGAGAAATCTAAATATTAAAAAAAACTCATTCTACCACATTGTTTACCAATAATTAAACGTGTATGTGATTGATTATTGCACAAATATCTGTCTGTTGTCTGACAATAGACGCACATTATAATTACATATTTCAATTCTATTTCTTACTATTTAGCTCTAGCTTAAGTTTGGCAACTGTAAAAATAACAATCACCGCATGAACGTTCCACAAGTCCTACTTTATTTATAATGCTTTTGTTCTTTAAAATGTAAAAGATGGAATACGATTAACCCATCTCCGTTCCGTCACCCTGCTATAATATCATTCCCCAAACATCTTAAACCTTTTTTTCTCTGAAATGAAAGACATCTCACTTGCTTCAGCCCACACTCTCTTTTCGTTTCTTTCTGCCTATCCACTCACACCCTATCACAATCCATTACCACAAATTAGAGCTCAATAAAATTGCTATTCAGAGATAATTAGTGGCTGGTTTTGTGTAGCGGGGTCGCTTGTGTGATGGGAAGGGAGCTGTTTTAGGGGGCCTCTGCAGCTGGGGGTTGGGGGAGTGAAGTGTGACCCGGGACCCCTCGTCCTGCAAGCCCCTGAACCCCCTCACATACCTGCTGAGAAACAGAGCACTTAGAAACCAACCATATTATTTCAATCCCTTCTGTTATTTCTTTCTTTCGATTAAAAGCGAGGGTAAATTAGCAAGCAAAGAACATTGCTGATTATGTAGAGTAAAGGCGAGAATCCGCACTTAATTAGAGAAAAGCTTTTCTTCTGTTAATCATCACATGGGAAACAATGAGTTTTCCATAGAGTAAAATATTTTTGGAATTTCATTGTTCCACCAGCATTTTTTGTTAGAAAGAAAAACCACAAAATAAACCATTTCCCCAAAACACTTTTGTTCTTTTAACTTATGTATTTGTATTTTCTGAATTGTGTAATGAACTGTGTTTTGATTAGCTTGTCATCGTGTCATTAAATTAATGTCTTTGATTATCATATTATCACATTATCTTCACATCCATTACTTTCACTGATGCATCAAACTCTATTCAGAGCATTTCAAGCTTGTGAGAGACACTGCAATCATTAAGTTTGTTAAGGCAAGATCTTTTGGAACGGGAATTAAAATGCATGAGCATTACTAAATAATTAGCACTTTATTTATACTCAGCATTTCATTACTTTTACCAAAGTTTTAAATGTGTCAATATTCACGATACATTGATATAGTTTAAAGAGAGCTAATCCTCTAATTTTGCTTCAAAATTATGACTGCACATCATTAGCTTGTTGTTTTCAGGTACAATGTCAGACACAAGTTAAAATCCTTTTTACGTGTTTGTGTGACATCTGCTAGACACTGAATCCGAAGCTCTGCGGAGAGCATTCGAGATCTCTGTGACCACACTGCAGAGCCAGAGGCACTGGACACAACGGTCACCATGCATCAGCAGTCAAGAGGAATGCTTTTCCCAGTCAGGTGGTCTGTCTAATAAGGGCAGAGTGCCACCTTTACCCCGTTGCCCAGCGGACAGTAAAAGCCTGTGGGCTGCCCAATCTAGAGGTCAGAAAAGGATGGCATGTCATATAAAACACTTTTTTATTGCTGAAGCCAATTCATGTAATGTTACTGAAAAGAAGACACAAAATAGGGTTTTGTGAATAAAAAACACATGTTAAATGTTAAAACAACATCAGTTTACATGCTTTGAATATAATTATCCGCAAAGTAACTTCACAATTTTGTATCTATATTTATTGATATTATAAAAATAATGATATAAATCACATTTATAATGCATTTATAATTATATAAATCATTTATATTGTTATATTCTAAGAACAATCTGTGTGTTGTACTTGTCAGATGAATGATCAGTATCAGTAGTATGTTTATCTAAAAAAAAATTTTAAACATTGTTTAAAAAGGATATACAAACAAAAATATAATTTCTTCTCCTCTTAAGGGCAACAAGTTGGCAATACAAACCGCACATATAAATGTCATTTCAATCCATAAGTAAAGATTTTTTGTTTAAAAGTTAACATCTATTTTCTAAATTATTTTTCTCATATTGTCTTCAATAATATGTAATCAAGTAATATGTTTGTTTCATAAGGTCCTTTAAAAAATATCTTAAATCCAACTATATTTAAATCTTCTTCCCAAACTATTGTTACTTAATTCTAAAAACATCTTCACTTGACTCAAAAAACATACAAAATATTTCAGAACCAATTGATATTGCCTTTTTCTCTCAAAATATCTCCAAACCTTTTGACTTCTACAGCAAATGCTTAAATGTCATGAAAACATTTTCTTCCCAAAAAAACTGTAGACCCAATCCATTTTCCCATTTATCCCAAACCATTTCCTCTAAATTTTATTTGTTCAAATGAAACAAAGTGTCAAAATTCTGTTTTAGCAAAGTGTAAGAGCTTAGGACTGGACAGCCATCGATACTGAGAACAAAATCTCCCTTCAAACCAACCAATGTAAGTAATTTCCATGTAGACAGCACTGCTGCCAATATGAGTAATTTTGTAACTTATACTTATTCTAACATTTAAAAAGACAAAAAAAGATAATTTTGCACAACCCTTTATCCTGTATTTAAATTGGTAAAACTATAGCAGGTAGAGACTCAGTCAACAAAAAAGTGGGTCAGGTTATTCATCTGGCACTGGAAAACAGTATGTGAGTAAAACATGGTCCAAGCATGTAGTGGTTGCATTGCATTATTAGCAGTATAAAAGACATGGGTAAGACATTGAATTTGACTTAGGCCTATTTTGAGCCAGTCATTGGTCAAGTAAGGCAATCTTTGTTATCGTTGGCCTTTGATTAGAACCCGGTCTCGGTCTAGTCGTGTTCTGTAATTCTTTGTGGGTCTAGGGCCCTGCAAAACAACTTAAACAAGACAGAGGTGAACCAAGCAAAAAATGACGCGTGGGGAAGGTGCATACATTCTTCTCTGCAATACTCAGTTGCAAAAGATAAAGAAAGGCAGAAGACTTAGGAAGAGAAATTCAATTGGGTCTACAACTTTCTAAAATCGTCTGGACTTTAATACCAAAACATCTCAACTTTATTCTCAAAAAAATCTTAATTTTACTTTCAGAACACATTGAACTATATCCCACATAATCAGACCTTTTAATCAAATGTTTTTTTTAAATAAAGTTGTAGTGTTGAGTGGAATTGATATCAAGGTTAGATTTTTTTAGACTAGGCATTATTCTTTGTATTGTTTTTTTTTACATCGCACACTATTATTTGCTGGTGAAAAAAAATGACACAGCACCACGTTCAACAATCAAGCACTCAGACCACAGAGAGGAAGCAATTCTCCTGAGAGCTGGAACACACTTCTCTCGATGAGCAAAAACTGAGTCAAACCATTAATGCACATTAGTCATACATTAAATACAAGCAAGCCATCAGCATTAAGGCAAAACTGTCCAACTGACTGTGGGTCAGGTCTACCTACTTTATAAAAATCTACCTTTCACACCGGGCCTGTACTTTTTGAATGTGAAAATGCACAAGTTTCTCCAGTCTTCACCTGAGAAGGGGTCAACCAATTTTTACTACTTATTTTGGCAGCCTGTGTTGATTATTCTGCCAAATTAAAGCACATTAGATTTTTAGCTAATTATGGAACCACTTCACAGTTCAAAATATGCAAATTGCTGTTCAGTTCTTTCAGTAGTGTGCTAATTTACAGCTTTTTAAAATGTATACTAATGTGGGCAAAAACTCTGTAAATGGCTCTGTGGACAGAGAACGGGTCAAAAAAAGCAAAGCAAATCAGCCATCATCAACCCTCATGCTAATTCACTTCAAATAGCATATACTCTCAATAAAAGGTGCAAAGGTGTCACTCTCTGGAAATGAGCATGTTTGTACTTCATATAATGTTTTTAAGACCTGAATGTGGCACTTTAGCTACATATATTTTTGTACTGTGTGATATATTTTCTGATGTTTTCTTAAAGAGCCAGTATTATGACTCCTTGAAATTAGTATTTCACGGCATGAGTAAAATCCAGATTTAGCTTTATTCGTGAAAAGTGTTTGTGTGTCAAGCTATCGTCTTTAAAAAGAAAGAGTCGACTCAGATTTGCTAGAACAAGTGTTTTTGAAAAGTGACTCAAGACAAACTTTACTAAGCTCCTCCCACTGCTTACAGAAGGTTACCTGGGAAGGTGTTCCCCAAACATAGCTGCTCTCAGTTTTGATTCGATTGCTTCATGCCAAGGAACAGTTTTTTTTTGTGAGGGATTTGCATCTCTATATTCTCTGATAAGAGAAGAGGTTGTAAGGGAGCAATGCAGGTTCATCTTTTCACCTATACCTCAGGAGTACACCACCCACCTGTTGTTGTGTTCCCACCATTTTTCACAAGGACTGCTTTGCAAATCTATATGTGTTAAACTCAGGTTTCACAAAAAGACTTTTGATAAAGAATGCTTCAGTTCCCACTTTATTTGGACCAACATATTTCTCCCAGTCTAAACCGGTACGTTTGATGCAGTCAACCGGTACAGTTGGGGTGGAAAGGTGGCACAGTGGTGGAATTGGTGGTTCTGTAACCAGAAGGCTGGTGGTTCAAACCTCGCCAGTTTCATTCTGCCGTTGTGGCCCTGGGCAAGCTACTTCACCCTCATTACCCTGTATGGGTGAGTGTGACTGATGTTGGGTGTTTAGTGGTGGTCAGGAGGCCATAGGTGCGTAATGGTAGCCACGTTCTGTCAGACTGCCCCAGGGCTGCTGAGGGCTACCAAGGTAGCTTATCACCACCAGAGTGAGAATGTGGAGTGAATAAATAATGCTCTGAAAATTGTAAAGCATCTTTGAGTGTATGGAAATGCTGAAAAACTGTATGTAATTGAAGGTATTATTTATTATAATATTGATATATTATTTCTGAATGCTACATCTCACAACAGTAGACTTGAGTCTAACTACCAATTGTTGCAGAAGGGATCACATAACAAGGAGTTTTGTATGAATGAGTGGCAAAATGAATCATTTTGAAGTCATTGAAAACATTGGGTAGAAATAAATACATATTATAACAGAATTAAAGTGTTTTTTGACCTTGCATTGATGTCATACTGTTTTCTGAGACACCAAAACACAAATAATGAACATTTCAGAAGCACCGTACTGTCTCTATAAATGCATATTTAAAAAAAAATAATAAATCTAAATGTCCACAATATATATGACATATATATAGACTTTTGGGATTCTCAAGTGTTCTTGTTGTTTACCGAATATGTGCTTGGACTAAAAGTACAGGGAGAATTGAGACTCCAAGCAAGATAAGAGTAGTTTGAGGAAAAGATTTGTCTAAATGAGAAAAGGCTCTTTCAGCTAAAATAGTTTTGAATATTTATAATATTTAGCAAAATAAAAAAAATAAAAACTTTAACGTTTACTAACAAAGACAACACAATATATTAATATAGGGCTCTGTATGTAAAAACATAATCTCTTAAAATCACCTTAGAATCTAATATTATATTGAAACCAAAACTTGTATTTTACAAAAATGACTTTTAATATGCCAAAAATGTTTAACAATGTCTAAAAGTATTTAATAGAACAGTTATACAATTACATTTGTAGCTAACCATTAATTCATATCATACAGTCCCACGAAGAGACATGGCGCATGACCTCTCCGACCAAGCTCTTGGGTACACATGAAGTCACCCAGGGCTCCTTCTTCAAGGAGGCTCTGCCTAGACATTGAGATGATTGACATCATGCAGTTTCTCCATACACCAGCGAACTGTAGTGTCAAGAGCACCTGTCAAAAATCAGTCAAATGCCATCATCAAACAAACACCTCACCCTGTCGTATCACTAACAAAGTGCCAAAGATGCCCAGAGTGTTGCGGCAAAGGGTTTACTCTTCCTGACAATGCTCATGCCAGGCCCTGTTCCTATTTACATAGCAAAAGGTCACAAATAGCCTCCAGGCCTTCAGTTAATTAGAGAGTCCTTTTAAAAGGAAAGAGAGAGAATGAGAAAGATAAAAAAGAGAAAAGAAGCCGTTATATAAGACATTTCATCTGCAGCTTCCTTTGGAGAGAGGACGTGTCATGTTGTTCTGAGGGGGTGGTAAGGCGCCGAACAGAATGGCAGGGTTTGGTTGAGCGTGTGACGTTAGCGCAAGGCCAAGTCAGGCTGTGAAACATCCCCAGATTTTACTGTTGTTGATTTTTTTTTTTTTGAGAGGGGGATCATTTTGCATCGTCTGTTCAACAGAGCCTTCTGCATCTTGGAAGTGTTCTCCGATGTGCTCTCCATCCTCTTGGAATATGGTGACCATGCAATGATATTCAGATGACCGGGTTCGTATGATCCTGCTTACCCAGATAAGCGAATCAACCTTTATAATTCAATGTGACAAGCTGACAAGAAAAATGAGTGTAAAATTTTATACTTATATGAATTTTTGTGTCAGTTCGCCGTCTGTGCACTTGTTTATCTCTGAGTCCATAGCCGAGGGCTTCTTTGTGCCCGGTTCAAATGCACTTTGTTTCCAGGCCTTCAAACAGATCGCCCTTCGCCCTAGTGAATTTGTTGATTAATTTTGGATGCTTCCCTTAATTAGCACCCCAAAGGAAGAGAGTGTTTCCTCGCCTACGTTGCATTGAGAAAAAAAGTAAATCTGAGGAAGAATGACCCTGAGGAGACAGACGTGCTGATGTCCGAAATGACATTACAGGAGCCACCTCTCGCCTTCGCCCGCTCTCGCCCTCTCCGAGGATGAGTAGACCGGAATCTAGGCAATGCCTGAGGAACTCCTAGGCCTTTTAATCAGTGGCTGGAAACAAGCCTCCTATTAGTCTAATTTCATTCTCATTCCCGATGACAAAGACCAAGCCACACAAGATGCCACCCGACGCCTGAAACATGCTAGGCTTGTGCCAGAGCTAGTGCCGCTGGGCAGTAATTGGTGGCAGTTTAACTTCCAGGGAAATTGGCAGCTGACGGATGGGGGGTGAAGTAAAAATGGGATTGGTTTTGGAAATCAGATAGAATTTTCCTAATTGGGTTTGTAAAGCCACCATCACTTCCTCTGACAGCCAACTCGGCTGCGCGAGGAGCTCCAGGCGAGATCTCTAGCTCCACGCCAACTTTGAAGACAGGGACATTGTTAAAAAAAAGAGAGAGATGGAACAAAATCAGACAAAAGACCTTACCGACCATCCGCTTCACCTAGGGGACAATTAAACTCATGTGTCCAATCCTTCTTTGAAATGACATTGCTTGTGTTTGCCTCAACTACATTGACCTGACTTAAACACAAATCCACTTTATTCAAGGTTGAGCAAATGAAACTTCAATCATGCATATTTTTTATTAAAAGATTATAACGTAAATTTAAAAACTTTCCAACAACTCAGCATGAACACATAGAGACTACATTCACACAGCAGGTTAAAGTGTCCTTTATAAAACATATTTTGATACTTGAGCACTATCTATTAACAGGTTCAGAGTTACTGTCATCTTATTGTCTGTTCCATGTTAGGTCTGCGCACAAGGCCCAAAACCAATTTTTGAAAGTCACAAAGCACTGTTTGGTGTTATGTCAATCTGGACAGTACTTGTAACTCCGATTCAATCTTCTTTTGGATTTGATCTGGTTACATGAAGAAACTCACTGTTAAACGTATACATCAACAGGGCCAATAAGATAGTTGTGAAGATAGTTGTGGCCTTCTGTTTAATGAATTTGATTGGAGATCAGAAGGTCACTGGTTCCATCCTCAGATCCCTAAAGTTGAAAGAGGACTGTGTGATGAAACACCTTCAGCAACCACAAACACAGGCGCCTGCTTCCCAACTTCTCCATGGATGTCGCAGCCATGGCTACCCACTGCTCCGGGTGTGTGTTTGTTTAATGCTGTATGTGTACACTGGGATGGCTGGAACGCAGATAAAAAAAAGTCCAGGTATGGGTCACTCCATTGGTGGTCAAATTCACCTTTAGGTTTCTCTATTATGATTTCTTATTATTTCCAACTGTCATAAGTGAAAGTGGCGACCAATGGAGAGGTGTACAAAGTCTGGGTAACAAGGTCTGGGAAGCTTCCTGAACCAGGAACATTCCTCTTAGAGAAACGGCAAACATTGCTAATTGTCTGTTTAGTGTTCTTATGAACTAATAAAAATTCATTCATATAATAATGAGCTACTGTGAAACTACTTGGTAAGCGGCCAATTCATTGAAAAGCTCCTCCCAAACCTTAGCTTATTGATTATAATGATTACAAAGTATTTTGGGTTTATACATGAAATCTCAATAAAGTGTCTTCTGTTTTGGAAACTCTTCTCTTTGCCGAATTTGTTGGATATTTTTTTTATTTGGCAGTGTGCAATTTCAGTAGAGAGTACAGTGAAAGTTTAAGACACTGTCCTTCTGCTTTTGCAACTCATTTCAAAAACACAATTTTCAACCATTTAAACCAATAGATGCAACAAAATGCAGAACCTTTGAGGGATTACAGAGTCTGGAGCCTGAAATGCAGTTTCATACTTTTTTTTAATAACATAGTGCAATTTTGTGACATCATTATGTAAATGAGCTTCCATTCAAAAACTTTACAAGGTCACAGGAGTTATTTCACAGCATTCCCTAAATGTCTCTATTATGTTTTGAACATTCATATATTTTAAAGAAAATTAAATACAATCCAAAAATGTTATTTTCAGATTAGGAAGGTATTAACTTAAAGCTTCTGTTACGGAATGCGTGGAGACATGGACACCTGTCAACCAAAATGGGGGTCAACTTAAATCCCAAAAGGTGGTTTATAAAAAAAACAATAATAAACAACAACTAAGATGAAGTGAGCTGTGTAAGGGGTAGTCCGGGGCTGTGTGGTGTCCAGACGGAAAATAACATGGCAACTGGCGGGGGATGCGATGACGGGCATTGAACGATGGGTTCTCAATAGAATACCGGAAATCCATGTTGGTGTACCTGGGTGGTTCATTGTCCTCATTGCTGGTTTTGCTGGTGTCAGCCGTTGGTTCCCTCTTTGGAGTTGGTCGAGGGACTAAGTTGAACTGACTCACTCACGTCTTGGAGAGCCCTTTACACTCCCTCTAACAAGCTGCAGGTGGTGCTGAATGACATTTCTATGATGACACTCAATGATCTCCAGGATTACCAACTAAACTTTCTTTCATGACTAAAAAGATTTTTCAAGGGATTATTCAGAGAGCCAAGCAACCAAGATTAACCAAGATTTTGTGGCCATAAGAAAACAGAGGTATAGGCCCCGAAGCTTTTTGAAAGTTAATCAGAATCAAGTCATTACAGTCCATCTTCTTTTTAATGTGGCTGTGTTGCTATTTTTTTTCCTGTCCTGATTTCTCTTTCTTCTAATTTTTCCCCTTGATTGATTTTATTTTGAACTTTTTCTTCTTCTCCTCTTTTCTCCTGTGGCTGTGTTTTTATTTATCTTCCATTCTCTTCTCATTCTCTCATGCTCAATAACTAAATCATAAACGAAACTCTGAATTTGCGAACTAACAGTGGTGGTGTTTTGCATTATTAAGATTATTCTAATAGCTAATCGTACTTTCAGTCAGTGCTATAGTAAATGATGTAACGTTAAGCAGTTTTAAACAAAATGTTTTGTTTCTTCGTTTTTATCCACTTCTCAGATCAACTCGAAGAGCTGAACTTAATTTTCAAGCATTTTCCCTCAGGAAACGTTATCAGTCAGTAAGTGTAATTACCTTTCGTTGATGTGCACCATGTGAAGGGAATTGCCCATCATTGAGTGTTGACCGGGGTGCACAGAGATGCTCCCACAAAACTTCTCAGTGATGTCATTTTATTATTGAGTTTTGAAACAATGTTTTATTCATTTGTCAATAAAAGTTAAGAATAAGCTAAAACACTTTTAAGCATTCATCATGTGGTTAAGCAGGCTGCCCCTAAAATTTGGGGGCAATTTAACCCCCTGCCTTTTCCTAAGGGTAAGTACACCCCTGGCTCCATTGTGTTATACAGTATTGATTTTTGCTACCATTGGCATGTATGTTTTCGACTTTCCACGAGTATCAACCACTTTCCCATAACTCAAAAAATTTCAGAATCTCAGAAATCTCAGCGGGTTTCCTCAACACTAGGGGATATTTTGAGATCTTCGCATGTATAAACTACCTGCTTCCTGTAAAACAGACGAGCATGTTACGACTGCTTCTTGAATTACAATCGGCCCCTTTGTGACACTTGAAATAAAGTAAAAAGAAACATGAAGTGCTAGTGTAATTGGGATATTTTGGAGCATCCTGTTTCAGAGCAACAGTAAACTCTACTGAAATGAAGCCTGTAAAAGAAGAGGGGTGGCTCACAAGAGATATTCGCCCTGACTGCACACCCCCCTCAAGCAACCCATCACCTTGTTGTCACAGTGACACGACGGGACCATCCGTGACGGGCCAGCGGTGATAGTGGTCTGATCGAGAGGTATAAGTAACAAATGAGATCAATTAAAGACTCTGAGAGGGGCACCTGCCTGGAGCTCCGGTTTCCCTAAAACGATCCCACCATCTTTGTTTCCTGCAGCAGGATTCCATTTGCAATCTCATCACTTCCCCGGCTAACAATGCAGCTGATTGTTCCCTAATGGAGAGGGAGCTCCAGAAGGAAAGCCTCTTCTCCAGACCTCGGGGTATCGCTAGCATCAGGGGCCCAGATCAGGGATGAGGGACTACACTCATCCAAACGACTGCAGCCAGTGCAGTCGCCCAACTCAACTCTTCAGGCTCTCATTAAGCTTAATTTGTAACAAATTTGTAACTTTGACTCTCCCAAAAAGAGGCAGAGGCTCAAACCAGAGGCTGCTGTAGGGGAATAATGGGACCGAAGAGGAGAGATACCTTACAATGAGCTGCCCTGTTAAATTTTAGTGCTTTATTATGTGCCATACTCTTCATTAGCCATATGTTTTATTGATTAATCTTAAATCTTTGGGTCAATCCATGCTCTGGAACATCTGACACATGAACACATGTACAAGTGAATTTGAGCAACTAGTTGAGGGAAGGAATTTCATAACATGGAAGTCAAAATTTAATCATTGTTTTACTGTTTAGTGTATTTTATGATTGAAGTGAAATATGTGTCTAATTTGTATTGCTCAAATATCTCTAAACCTCTTATCAAAATGGGTTCAGTTTGTTGGCTAGTTGTGTTCTCTTTATGCTAAAGTAGATTTTTGGTAATTGGTTCCAGTTTGTTTATAAGTGTTGTTTTTGTTGATGCATATTTTTCTCGTGACAGCAACGAAACGATGACGAGCTAAAAATGTGTCGGTTATAACGAAAACGTGAAGAGTTTTTGTTTATGAAAAGGTTTTGAGCAAGATACATCCCCACACTTTACTGGAAACGTATAATGTATATATTTTGCATATTGCAAGCTAAAGAGTTGTATTTGTGGCTTATTAATAAACAGATGATACAAAAAAAAGTTAATATAGAAAAATTGTGAACTGCTTGTAAAGAGCGTCCAATGTTGCACCAATCAGGGTCAGACAGTTTTTAGGTAATTCTGTGCAGAATTTTTGGAAAGTTCTGTGGAACACTATGGAATGGTAAAAAAAATCAAGGTCTGATAGTATGCAACACTGTAACACTGTGTTGTAAGCACGAACAATGTACAACTTCAAAACACAAGATAAATGTAATTTAATTGAACATTTATAAATAAAATACACAACCGAGATTAAGAGCAAAGATTAAAAAGGGCTGCTTGCCATGTTTCACTTGTAAATGATAAAAAGAAGGTTTACCTCTATTACATAAAGTTTGTACAATCCTTTGAAGTTAATTTGACATTTTTCTCTACACCATCTGTAGATTGAAGCAAACTGAGAAAATCTAAATTGGGAAAGAAACCATGCAGCACACTCCTCTAACTCTGTTGTTCTGAAAGAGTTTCTTGTCATGTAACTCTTGGTCCAACGAAGGGTCAAGATAGACAGCACTGTTTTGCAACTCTACAATTACACTGCTCCTAATGTCAGACAGAGAAATGCTGCAAAATCACAGAGGCTGAATCCAGAATAATGAGGGATCAGAGTAACCGCACTGAGTGTGTCTGTCTGAACCGGCAGATGATTGTGATGGCCTGTCTGTTCTTCTCCTCAATTCATCCAGCACCGTCTGACTGCTCTGTTTACCATAACCTTGCAATCAGCCCACCTGACAGTGTACCATTACCCATGGAAACAAGCCTGGTGTAATTTCAGGCACTGAGCAGTCCACGAAAGAGACTGGGGCTGATGGTGGATTGATGGTTTGCGCCTCTGTTATCTTTCCCCCCTAATTTGTTTTCAAGAACTGTGATTTACATTTCAGTTGGATTAAACCTTTTAATGTATCGCCAGCGTGAAGAGGGCCTCTCTGAACATCCCCTCTATCCCCTCCATCTTCGGTCCAGATTTCAAACGACACATTTTCAGCTCTCAAGTGAAGAGGATTACAATTACAATTAAAAATCAAAAGCCCGAGTACATGTCCACGTAACGACTACCCATCAGCCTTTATGCTGCTGGGGGAAGAGAGGCACTGTACCTCCACAGCGGAGCAGCACTGGGCGTTTCTGACACAGCTATTCTGTTTGTTACGCAAGGTGTGTTGTTTTAGATGAAAGTAGAGCCAGCCAATGACATGCTAATGTAAGTCACTTGGCAGCAGGTAAAAGAACATCGAGACAGGCCTTTTAAAAACAATGCTGCAGTTTAGTTCAAGTATCTACCTTGATGTTCTTTAGTGATGTTCAAACGTAGATTTTTATATATTTTGGTTGATGATGTTTAATGTAGGTGTTTTATAAATGGAAATGTCTTTTATATACACTTATACATCATACAATTTTATGAAATTATGGTAAAATACATGTAAATACACATATTTTCCTTTTTGATTAAGAAAGTAAATAAAAAAGAATGAAGAAATAACTGAACTTATCTTCTTCATCCCCCTCTTGGTTAGTAATCTGTAGACATGCACTCTGCTGCGATAACCTATAATGTAAATTATGATATTTAGGAAAATCTCTCCTGATTATTCATTATTTTGTCGTTTTCCTACAATTCTTGAAAAGCTAAATGTCATTTGGAAAGATACGGGCAAAAACATTTCCATAAAATATTATTTAAATAAATTCATATTCTCTAAGGCAAGTCGATTTTGCTTCTGTGACAATTATTCATTATTGTGATCATTTATACTTCTATGTTAATACGTAATCCAGTTTTCCATATTGCTTTTATAATATTTTAAAATTCGTAAATAACTGTTTTAGCAATATAGTGTAATCAAATATATAAGTAATATATAGTAATAATAAATATAGTAAAGAAAAAAAATTATGTAGCTCTTTGCAAATAATACACAGTGCACAAATCTAAATCAACTTAACTTCACTAACAATTTCACTTATAGTGTCAAAACTAAAGGGTCACAAAACATGTGAGATAAAAGTTGTTTAATTTCACGAATTCACTTACATCAAATTGCCAGTCGCAAGTGTTTTTGGCAAACAAAAAAAAGCCTACTTGGAAATCTGTCTGAAGAATGGCCCTTGAGCCTTGGTCCGAGAACCCCGTCACGAGAATAAGAGGTGAAAGAGTGGTGATCAGTTTTTGTTTTAAGAGGGAATTATCTTTTTTCACGTCATTAAGGGATATTTTATAGCTTGTTAGTTTTCATAGTAAAAAAAAATCTCTTTACCTCTCTTTTAATATTTTTACTTCATGTTTTAAACTAATTCAGTGATTATGAATTATCACTTTATGAATGCCAGTCCATGACATCTCATGTCCTGGTTACACTTGCTTTTTGATATACAACACTCTGTAGCAAAAGTTCAATTAACTTGACTTTCTGTTGTAGAGACATTCAAAAAAACATTAAACAAAAAGAAGCTTGCATTCTAGTGTATAACATTACCATTCGTTATTCAGGTTTTGTTTTTTCAGCAGTTTCTCCAGGGAATCACACACTCCTTTACCTTCATTAAAGACCAATTTAGTTTAAGTTCAGTAGCACCTTGTTTTATGAACTGAAACATGAGGTTTGAAACACATGGCCCTTTAAGTAAAGCCATCAAAACTTGGGCCTTATTCGTGTTTTCTCAAGAACATAACATAAAGAGTTTTCAATTTCCTATAAATACAAATTCTCTGCGGAAAACAATCAGTTATAACAGGGGCTGGTTCCATTCATCATTAGAATTTGGAACAAAATATAAATGTGGTATTCAGTGGTTTAAGAAAATGTACTAGGTACATTTGTACTAGATAAAATTATAATTTTGAAATTGAGAAATCTTAAATCCCATTCAACATGAACTCATATATATATATATATATATATATATATATATATATATATATATATATATATATGTGAATCCAAATGCTTTACCACTCATAGATGTTTTATGCAAAAAAAACACAAACATGATTCATTACATATACATAACAATTGTCTAATAATTGAATAATTGAGATGCTTCGTTTAATTTCAAATAACCAAATCAGCTCAACAGATGCATCCATTGCTTTGCTGTTTTACTTTGTATTTAGTTGATAGGAAAAAAATGTAACACGTGTGCGGTATTTGCATTACTATTACATATGGAAAAGGATTTACATTGTCTATGAAACAAGTGATATAAACAGCATACATACAGTAATTTATATTAGTGTGTTAACCTTGTTTCATCACGTTTATCATTTAAACATTGTTACGTGTTTATATTATTGTTACTCCAACAGTGTTGTTGAGTCTATTTCCATTTGTTTTAATATTTACACAACCAAAGGATTTAAAATTATATTCGTTTGTATGATTTATATTTATTTGGCAAGACAGAATAGAGGTACAGAACCTACAATTGTCCCACTTCTATATCCAGCAGACTGTTTTTGATTTATATTTGGCTCGTATTTGACTTTTTTGAAAACTAAAAACTTGTTATGAAGACTGAACACCATACAACCATTTAACTCGGGCTCTTGGTCTATTATTTAAACATCTTCTGTCAAAAAGTAGGAAGTTTCAGCTTTTTCAAATCCTATAGCAACACCTAGTGGTCAAGACTCTCTCTGTTCACTCTCAATTCAAATCCACATAAATCTATTTGTTTTGTAGTATTTCTCACTTTTGAAAGAAAAAATGTATAATAATTGTAATCATGGTAATAAGATGTTTAGGGGTTATTAGTTAGATTTTGTATTGGAACCCCAATATCTCAACTTAGAAGAAAAAAATGCCCCAGTTCCAACTTCTAGAATTTAGAGAGTTTTAGAGAGTTAAATTAACTGCCCACAATATTGCAAAAAAAAAAAGACTGTTGAGTGATTGGACAGGGCTTCGTTGCTACGTGGTTTGCTGTTTATTCATTGAGTCTTTGTGTCGGGGCAGCGTATGAGGTTCAAAGCCGTGAGTATTTTAGCAGCAGTGTGTGGTGAGGAGCAGCATCTCATTTGATCTGCACTTGTAAAGCACCTGTAGCTTTGATAGGGAATCTGGAGGAGACCAAAGAGGCTCCACACTTTACTTTATTATGCATTTTTCTTATAGCATGATCTACAATTACTATGTCTTCATCCATGCAAGGATATCAGTATAAACATAACTTTAAAACACAAGATTTAATGGGGACAGAGAACATGTTTTCTTAATAGGTGGCCGAAATGATCTAGACTTATTAGATTATTCATTTTATAGAGTCTTGTTAGAATAAGAATATATATCAAATCTTTTATCACAGTCAGAACATTATACAAGCTTATTTTTAAATAATTGATTTTTCAAAATCATTGTTTTTGTTCCTCTGTGTTTTTAAAGTTTCCCAATGTCATATTACCCTGTTCCAAGATTTTATTCTCTATGCCTTAGTTTCTCCTTGTGTGTTTGATTGATTAGTTCTGTTCCTCATGAGTTCCTTCGACTATGTCCGTCATCACCTTGTTCAGTTTTGTACCCATATTTGGACCTTCTGTGTTTCTATTCATTTCTTCGCTTCAACTTTTTGTCAGAGTGACATTCAACAAACTACACCAGAAAGTGGGGTGGCCAGAACTTGAAATAAAGCATATTACTCACTTTTTTTATTGCCATTTCAGTAGAGGTCTGAGCAAGCCGGTAGAGGTCAAGATGATGTTTTTAAACTCTGTATCACTCTTATGATTGTGTTTGTATTTGTTCTTGTTGCTATTTTCCTCTCCTTGGAATTCAGTCTGTCACTTACCTGCACCTCATTCCTCTAGTCTGATGTTTCCTTATTGGTGAGTTCCAAGATTCCTTCATTACTGTAATCTAAAGTGTGTCTGCTGTCAATGCAAAATCTGAAATAACCAAACTATGAAAAGAATTGGTGGATTAATGTTCAAGCAATGAAACTATAAATTGATTAGCATATCTACAAATTTGACACTTTCAATTATGCAAACTTGTTGTTTCAGGTTAAGACTAGTGGTTTGTCCTGCTCGCTGGAGTTGAGGTCAATGAGTAGAACACTTAGCGAAAAACAACCCTGATTCGAATACCGAGCCTGTGGTCCTTTTATGTACCTCCCCTACTCCCACTTCACTTCACAACAGAATCTTCAATGTTCTATCACAATAAAAAAAAATGTTACAAGTACTTACTATATGCAGAAGGCTATGCAGATTAACTGTAAAAGTTAGTGTGTGAAAAATTCCCCCTGAAAAAGAAACTCAGCTCATTTGCAATATTAATGATCAAATTACACACAAAAGTCATGCAGCCCACCAGTAAAATGTGTCCACGTATTAGGAGAAATATGGCACAGTTCAAAAGTTACCATTCCCAATTCTTGACTTTTTCTGTGCTGGCTTCAGACGATGTGTGTATGTTACTGTTATGCTATGTGATACTGTAGGAGGAAAGGTGTTTGGTGCAATTAAGGGAATATCAGTGCTCTCAACGTACTCTCTTCTCTCTGTGATGATGAGCTGAACTGCCGGGTCTGTTGTTGCCTAATTCCTGCTAACAGCAGCCGGTGTAATCACACACCCCAATTATCCACCCCTGCGCCCCACTTCCCCAAGCACTTCCTCTGCACGCAACTCCTCAGCACGCTGTGTAATGAGCTTTCATCTGTCGCACCAGTGCTTATACTGGAAGAAAAGAGCACCTCAGTCACAGATCAGGCTGTTATTCGTGACTTACTTCCACGTGGCTTGATCATTATTCCCCTATTGCTACAATATTATATTAGGTTTTCCTATTAGGTAAATAATTCTGAACCTGCGGAAGGGATGTTTGGTTCTGAGACTTACATGTGAACTTTTTTTGTACCAGCATCACTTGTTCAAGGTAGCCCTTAAAGAGTGAGTGAGGAACCAGAACCCTAAAAACGCTGATCACAATCAGCATTCTCATCTGTATTCCAGATTCTCTCTCTGTTTATCCTCTTATCTCCACATGTCCTCAACAGATCAATGAGACAGTCACAGTCCTGAGCGCTGCTGCTTTTTGAAGCACTACTGGTCAGCACAGAAACTTGTCCATATTTAAAGAAGACAATGTAATCATCGGGCGTCACGGTGGCGCAGTGGGTAGCACGGCCGTCTCACAGCAAGAAGGGAATAAAGCCGACATGAAAATGAATGAATGTAATCATCATTATTGAACTTGACCATTTTGTTGATTCAGAAGTGTTTCACCTCTATACATCGATTTTCATTCTTACACATTTAAGTTTCAATCACCAGCTTCTGTGCTATAAAGTGGCACATTAATTAAATAATGCAAACCACAACTAGTGAAAGTTTCTATAAAAACTGAAGAACTGACAGGCTTTATGAGAAGCTTTCACTTTGCTTGTAGGCACAGTGTTAAAGCATAATTAGTGGTGATAATAAAATCAAATGCATACATTAGATGCTGAGGATAAGTTCTATCATTTGTGTGAAGACTGAGTGAAATGATGCAGGGATCATTTTTCTTTGACTGTCATGAATATGTATTTTCATAAAGCATTATTAATGACTGCTTGTTTAGATATTCACGGTCATTTACATCATTTTATTAGAATGTGTGAAAAAAGTTTTGACTGTTCAGTTGAGACTTTGTAAAGAGTGATGAAGTGCAGGAAACAATTACTCTAAAAGACACTTTATAATTATTCTCTGAGAGTGTTTTTAAGATTTAGAATATCTTTAAAGCAAATCACCTACAGTTGTAGTTACAAGCGGAGGAATATATATAAAAACAGCACCTTTACCTTTACTTTATGCATAAAGAGTGGTGAAGAACCTTTACTTTATTCATAAAGAGTGCTAACAAACTTTTACATTGGACACTATTGGTTTGACACATTTTTACAGGTTACGCCACAGTTAGTTCTTCAGTAACACAACCTAAGCATGCAGACACTGACTCCCATGCACACACTATACCCCATCATCTCCTAGTCCTCTGCTGAGCTGTTTGTTTAGGAATCCTGGCTTGAAAATTGTATTCCATCGACCATGCTTGCTATCAACACACAATTATCTGGGTTAATCATGTGGAACAGTGGCAAATTCACCTGGGGCTTAGGAACTAATGACATTCGCGTCTGGCCTGCTTTAGTGAAATAGCCTCACACCTGCAGCAGGAGAGAGGAGATTGCCAAAGAAAATTTGGTCTCATTTTGCCCCCCTCCCATCTACCGGTGCGCCCTCACCCCAGTTTTTTCCCGGCTCTCACTTTCATTTTCTTGCTTGTTTTTCTTTTCAAATCTTGCGACTGTTTACTCTCCCATGTTTGTCTTTCCTTCTGAGCTAGTCTGTATAAACTGTCACCTTTCCATTTTTTGATTGTTGCATTTGCCTGCCATTCTCTGCCTTCACTCAGGTGTCACTTTCACTGTTTTCATTTTTCAAACAGTCCACCAGAGTACATCAGCAAATGCGTCAGAGCTGTCATTGTCAATCGGGTGAATGATAACATTCTGATCAGCGAATCAAGACTCATCTGATAGGAAATGCATAAAACACCAGAACATCAGACGAAAGCCGAGATCTTCACATGGGCTCTGGACAGCGAGATGTGCTCACGCTGCATAATCACGAAGCGATTGTCAGCGGAGAGAAAGATGCTGTCACGACATCACCTCTCCCACAATCCGCTGGCTTTATGAAGTCATTTCAGCCAACTTCCAGCATTGGAAGAGAGTCTCATCGCTCATAATTATTTATCGATACTGTGACATACTTTTCTCATCACAAGCTGCATCCATGTGTGAAATAGCAGCGTGCCACTGGTAGATTATTACCTGTGTGATTGTGATAGGCTCCCTGTGTGCCCGGATAATCAGCAAAGCAGTGCCACAGACAAGCCTGCCAATCATTGCAGCACTGAATCAACTCAACTTTCTCTCTGTCAAAATTTTGTTTGTGACTAGGCCGAGGTAAGCTGGTAAACCATCTCACATTCATGTTGACAAACTGGCAAAGTTGCTATGAGATGCTTTACATTGGTGAATATCTGAAAATACTTTTTTAATTTATTAAGTAAATAATACTTTTCTGCCACGTTGTTCCTTCATCAAACGTGTTAAGTTGTATGTTTTTGTAATCCTGTTTTAATTTTGGGGGAAATTAAAAATGGATAAAAGATCAAAGCACCTCCCATTGTTATAGTGCTACCCACTGACCAGTCAGATGAACTGTTAATTCAGCTAATCTCAATGCAGAATGAACCTGCTGTCTAACTTGAAAGTGTTTGTTCTTCCAACAATCCTGAGTGCTGATGAGGAGCTCCAAGCAGTAAGTACAGTGACTAATCTTACATTAACAATAAATGGTGTAACATTACCCTTCATTCTATATAGGTTAAATACACTGTAAGAATTTTTAAGATATACAATGTCATAAATTTCAGAAAATAGTAACTAGATAGCATGGGATGTAAAAGAGTAGGGACTTCTGATGGAGTCTTAGCAGTCTTTATGTTTCACCAGTGAACTTATAATCCATGCCAGACTCTGAACTGTATTTAGAAGAAACTATCATATCATGTCTAGCTGATCTAATCTAACGATTATATGATGTACTATACATTTTAAAAGTTTTTAAAGTATCAATCGACATTGTTTTACAAATTCTGACACGTAAAGTTCATTCAGCTGATAACTTGGCAGTGGAAGGAATATTTGAGGTGATTCAAATACATTGTTGCCAATAAATACTACATTTTGATAGTTCTTAAGGGTGCAGGGATAGTCTAGAGGGGTCAAATAATTATTCTAAATGCTTTAAAATTGGCATGATATGCACACATTTTGTTGATGCAATCGGACACAGCTTAGACACTTAAAATGCTCCCAATAAAGCTCCCGAAACACAGTGGTCCCACTATTTAAGCCCCTCTTTTAATGGAAGCGGAGTCTTGAATAGTTCTTAAAGTGTTGAAGCTAACAAACTCTAAAATATCGCTAACTGATGTTCACCTGGCACAAAATCTCTCAAAATCAAACAATTGTTACAGGTAATTAGCTCTTCGCTATTTATATACTTAAAAGTCATAACCTGTTTAAACCAGTCCATGATCAGTGAAGAACGGGATTAAAAAGCACAGACTCAGGATTTTCATCTAATGCATGAAAGAAGGCTAACTACGATCAATTTCAAACAGTCTCACAAATAAACACACACCTTATGTACATTTATATATACATACTATATACATCAAAAAAGACAAAGTTAATTAAAAACTAAAATAAATAATCACATTTAAGGCTTAAAGGTGTGTTTCAGAACACACAAGGAAATCAAATATGACCGTGATGGTGTTATCCTCCAAAGTCCATGACATGGTTTGACAGCCTCAAATAATTTCTAAAATGTCCCTGAAGGCCCACATAATCTCTCTTTTTTTCCACTTAATGGGAGATAATACAACAGCATACTCTGATGAATCAACGTGCAACAGCGGCTTTAGTTTTATAATTAATACCGACGTTGAAAATAGATTTGTGATTTGGCAGTGCAGGTCTCTCAGTCTGATCCGCCACAAGCCAAGCCCCCGTTCCAGCCGGATCTGCATCCATTCAGCTAATCTCATTTTTTCAAAAGAGTTAATTCTTTGACTAAAGCCTGTTATCTCATTAAGAGCCCTGCCATGGGATCCGATGGCACCCTGACATCTGTATTCATTCCCTTCAAAATTAGTTCTGACACAAATTTAATGAAAAATGTCTCCAAACACAGAAGATTAGAAGACAGGCCAAGAATATCATGAAATTCTTTTCTTTCGAATTGGTTGGGGTTTTTTCTCTCCTTCTGAGGTGGTTTAGTTTAATAGCATTTCCATGCTGCCTCTGTTTTCACTTGTTTCATTAAAACCCTGTGTGTATTGAGGTCAGACGTAAATCCCTCTTTCTAAGATCCTCAAATCTTGCTGCCTGTTGGGGATTCTATGTGCAAAGCTGTGGTTAAGTGAAAGTATTGCATATTTGTTTTCTTTGTGACATCAGTTTCTTTGTTGGTCTGTTGAGAAAACCAAGTCCAAACAACAGAGGTGTTCAAGCATCTTCGCCTCGTTCTTCTCCCCTCCTACATTCCCATCACTCCTGGCTCCAGGAGAGCCAGTGCTGATAATTCCCTGGTTAAAAAAGGACATGAAAGCACTCATGGATGAAACAAACTTGGATTTAATCTTTCCCCTCGCATACTTCAAGTGCAGGTGTTGATCTTTTGCTCAGGAAGAGGGTAGAGAGCATGACACTTAAAAGAATTACTGAAAACTTGAATTAACCATCACTGTAAATATTTAAGTCCTGGGTATTTTTCAATTTAAATATTTCAAAATATATGCCAAAAAAATATAACATTTCTATCAAAACAGAAAATGTTTTTCACATAGTAACATAGTTTTTTTTATTTAGTCTTCATGATACTGTCTGCATATTTTTGAAGAAGGATTTGAAGCTGAATGTGTATGTTGATACTTTTCTTGAGTATTCAAACCTTCGAATTGAAAATGCTGGGGTAATATTTTTGGGAAAATGCAGCTGACAATGGTTGAGCTAGCTATTTTGTTCAAATTAAATTAATACATTTCAAATGAAATACATGTATTTTGCACACCTTGAAAATGTATAGCACTTTCAAATGTTATGTACAGTGTTTACATTTTCAAATGATCGCTCATTAAATACACACAATAAACATGTTGATATCACAGTCTCTTGTGGTTAACATAAATGTTAGAATAACTGTTTATGTGATGTAATGGTTATTAATTGGTAATGTAAATGATAATAAACAAATCAAAGTTTTAGCTTAAATATGTTGATCATCATTGACCCACTTAACTTATATTTAAGTTGAAATGGTTACAATATTTGACATCTTATTTATCTTATTTGCTCTGATGAATGTACAGAGGTGGCCAGGTTCATAAGCCACCTAACCTACCTTGGTTTGGCTAAGCTAACACCATAATTTGAACCATCTCTCTCTCTCTCTCTCTCTCTCTCTCTCTCTCTCTCTCTCTAAACTTTGTTTATTCTCCTTATTCCTTGAGTAAGTAAAGTATTCTAAAACTAGTATTCAACAAAAAAAAATTTTTTTTTTACTGGTTTAGTGTTTTCAGTGTCTTCATCGGTGTGTTTTTCCAACATTGATATTCAGTGAATTTAAAATTAGAAATTACAATGAATTAGAAAAATGTCAATTTTTTCAAAATTAAAAAACTTTGCTTCCAAAATGAAACTATTTTAAATAATTAAACTCTTTTTAAATTATTTTAATTATTATTATAAATTATTATTTACTGTAAAAGGTGTGTTTTATAAATTCATTTATGTATTTTACGGACACTTTACGTTCTTGTTCTCCCTGAATACAAACCTACAACTCACAATTTAAGAACTGATGAAAAGATGCATCAATGCAATGTAACTCACTTTGAGCTAAATCTTTCACACAACTGAGATTAAATGCATTGAACTAAGAACCAATTGTTGTTTTTTAAAGGGAAAATGAACTGCATGTTTAAACCTGATGCAGAAAAAGATGCAGATCAGCCATGCTTCCAGGCTCAGAGCCAAAGATGGACAGGGGTTTGTTGTACAGCTCAGCGTGTGTGACATGCTGATCTCTACGATTCTCATTAACCTGCAGCAGAGCTGAGAGGCGATGCATGGGGCACAGGGGCACACAGCAATCACACAACTCATTATGAGCCCTAAAAGAGCTGGCCAAAGAGAGAGAGAAAGAGCATGAGAGAAGAGCCGGGGCAATGATAACTCTAGCTTGCATCTCTGATATGAATTGTAAGATCCATTTACTGCTCTATGCAGCAGCAATCTTTTAGCTGTTTGAGACAAACATTTAAAATAGTAAACTATTTGAATAGACTAATTTGTTTGTTTTTTTATGTGGTGTCATTTAGGCTGGTGAAGTATCCAAAAAGTGTTTCTAGCATAAGACAATCTAGCATAAGAGGTTATCTTTCTTCCTAATCTTAACCTGGCCCCAGAATGTTGAACAAGGATACAATTATTTTCTGATTTCAAACTCATAAATGTACTCATAAATATTATTTAACTCATAAATTAACTGTACTTTAAATTGCAAATCTGATCGTTTTATGGGGGTTGACCCTATTAAAACCAGCCATTATGAATTGTAATTCATTTTAACCCACATTAGGGCCTCTTGTTTTTAAATAAACTGCAAGAATCGCTTTATAAATGTTTCAATTTTGTTTTTAGTTTGTTTTAAATTGGTTTTGTTACAAATTCATGTTTGAAGGATTCACTGCTAACATTTATGCATTGATTCTTCAAGGTAAATAGGACAAGTAGCAAATGTACCACTGAAAATATAGTTCTTTTGTGATTCTGAAAAGCTAACTGGTCCTTACATGGTAATTTTACTCCTCTTAACACAGCTATACTTGGACTCTCAGGACATCTAACAATATCATACAGTCACTATACTCCAAAAGAGACAATTCAAAGTAACCAGGGTAAAGGAGATGCAATATCGATTATAGAGTACAGATGTCTGATCTCATCCAATTCAAAATGTTTCCATAAATATTCTCATATCTCTTTTAACTGCTCAATTCAATTAGATAGAAAAAACTAAAGGCATGCTTCTTTCAGACCTAAAGACCAAATAAATAGGAATTGTAACATTTAAATGTACTCATCGAAGATTTACTTGTTAACTTTCTTTGAAAAAGTAATGTCTTTAACCCTAAATCAGTTCAGAATCAACACAGACGACAACAATAATACGAAGTGCTGAATTAGTTTCCCTCCCAGACAATATCAAAACAGGCATCCAGTGCTCTCTCCCAGGACAACATGGCATGCCTCAGGCCCTTTGAGCAAAGCCCAAACAAAGCATCATCTCTGAACATGACCTCTGGAGGGCCTGCTCAGACACCGCCAGCGCTCAGAGGAAGCTGCTTGATTGTGGAGGGGACAGTGGTCCAACACTAGGTCTCCCGGTTGAGAGGTCTTGAATGGGAAAACAATTTTTTCCTCTTCCTGGTGAGCATGTGTTGGAGGTAATTGTGCCCCCTGGGTTTGTCCTCTAGATGAGACGAATGCTTCAAAAATGACAATTTATACAGGCTTTGATTTGACTTCACATAATAAATCAGATGGTGTGGAGTTTCATGGAAATTGTCTCACAAAATTGTGAACAATAGACATATTTTAAAGAGATAACTGGAGGGATGTTTACTGTACATATATTTTATTATTGATTTTTTTCTGTTTAACTCAATGATCCTATTCAAATTGGCAAACATTTATTTGTAATCATGATTAAAGACATTTTCTTTTCTGTTAGTGATAAATATGACAATACAGAAAAAACCTGCAAAAATAGATGTATTTTGTGCTCTTTTCTAAACTATAATCTATTAATCAGGATTTACAATACAATACTATGTTTATTATTGGTAAGATGTATTTTTAAAGAGATTATTATTTTGAAGACAATAAATAGAATGAACAAACAATATAAATCAAAATAGGTCAAAGCCTAATTTCGATTGATGATGGATGTCTCGATATTTTGTGACTTTTGTGGTATTATAAGTGGCAAACAGTGTTGTGTTAGTTACCGAAAAATAGTAACTAGTTACAGTTACCAGTTACTTTATTCAAAAGTAACCTGTAGTAACCTGCTGGCTCTGTTGAGATCTTCCTGGCTGACACAATAGCTAAAACTATTGGTTGGGTGCAAGGTCCAAATCCACGTAGCTTGTGGCCACCCTCGATGGAACATTTGCTTCTAGCTTCGGTTAACGGATGTATTTTCTGAAGGTGTGAGTTTGTCGGTGTTGACGAGACCTTGGACTTTGAGGCAGAACAGGGACACGGGTTGCATTTCACTGAAATGTTTTTATTTTTACGCTAAACTATTGAGACAATAAAAATGTTTCCACTCAGAAAAACTGGTTTTGCTCTTACTCGCCATGAGAGTGAGATGATAGAGATACGTTCACAGTGATAGAGTTGGCATTCACCAATCAAAAATGCATTTTTTTCTTCTGTAATTTGAGTGGCATTCAACAATCCCATGGAGCGTTTTTTTTTTTTTTACGTACATCAGCGGAGTTATTTTATTTTAAAAAGTTTTGCTTTAGAGTATTAGTTACTGTAAAAAGCTGCGATGTTATAGTAACACATTACTGGTAATGCGTTACTGCCCAACACTGGTGGCAAAGCATAAAACACTAGGTGATTTCATGTTTTCAGCTAGTTGTGTGCTGACTGAGTGCTGTGTACAGTATGGCTGTCATCACAAATTAATGCAGTCACAGATTCATGTATCCTTGTGTGATCCATCAGAAAGCTCATATGTTATTAAGAATCTATTGTAAACTTTAAAATCTATTGAAACTTTCTTTCACATACTCTCTCCTTTGTTACTGATGACCTTGTACCCCTCATGGGATCTCTAGGACGGCTCTAAATGTCCCAAAATTATACTTTGTATGTTTAATATAATGTGTACCTTTCTGTTTTTGACAGTGTAGGGTAAACTCTGTATTGGATGGAAAAAAACAAATTTTGAATGCTTTTTGAACTTTTGTCTGTATCAGTTGATATCCTCTGATTTCTGAATAGATGTAGATCTCAGCGCACCCTATTCATTGAATTCAATGAACAGATGATTTGTGCTTTAGAACTTCTCTTCCTAGACTTTGAGCAAGATTGAACTAAGAAAAATGTCTTTAAATAGCTAATTATAAGTAGCAGGGCACTTTAAACATTTAAACCAATTTCTGATCATTTCTTTTAATATGATGCATGCAATTCAAACTGATTTTATGCTTTCCATGAAGACGGATAACATTTAAAGTTAATCTCACTGATTAGTGTGTGAGGAGGTGGTTAATTTCCTCAATTCATTTTGAGCTCCCAGAAAAAGATTACAAAAACATCCATTAATGACTGTAAATACAACTTCATTAATGGCTCTGATGAGAGAGCAACACTAGAACATGGTGGAAAATTCTAAAATAATCAGGTGTGTTGCCTGAAAGTTGAAGATAATTGAGGCTGGACTGTGGCTAGTCTCGTGTAGCCAGGCCTTTGAGGATGATCTGGGGGTTTTGGCAGCTTTTTTGGGTCAAGACCCACCCATGAGGCCATTTGACTCACATGACCGACAACAGATCTCATGTTGTTCCGTATAGCATCATGTTTCAGGGTGCGGACATCTTACCACAACAACTGTCCGACATGCAACGAGTTAGCAAATTCAATGTTTCGTTTTTTTTTTTTTTTCCTAGTTCAATCTTGCTCAAAGTCAAGGAAGAGAAGTTCAGAAGCACATAATCTTCTGTGCAATGAATTCAAGGAATAGAATTAGCTGAAATCAGAAGATATCAACTGACACAGACACAAGTTCTGAAACAAAATTCTAAATCTGTTTACTCTATCCAACACATATGCTTTATACCCTAGACTGTAAAACAACATTTAAGAAACACAATATAATAAACATGTAAAATAAAGTTCTCAAACTAGATTCAGAAGGATCACACACAGATAATTTACATCTCTTAAACAGCCGGCGATGATTAGAACATTAGCTGCATCAGTATTAAAGCAGACCTAACATTCTCTCATTCAACAACTAAAACAGCTCTCACTCAGTCAGCTGAAGCTCACTCGCCAATAAAAAATGTAACTTCTTCACTAGGACACCACAAGCAGTCTACCCCAGACCAACCAATAACACCACAGCGGCTCCACCGCGACACCAATCAGGCTAGCTGAACTTTACAAAACTCCGCTGCCTCTCCAGCTGCTTTCTTCTGTTAGCAAGTGAGACCCTGTTGCCGATCGAGAAATGTACCATCCAACAGCACCGGCTAGCCCTCTCCAAAGCAGACCCATCGCCATCTCAGAAACTGAAACTTTGGCAAACCCCCGGCCATCCAAGACCACCCAGCTCCCCAAAAGCTCCTCTCACCGTCTTGCCAAGGCCCAATCAGCTGTCCAAATACGCCTCCGCAACTACAACTCGCTACTAAGGGAAATACAGAAAAGCTTCACCAATCAAACCACGACCTAAGGATTCTTCAAATGTTTCCAACTTTCCATACCAAACTCAACAGATGCTTACCTAGCATTTCCCTGATATGACATCTGAGGCTGAGACGAGACTGCAACCCTACTTACGCATCTCTGCTCTAGAGCAAGGTCAGAATTTGACCTTAAAACTTAAAAAGTGACAAAATAAAAGGAAATTACATGTTTTGACTATTTATGCTTGCATGGGGCCAACTTTTGTGTGGAGAAGTATTACCTACTTTGTTTACTTATTGTTGTCGCGTGTGTGTATGAGTGTGTGTGAATCTACCAACTCTGTATTTGTATCTCATCTCTATTTAACCGCATCAGCAAGAGAAACTGTGAAAAGATTAAAATTCTTCACCGGCTGTCATTAAAGCTCCTAAAGGTAATTGTCCTGGACAGTTCTATCTCTCAGGGACAAAGACCCTTGGTGATGAGGCGGACGAACAACAGAGCGAGCAGCATGGGTGACAGTCAAGCGCAGGAGAATATCAGGCAGTGTGCAAGCAACGATAATGAATCTGCCACCAGACTGCGTAGAAGAAAGGAAAAATTGAATCTGAGGTGATATGACCAAATCTGACTCCCCCTTATTCATTAAAACCTACCTTAAAACATCAATTCACCACGGTGCTTTGACGAGGGTCAGGCCTGACAGAGATGTTTAAGTTGGTTGCAGTGGCGGAAGCGGATCTGACAGGTTCAGGTGTAATTATTCGCAAGTCGGATAAACAGCACACTGCAATGCATCAAACATTAAAGACAGATCTATCCTGATGAGGCGCTTCACTTCATCTAAACTCCAATGAGTCTGTGTCCCTGCCTTTTCCAATTATAAAGGTGTGACAACAGACCCTACCAATGCTTTCCTAATTCATTCATGCAAGACAGAATGTAGATCGAGGAAACTGAGGTCTGGATCAAAAAGTGCCAATTTGATTCATCTTTATTTGAGACATACAGTTATTATCTTCTCTCCTGTGTCTTATTCATAAAACAGTGATTTATTTTTCAATCTCAGCACTGTTGTTTCAGTTATCTGGGATCAGCTTTGGGATAAGTCCTCATGGTTCCCTGGGGTGAGGGCTTCTTCCATGAAGGGATGGTGTTAAGATCTGGAGCAATACTGATCTCTAGTGGTTGCTTTCTCTGAGAAAGTGGAAATAACATCCCAAAAGCAAATGGAACATGCACTTTTGATCAATGGAATGGACTGTGACCTATTCTTGGAATTTGTCCCTCCACAGTTAACTTCAAATTGGGGGTAGGGGAGTCGACCTGGGTTTGATTGGCCAGTCCACCCTAAACTACAGCAATAGAGTGGAATCAAAACTTTTACTTTTTAATTGATATTATTGTCGATGTCAAAAAATTTTCATTATTAAATATGTTTGATGATGTATCACTATTAACTGTTAACTGCTTGGTATGCTATTTTCATAATGAAATCTGTTTATATTTGATATTTATATTCACTTTATGACTTATTTTTAATAAAGTCTCCTAATTACTCCACTTGATCTCCTATTATTTTACTTGTCCCTCCATTTAGAGAAACCTGCCCCTCCCACTTGCTATAAACTTTACATGTTTTGTCTAATTACCAGTTAATGACACGATACTTCATGGTTGTGTAATATAATTTAATCACTAATTACACATACACATTTTTGGTTCCCAGTGGTTACAAAATTAAATAAAAATATTTTATTTGTTTTAAAATCCTAAAATAGTCTGGCTCCATCATATGTCATACTCTCCATCATATGCTCACTCTTCTAAAAAACTTATATAGTTCTCCATTCCTCTCACATGGAGCTGCTAGTGGTCACACGCACTAGCTTAAGAGACTAAAGGGGACAGAGCATTTGTGGTATTAGGCCCTATGGAAAGCATTGCCACTGGGAATGTGCCATTCTCAGAGGATTGAGGTTATTAAATCCAGACTGAAGGCTCACTTTTATTTGCAGCCATTTTAAATGTGTTAAGCATTTCTAAATCTGTTTTTAAAATGTTATGCTGTCACTTTTGTTGCTCATGTTTTAGCTTATTGTCATTTTAACTCTGTATTTTTGCCTTGTATATGTTCAGCACTTTTGTTCAATACTGCTGTTTGTAAATGTGCTCTATAAAAACATACACTTAAATACTTACATACAAGGTTGCACCGACATGCCCTGCCATTCAAACAGTAATATGTCTTGTTTGGAAAGAAACATTTTCACTATATACAATCTTTCCAGTAGGAGTTTGGTTGTGAAAAAGTATGTTTTTTTGTTGTTTGTATGTTCGTGGCTCACTTGTACAAGTTTCCTCCAGCTCCAGTGTCCAAATACAGTCTTTAAGAAGCAAGTGTGGGGATTCGTAGCACTAACTTGGCCATTTTATAAATTAGAGATGTGCTGGTGTCTTTCACCAAATGTGAGCTCAGATGGACAACAGCAGACTCATGAGTTTAAATCATTTGGGTAGCGGATAGCACAGTAATAAACCATTTTTGTGAATAAAGTTCAGGAATTAAGTCAATAAAAAACACTTCTTTTTAGATGCATTTCAACATTGATAAAATATTGTGCAGCTACCATTTAGCATCACCTATTATATCTTTTAAGATATATTTTCACTTTTAAAATTACAACATAATGGATAATGGATCTCTTGATTGTCAAGTGTAAAGATCATTTTAGAAAATCACTTTTTTAATGGATCTTTTGGCGCCCTCTTGTGATAATACATAATTGTGATAATTATCTACAGATTTAAAGGGTTCATTTAACGAATGACCCTAAAAGCATATATTCAAAACAGCTCTAGAAAAGGTCTCAAATCTAAACACATTCCTCTGGCATTGTTAACAGCATATTCTCAAAGTCCAAGGTTGAAACCCACCTGCCCCTTCCTTTGACAGCTGCTGGTCTGAGCAGCAGTATTGCGCCAGTGACAAGGCAGAGGAAGGAAGCAATGGTTGCCATCATCATCGAAGGTCCATAGTACACACTTAGCATTAGATTAGGACACACTGAGCGTCTGCGCTGAAGACCATACCTCTCCAGAGATCCTGATAACTGCACCCACAGTGCAAACAACAGCACCACAGAGAGGGTCAGTACTCCTGCACAGCAAGAAACAAAATCACCTTTCAGGATCTGGTTGGTTGCCTCAAAAGTTTGTCCACAATCAGGTACAAGTATAATAAAAAACTATTTATCTGCAAACAAGTTCAATTTTTAATTTATCAGGGCAAAAGGCAATGCCGTTGTGTTGTATGTTGTGTAAGACGTTTGGTTATTTAAAAAAATGTAATGGTTTGCAAAGCTGATTTAACATTCAACAACTTTAAAATAAATAAGTAATTATAAAATAAAAGGGTTTATAGTGATGAAAACAGTTTAGTAGTGCTTATCTAAACATGTACAGCGAAAACAAAATTGAAACAAAGCAGTGAAAAGATGCACTACATAAAAGTGGTTTAAAGTGCTAGATTTTATAGTTACAGCTGTGTTTGAGTGAGGAACAACTTATTTTTACAACTTTTTTATCTTTTCATGTTATTTGAAAGAAAAGAAAATCAGTGGGTAGCACGGTCGTCTCACCACAAGAAGGTTGCTGGTTCGAGCCTCGGCTGGATCGGTTGGCATTTCTGTGTGGAGTTTGCATTGCTTGTGATCACGTGGGTTTCCCCCAAAAGTCAAAAACATGTGATATAAGTGAACTGAGAAAAAAACAATTGGCAATAGAGTATAAATGTGAATGAGTGTGTGAATGTTTCCCAGCAATAGGTTGCGGCTGGAAGGGTATCCCTGCATGAAACATATGCCTGAATAGTTGGCGGTTCATTCTGCTGTGGTGACCCCGAAAGGGAAAAAGCCGACAAGATAATGGATGGAAATCAATTTATGGCATAATTGATGCCATCCCAGCTAACAAATTTATGTTACAATAAAGTTCTGGGAATGTTGCATAAACATTAGTTTGGCCAGTTTTTTTTTTTACATTCCGTCAATGCTCTCTCAAGGTTAGTAAAATGTTTTTAGAACATTTATCACTCACAAAAACATTCTAGGAATGTTCTGAGGATGTTGTTTACATAATTATTTACATAATTGTTTTAATTTAATTTAATGTTGTTACAATGTTACTGGAACATGTTTTTTTGGAAATGTTTTAAAACATTTAGACAACCTTTAAAGAACGTTAGCAAATGTTACAAGAACGTTGCCTGTTATTTATGATAACTAAATCATGTCTCAAACTATCGTTTTTAGGTTGTTAAATTGATGTCTCGTTTGAGTTTCGAATTGTTAGAATTAATAATGGCGCTTGGCATGCATAGTTTATTCAACGACATTACTTATAGCTCAAGACGAGATTATTTATAATTTAAATGTTATCAAAACTACACAAATGTGTCAAACTGGACATTGTTTTGACAAATGTACACAAATGTTAATGAGAACAGATTACAGTACAGTTTTTCAGTAAACAACAAGACAGTCTCCAAAAGAGAGTAATGACTATTTTTCCCTCACCACCAGTTATAAAAAATGCTCCTCCAGCCTCATAAAGGCGATGATTGGCTCTTGGTGCAGCAAAGATAGTGATGAAGCAACCAATGACAGCAGAGATGACACCCAACCCAAACAAAACACACCAGAAGGCCCTCTGCACTGCTGAGCACAGACATAAAAAATAATTTGGTTGATTACCTGGAGAAAAACAATTTTTTTTCTGGAGAATAAACATGGATCATAAACCTGTAGCAGAGTCTGTAGTGATTGGTAGTGCAGAGATGGGAAAATGAGATGTGTAGGCAGGGTCACAGATCTTTCGGGAGACCTGATTGGCTGGAGAAACACATACTGTAGATGTTGCAGAAAATATGTTAAATAGACTTTTACATAGAGTTTTAAAAATGCGTTGTGTTTTGAACATACATGCTATTTTTTCAAACAAGTTTATTCATTTTAATCTCAACTTTACACATGTTACATGACAGCTTTTAAGTCATAATTGTAAAAACTGTGATTATTAAAATAAAAGTGATTTTTTATAATTAAAATGTAAGCAAAATCCTTTTTTTTTAAAGGTTTAGTTCAGTAGCTTTTGACGTACTGATCCAAAAATTCAGTATGCTCCTCTGCTCCTCTGGTACACTGCTCTGGTAAGAACATCTCCAGAAGAGACCCTCGTGGTACAACAGAAGACGCTTCCCTGTCTGATCGCTTCGGCTGGCTTGTATCTGGGAGAGATTCTGAGGAGAAAAAAACTAAAAGTAATCATTTTTTTTATTGCATCTAGTAATGCATCTAACAGAGTTTCATTTCTCACTTTAGAAAATTTTCATCCTCTAAAGATAAATCATACAATCTTCAAACTAAAGTTCATTTTTCTAAGTTTAGAGAAGAGTGGAAATCTGTTTGAGTGCATCAAAGATGTACTGTCTAAAGAGTTTTACTTAAAGTTCCCCTACTGTGATTTTTTAAGGGAGTTAATTTGATTTTAAATGTCTCCAACAGCAGGTTGACAAACATGTAAACTCAAAAAAGGCTTTTGTTTTCTTTGATACACAATTAATTTAACTGGATTTGGTTCCCAAAGGATTCTTTTAGCAACTCATTTGTACTAAACCCTCCATAAAGCATCATAAAAACACAACATGAAGCAACAAATATCCCTTAAAGTCCTAATCAAACTTCCAGCAATAGAATAGAGTTTGAGTTGAGCTCACCAGAGAAGATTGAGGCACTTAATAGCCAACCTACGTCAGAGTGTACCGGCTAAAAAAATGCTTTTAAAAAGGACTCAATTCAGTGACTCTGACCCAACTCTTTGTTAATAAAGACAATAACTTTATACACAAAACACTTTGAAATTAAAACTCTATCTAGGTGTTCCTCAAACTTAAAGCTATGTTTCACACCACATGAGAGGTAATTTCCAAAAATTCATTATAGTGGCTCTTTAAATATTTTTAAAACATGGAAATATTCTTACCTCCACACCTCCATCAGCACAAGATTCAAACACCATGAGCCAATAATCAGAACCTAGAGATCCCAGGAGAAACATTGCACTCAAAGCTCCGAAGTACCCTGCGAGGAAGCGATAAACTAGCTGCCGCATGCTGCTACTAAACATTTTACATTTCCTGGTTTTCACTGTTGTTCAGCTCTACAGTACATTATTCCTCCTAGAGAAAGATTTGGAGCCCTACTGTGTCTCTCTGCAGAGGGACGCTCATTGACCAGTGATAAAAAAAGACCAGATGCTACTATTCTTAGCTTTAGTGATTTCAGGAAGTCTGATTCAAATCCTTAAACTAATACAGTGGAAAGTGTAAATATGTTACATTTCTCCATCGTTTGTACTAATGATACTGCTGACACGAGGTTATACTGGACAATAGAAGCAGATTAGATTTCCATGAAGTGAATGCTGATGGTCTGTGCTGGTGAGATCATGCTAGAAAAATAGCATCTGTCATCAAGCAATGCAAGTGTGGGATTTAGTTTCCCTCTTTGATATAAATAACCCTGCTATTCAGACAAGTTTATCTAAGTGAAATGGATCTGTGTACATCATCGGATGCTAATATGTTAAATAAATAAAGCAAACTCATTGCTTTGGGACATAATGTTGCACTGCTTCTATGGTTTCTTTGACTTGTTACACAGAAAGTCAATTAAGATCTTGTAATAAAAATTAGGAGAATTTGTAAACAATTAGTGGTGCAGTTGGTAGCCCAGTCATCCGACAGCAAGAAGGTCATTGTTTAGAACCTCGGCTGCTTCAGATGGTATTTCTGTGTGGAGTTTGCATGTTCTCCCCGTGATTGTGTGGGTTTACTCCCGGTGTTCCGGTTTACCCCTCAAGTCCAAAGACATGCGGTATAAGTGAATTGGGTAAACAAAATTGTTCATAGTGTATGAATGTAAATAAGTGTGTGTGGATGTTTCCTGGTGGTGGGTTGTGAAAACATATGCTGGATAAGTTGGTGGTTCATTCCACTTTGGCGACCCCAGAAAAGGAACTAAGCCGAGAAGAAGATAAATTAATGAAGGAATGTAAACATTTAAAAAAAAAATTTGTAACATCAAAAATGTGATTTTGTTTGAAAAATATTTGTTAAAATGTAACTGGTTTAATTTAAGAAACGCTGGTAATAATATAGTAAAAAATATATATAGAAATCATTGTTGAAATCTTGAGAGTGTATTTTTAAGTGGGTTTTTGGAGCTCAGCTGGGGACTATTGCAGCCGATGACAGGGAGGAATTAGGGATTCAGATGTCCTGGACAGGGCGCCAGCCCCTCAAATGGCCACCCACACACTCGCCCTTAATGGCATTAGTGTCACAGTTCGACGTGATATGTATGTTTTATGACTGTGGCACTGATTATAGTCCACGAAGAACATGCACACTATAATTACAACTAACAGAAACATTTTAATACAAAAAATGTAATCCTGTTTCTTTTCGATGCCTACCACTAAGGAGTCACAGATGAATAATAATATTTATGTTTTATGACTGTGGCAGAATGCAAAACACTGTTTAGAGTCCAGGAAGAACATGAACACTATACTTAAACCAAACAGCATTCTAAATTTCATGCAAAATAAAATAAAAATACATTTTTGTAACTAAATTAGCATTTTCTCATTACGTGTGTGCTAACTTTGGTGAAAACTTTAAATTAAGAATTAAAATGTACAATATGTATTTGTCATTTACAACTGTAGTTTTAGAATTTAAATGACATCAAAAAAGTTTGACTGAAAATGACAATGGGTTTCTAAATATGTATTTAATTAAACAATTATTAACTGATCTAGGCTATATTTTAAACGTTTTTTTGGTGAATAGCTGACTCAAAAATGTACTAAAACTGACTAAAAATTTTATCAGTGTAACTATATTTTAAACTATCCACACGATGGCAGTATATTCTCAGCCATCCAATTAGGGCTACTTATTTTTTTCAAGATCTTCAAATAATAGTATATATTTATTATTAATAAAGCAATGGTTACTAAACACAAATTAACCGGATACAATATCTAAACATTAACATGTTTTAAAGATAATTTGATAAATGAAGTCAACAATGACTTTTTCAGATAAGAATTTTCAGTAAATCTCCTGGATGGTTTTAATAAACTGAGTAAAGTTCGTCATTTCTAATTAAATACTACATAAATGAAATAAAAGTAGCTTGTTTTGATTTTATGAGCTCGCACGTGGTGTTGCGGAAAGAGCGCGTGGGAGAGGCGGGGCCGGAAATAGTGACGTCACGCAGCTGGGCGGGGACTGAGTGTGCAGCAAGGACGATCCGATTCGAGAGGAACCGCCGCGCTGGAATTTGCCCACAAACAGAGATGAACATTCATCACAACTCTCCCGATAGAGAAATGGAATGACACAGCGTCCTCAAAGATGTAAGTATATTCGTTGAGACTTTAGCAGAGGTGGTTTTGGGACTGATTGTTTCTTACCAGCCAAACGAATGCGTTGTGTATACGCTGACCGTCGAATTTGGAGTAAGTTTATCACTTATCTGTCAAGTGCGATGCCATCTTGTGAATGTGTCCTAATTTTCTGATTTGTGAGACGAATAACTGAAAGCTATAGTTCTTTGTTTCACTTTTGGGGTTAATGCTAAAATTCTTCCAGCTAAAGGAAATGACGAGAATGCAAATAACGTTATGCGGTGTGACCTGAATGGCCAGTGTTCACCTTTGGTCTGTTTCTCAGGTTTTTGTCACGTAACGAAGCCCATCTGAGGTGATCGCGAGTATCTGAAGAGCATCTTGATTTGCCTTGCAAGCTTGTAACCATTATCAAAACATGTTTTAATAGACGTTAAAGGCACTTGTATATCCATTAAGTAGTGTGATGCAGTTAGTAAGTTGCATTTTGTGCATTGGTAGCACAATAGAAATTCGTGCTGAAGTTTAAAATGTGCCTCTCATCGAAGTGGTGGTCATTGAATAAATCATCATCTGGATATCACTCTACTCAATAAATCAGATAAAAGTGGACAGAAGTATGGATGAAGTAAAGTGTGTTGTTAGTGGGTTGATGATAACTGTTTTGTGTACATTCTGTCCTTTCTGGTTACCAAACTTTTAAGCTCAAGGTGAATAAATTTTACCTTTTCCTTTTGGCAGTGAATTGACCATTAGTTGTCATAATTGTCCACACCATTGATTCTGGGAGACTCTAAAGGTTAATTCCAGCTAAACTAATGGGTAAACAACTTTGAGAATTCACCTACTCAAAGTTGCTAATAACACCGCAATAGCTAATAACATCAAAACCAGGATTTAAGCATCCCCTTTTGTTCCGCAAAGTTGGAAACCGAAGAGTCTACCAGATGGACTCCCATTTTGAATATCTGACATTAAACTACAACATGTAATACTTTTTCTTGTTACTTTCATTCATTACTGGAATATAATGTTCCATAGCTAGCAGAAAGTTGCATAATCCTGGTTCAAATGTGGTCTTCTGGACCATACATTCTTTAGGGGATTTGTGGTAGTTCCCACAGCTGAGAGGATAACATGTGCCATGTGCTATAATCACTGTCTTCAGTGAGCAGCAACTAAAGTTGTGTGACTGCAAGAATTTCACAAACTTCAGTGACAGGCAGTTTTTTATTCTCTGTTATTCTCTTTATTTCTATTGCTCTGTAATAATTTTTCAGGATACAGGTGCTCTCAACTTCACAAGTAAAAGCCACCAAACACCTATGCAAACATAATTCTGCACTGGCTTCTCTGCAGGGCGCTTTAATGTATGAAAACAGCCTTAATTATACATTGATGCACCTTGCTCTAGGGTGGCGCCAACAGTTTGACAAAAGTCAAAGAAATTAAATTCACCATCGACTCACAATTCCACCGCTATGTCAGGCTATACTTTCTTACTTTTGGCCATGTTTTTACAATCCTCTCACTCATTATTGAACAAACTTTGATGGTCGGATACCAGGTGATGAGCTTTTAAATATCTATAGTTCTTCTGCTCTTTTTCCTGTCTTGAGTTGATGCTAGCGTTTGTTTTGAACGCCACCCAGCTGCTCTTTTATGTCTCGAAAGTACTCTTAACATGTGATCAAAAGAGCCAGCTTTCATTGGTCAACTGTGAGATCACGCACTGTGACAAACCAGGATGACCGGGCAGAGCGGAACCTTTTTTTTTTAAATTTGTACCAATCTGATGGCCAGATGTGTGAGCATGCGTCCAGCCCCATTGTTTTTCCCGCGAAGCGCATAAGCTTGCATTGATAATATGCATAGGTGTATAATCTGTTCAAACTACACTTAAACAATTCTTTCTGTAGTATATGAAAATAATATAACCCAAAAATTATGTCCAGCCAAAAATTATAAATGTATTGACATTCATAATGTTTCTTTCACAGGCTTTTAAACAACTTTGTAACAACAAACAGAGGGACACAACATAGGTACATATAAGTAAATATTAGAACTGGAAGTAATTTTATTAAATGTTTTTATTGTTTTTTTATTATTTTGTAAATTGGTTTGTTTAATTTCCTTGCTGTTTGTTTGGAATCGGGTGTGATTTGTAACAGGTGGTGTAATCAAAATAGAAGAAAAACCTGAAGCTTGTTATAGACAAAGTTGACTTGAGGCTGTGTGTCTTTGAGCACTGCTGCCTTAAAAAGCACTCGTATCAGAAAAAAAACGTGTATTTCAAGTATTGTCTGAATATTTATAAGCCAGTATTAAAAGGAGTATTAACCATCTCAGGTTTACTAGGGCTTCAACTGCTGCAAGAAAAAATTATTTCAATAATCAATATATCTTACAGATACTGAAACTGTCTCAGCATATAATCGGTTTGTTGTAAAGTTAATGTTGTTGTAGGTAATACATTAAACAATCTCAAATATTTCAAATAGCTTTTTAATGAATGTTGCGATAACTGCATAGTTAATGATATGTTTTCAGTTTCTATCTTGAGCAGTCTTGTATCATGAATCTTCTATTCTAAAGAAGAAATAAAGTAATTAATTATATTTACAGGGTGTTTCCTTTGTCATTCAGGGAAAAGGAAATATATATATATATATATATATATATATATATATATATATATATATATATATATATATATATATATATATATATAAGTTTCAGAAAGAGTTTTTGTTGCATTTTGAATGTTGTTAGTGTTGCTGCTTGTCTGATTGGATCAGGGATATTATATCACCAGTCTGGGGCAGTGAGAGAGAAAGTTCTGGTGAGGGATTTTCTCCCTTTATGATACAAAACAAAAAGCCGCTGTTCCTTCTCTGACTGCAAGCTTATGAAGGGAGTGTAGGAGCTTGTGAAGATAGATGCCGGAGATCTATTGATAGTTTTGTAGGGAGCATCCTTGATTTGATTGAGTCATGGTGAGGAGCAAGTAAAGAGAGCTGACGTGAGCTGTAACCTGATCTCAGTCCTGATGTGTTGCAGTGTTCTGAATCATTTGCAGAGGCCTTAGTGAATTTGATGTAAATCAGGCAAATCTGCACAATTGACTCATCTTAGTGATGTGCTCTTCAAAGGTCAGCCATTCATCCAGAATCACTCCAAGATTCCTAACTGAAGCTGAAGAGGATCCCAGCTGAATGATGAACTCATGCTGCACAGGGACAACCAGTAGCTCTGTTTTTGCCATAGTGAATTATCGGTGATGGTTTTTCATCATTGTGGAATTTTTGTTCAGGCATTTAGATATGGGGTAGTTATGATGAGTCACTCAGCTTTTAAGCCTTGAAAATCTATCTCCCTAAGTATTGTGTTGTTAACAAGGGTTTTCCCTCAGTACCAATTTAGAGACAATTATGTATCTACCATTAAAGCACCAATTTAAGCTGCTCTCAGTGCAGTCAGATAATAGTGGTATGCTTGGCAACAAGAATATTTGTGACAAAAGGTCCCTGGAACATGGTTTCACTTGGCCCTTAGTAAAACAATGGAAACCTGAATTATTGATATTTCACTGGATAATTATGATGCTGCAAGGCCTTTCTTCTTCCGGCTCTGCCCTGCAATGGTTTAAAATGTGACATGAGTACAAAGCCATTCATCCGTATGCTATGTTGAGCCAACTCGGGCAAGAATGTTATGTAATTTTGAACCTTACAGAGGCTATTTCTGTGAAATGTTCTTCGTTCAGTCAAGTGAATGAGTCTCGAAAGCAATCTGGGCTGAATAATACATTTGTACAGTGATACATCTGTTACTAGAAATATCTACTCTAGTTGTTAAGGTTAGCCGAATAGGGGAAGGAAACTCTTTTAAATGTAATTCTGAGCTTCCTAAATGAGTACATAAAGGAAACCACATGGTTTGTTAATTAATTTGCATTGACTGTCATCTTTAAAAAAATGGTTTCTTTAATTGGTGCTAATCTAAGTGTTTTTGAATGCATCTGTAGAAATGAATAAAAACACGATTCGCTTGATAAATTTGATGCCTAAATGGAGTGTCTGCAAAAAAATTGTGTGCATTGCTGTGAAATAGGAGGCTGATACATGTGAACATGTAGTGAATAATGTCGTTTCCTGTTGGCCTTGTTATTAGGAACATTAAGAGAAACAACAAAGAGCCAATGAGTAAAGATTCAAGGATTTGGGTCGACCATGTTTCAAGCTTGTGGTTTTCTCTGTGTTTGCTGTAAATGTCATAATTTCAGTTCCGTATCTCTATCTATCTGCTTTCTTAGTGTGAGGTTTCATTTAAGAAAACCAAACCACTTCCTAAAAGAACTCTTTGAAACTGCAAAGCTCATTTCAGAAGATGTGCTTACTTACACTTACATACGTGTGGAGTCTTTTGTCTATTGATTTGAGACCATTCTATATCTTCAGCATTTGTTTTTGTCAGGTGACTTTGACTGTTTGGAAAAATATTTATGTTGAAAATTGTCTATATTAATTTTTGGTTGTAGATTTTCAGAGAACAGTATTCTTAAATGGCATTTATTTTCATTTTAAAAGAAAATGTGTTATTTTTTATTATATACTATTTAAAACCACAATTTCCCAAAGTTTGTCTTCTTGTAAAGCAAACAAGGCTAATACAAGTGTCATTCAGTAGGTTAAGGGTTACGCTTGTTTCAGACTGCACGTGTTGGTGCAGAACATACACTATGACTTTCACACTCGACGCATGAGTAGTACTTACATTCATTGCAGCACTTTAGTGTTTTTTTTGTTGTAAAAAGTGCATTTGTAACGTGAAATATCTTAAACGCTTGTTAAGAAGACTGATGCCTACCACAATTTGATATTACAATGTAATATAAACGATATTACTGGCATTTATTTAAAATTTTGTAAAGCTTTTTGATAGAGATTTCTTTGACATACCTGTTTCTGATGTGATTGGCTGGTAAAACACTGTATTTCCTCAGTTGAGCTTCAAAATTTTCTGTCAGGCAGGGATATTTGGCAGTCAAAAGTTTAAAAAATGCCGTTTGTAAAGCTCATAGCTACTTAAAAATGGTTCTGAAATTTTTTTTAACAGCTTTGCATGTGGAGATAATGACCTTTACAAGTCAAGAAACAATCACTTTGCTCAAGCAAGATTAATATTTGATTACTCACCCTACCTTCAGTTCCTTCCAATATAAGAAACCCCCCATCTTCTTTCAAAAGTACACTCCTTTGTTGCTCCAAACTGGAAAAAAAAATCTGTTTTATTATCTTGTTAATGAACTCTTAACATCATGTTAGAAAGATCTGATCCACAACCAGTGAATACAAGACACTTCCTGTAAATAATTTCTGAGATGTTACAAGAAGAAAATATTTGCGGGGAATAAATTGATTATGAATTAACTCAAGTATGTCAGCACTAGTAATCTGTACCAGGCAGCCATTTCATTGTTTGTAAACTATAAAATATATTTTGTAAATTCAAAGACTAACAATGCTTTTTCTCAAATTCTTTTCTTTTCTTTTTTCTTATGGCTCCATTTTTCCTTAAAGCAAATACCTTTTTTGCTTTTCACCTTTATTTTTTAGCAACCATGGTCTCATCCCTGCAATAAAGGATGTTGTCGGGACCATTGAAAGCCTGAAGAGGTTTCAAAAATGTTAAGATTACATACCGTAATAGACCCTGTGTCCAAAACAAGTCGATTGTAACTGTAAGACTAGACTCTACTATGAACATAAAAACCAAAATGCTCACATTTAATCAAATTTTATTCGTTTCACTTAGCAAATGTGTGTTTGGGAGCTCGTGCAACCGTTGCTCATTTTCATCTCAAAAGGGAACATCTGTGCTTCTCCTCTAAAGAAATTATGCTAATTCCATTTGGATGGACAGAGCATCTAATGGAGGCCTAGTCTTTTTGTTTCCCAGCTCAAAAACACACTCGCAAAAGGGTCCTTGCCCCCCCTCTGTTTATCTCTTGTCCTTTTTGTTGGTCCAGTGTTCCCTGATCTGCAGTGAGGCCATCTGCAAAATTTACACTCTCAGTATATGACTTTGTTATGTGAAAACATCAGTTCAAAACTGTTGTTATTCATAATGTTTTTTGTTCCCTGTTTATATTTTTTTGGATTGATGGCTCAATTTAGGATTTTCATGGTTTTCGTACTCAATTTTTTTCTCGTTGTGCCTTCATGATAAAGTTAGCCAATTTTATCAAGTAGCTAGCTGAAATGAGTCACTGTTTTTGTATCACACTGATCATGGACATAGAGAATTGGACTGGTTGCACAGTTAAACACAAATGACTGTGATCGAACTGTTGGCCTGTCACAAATCCAGTGTAAAGAGGAAGCATGGTATGCACAAAGCTCTGAACCTGTTTTACAGTAGCCTTAGGCTCCACATAACTGACGCTGAGGAAACCTCATTCCCAGAGTCGATCAGTATGTTTGTTTTTTAAAACTTCTTCGGTAATCTGCAGAAGGAGAAAACGGTTAGGGAAGTTACATCTATGGTATTATGACCCATTTGTAGATTTTGCGATCTGCATTTCACCCATTGAACTACATCTACTCCCTGCTGTCTAATGTGCTAGTTTAACTGCGCTTCCAAGAAGTGGAAGCAAACATCTACTTCAAGCATCACCACAGACTACTCAGCTGAAACAGACTCACATTTATTTAATATTCTTAATATATTGAACCTCTTGTTTTTTTCTGTACAGACGATTCTGATTTTCACGACTCTAGGTGCCGCAGAAACACTCTTAGCCCATAGGGCTAAAGCTAATTTCCACTGTAGCGGTACCCACCCACTATTGACATTAAACCTCAAAAACATAAGTCAGTTGACATCTTTGCTAACAGGCTAAAGCTAACAAACACACACAGCCCTTGCGCTTTTTGCGTCTCTGCTCTTTAAGCAGGTTTATAAACAAATCAACAAATCGACTATTGTTAAACTTACTATAATCTCACACACAACTAAATCCTCACATTTAACTCTCTTAAGATTGCACAACTGCACAACTAGTCTAACCAAAGCAACTCTTTGGTTTTATTTTGTCTAACCGTTAGACATAAAAAAACATTCAAATAATAACCTAGTTTTGCTTTGAGGAGTGCAACCCATCATTTTCAAATTATTAATTAGATGAAATACTTTACTCATTACTACAACCTATACACTAAATTTGGCTCTTTCGGCTCAGAATCCTTGTGACTGACAGTCCTGTTTCAAGACTGATCTATCCATTGAAGGTTAAACTGAAAAATAGGTTTAGCTTCGGTTTCAGCTTTCCTTGTGACAGGCTGTTCTGTTCAAGGATGATCAATCCATAGAAAGATAAACTGAAAAATAGGCTGAACAAATAAATAATAGCAAATAATAAAAAAAAATTGCAATAATTTTTAATCTGTAAATAAAAGAATCAATATGAGGATTTTTATAAATAAATAAACAAATTACTTGTTTTCTTAAACCTACAACCTAGTTAAATATTTAGCTAATTTGGCTTCAAAACCTGCTTTTTGAACGTGCATTATTAAACAACAGTATTAGTGTAGTCTATAGTTTAGTCCAGCTAAAAGGTTTAACACCTGTTTAAAATAATATCAATAACCTAAACTATATTGATAAAGCAGATAGATATTACTCCAAATAATAATATGGTCTCACTACACTGTTCCTCACCAAATTGCAAAGATCAGGAGTCATTCGATCTTAGCATAATCAAATTTGAGTTAGCAGATATTGAGCTTCAGATCAACTTCTTAAAGGCCAAACGATCCAAGCTCAAGGAACGATGTGTGGCCATCTCCACTCATAACAATTCTAAACTTACTTCACTCTCTGTGTCCAGAAGGACACTTGCTGCTGCAGTAAACTGCATGCCAGCTGCTTTCTCGGTTTGGGAAAAGAAGAGGTGGAGTACCCGTCCTCAGGGCGCCTTCACTCCTCCCCCGCAACCAAAGATTTGAGCTCCCCACCCAGAACCGGTTTGACGTTCTCATCGATTCTGAGATAAACACTCTGGTGATTGGCAGTTCCATCGTTCGACATGTCCAAAGCATGTACGTGCTGCTTTTCCGGTGCTAGGGTTCTTGACTTAGCTGCACGTTTACTTGAAATTCTGAAGCCTAATGGCAACATCAAGGCTGTGGTCATGCACTTCGGTTCTAATGATATGTCATGTTGTTAGTCAGAGGTGCTAAAAGCAGATTACAGTAAACTGATCCGCACCGCTCGCCACCTGTCACCCATGACCCAAATTATAGTCTCTGGCCCTCTGCCGGCATATCGAAGGGGAACTGATAAATTCAGCAGACTTTTTGTGCTCAAATAGTGGCTCACCACTTTCTACCGAGAAGAGCAGTTACCGTTTGTTGACAACTGGAATCTCTTTTGGGAGTGCCCTAATCTCTTCTGTCCTGGCAGCCTCCTTCCAAGCAAACTAGGCTCTAAACTTCTGACAGATAACATCTCTAGGGCCCTTATTAGCATGTGACTAAATAGTTCTACATAAAACACCTTAGAACACCGCATCAGAAACCTACCTAATAACTGGCAAAACCTAACATTTGCCTTTGAAACAGTGTCCATACTATAATAAACCTACCAGATGTTACTCACCTTTCTAGTGTACCTGCAGAACTTGAAAAAATCACCTCCGGTACTAATAATATTCTTGCTAGCACCCTAGACACCGTAGCCCCACTTAAATTAAAACAAGTCAGAGATAGACAGGCCACTCTGTGGTCTGATGATAATACAAAAGTGCTAAAAAGACAAACCAGAAACTATGGCCGTAAATGGAAAAAAGTTGATTGGAATTGCCTGGAAAGAGAGCATGTCAAAATATAGACTTGCATTAAAAACTGCAAGAACTAACTACTATCACAAATGAATAGAAGAAACAAATCAAAATAACCCAAAAATGCAGTAATTAAACCACTAATCAAGAAAATGCACCTGGATCCAACTGCGTTATACAACAATAGGCCAATCTCTAACCTTCCGTTCTTGTCAAAAATATTAGAGAAAGTTGTAATAGCACAGCTCAGCTCCTTCTTACAAAAGAGAAACTGTTATGAAGATCTTCAATCTGGATTCAGAGTGCATCACAGCACAGAGACTGCGCTGGGTAAAATTTAAAACGATCTATTACTTGAATGGGATCAAGGGAATATCTCTCTTCTAGTTCTGCTAGATCTCAGTGCAGCCTTCGATACGATAGATCACAGGATTCTCCTCGAGAGACTAGAGAACGATGCAGGCATCCAGGGCCAGGCTCGAAGATGGTTTAACTCGTACCTCTCTGACCGGAGTCAGTTTGTTCATGTAAATGGAGACTTATCAGACACAATAGCAGTAGAGTATGGAGTTCCTCAACGACCTGTTCTGGGACCCATACTAGTCTCAATCTACATGCTGCTGCTTGGTAAAATTATTAGAAGACATGGGGCTAGTTTCATTGCTATGCAGACAACACCCAGCTCTATATCTCAGCAAAACCTAACGACCTTTCAAAGCTAAATAAGATCTCAGAATGTGTTGCTGATATCAACGACTAAATGAATGAAAATTTCCTTACACTAAATACTGATAAAACAAATATTACTTATTGGCTCTAAAAAGCAATTACAGAATCTTTTATTTTTAAATATGGAGCTGGGGGGACACACTGTTCATTTCTCCACTACAGTTAAAAATCTTGGCGTTATTATAGATGGTGAACTAATGTTTAAGAACCATGTCTCTTATGTTACCAAGACTGTCTTTTTTCTCCTCAAGAACATTGCTAAAGTACAGAACATTCTGGCTATTGTAGATGCAGAAAAATTTGTTAATGATTTCTTGACCTCCAGAAGGGATTATTGTAACGCTCTATTAGCCGACTGCTCAGCCGTCGCACTACATAAATTACAGGTAGCAGAGAGGGAAGAGCGTTCTCATATAGAGCCCCGAAATTCCTGGAACAAACTGCTGGATCTTGTTCGGAGCTCTGCTACTCTGCTATCCCCATCATTTATCACTTATCCTGCAGCTGATGCTGATCACCTGTTTGTTGTCTGTTACATTGTTCTAACCATTGTTTTTCGTTTGTAAGTTTCTGTTTAAGAGAATTCCTATTTACCCTACCTGATCCAGATTAGGGCGTCACGGTGGCGCAGTGGGTAGCACGGTCGTCTCACAGCAAGAAGGTCGCTGGTTCTAGGCTCGGCTGGGGCAGGTGGCATTTCTGTGTGGAGTTTGCATGTTCTCCCCGTGATCGCGTGGGTTTTCTCCGGGTGCTCCGGTTTCCCCACAAGTCCAAAGACATACAGAATAAGTGAATTGAGTAAGAACAATTGCCCATAGTGTTAAAGTGTGAATGTGTGTGTGAATGTTTCCCAGCGATGGGTTGCGGCAGGGAAGGGCATCCGCTGCGTAAAACATATGCCAGTGAGTTGGCGGTTCATTCCGCTGTGGCGACCCCGAAAGGGAATAAAGCCAACATGAAGATGAATGAATGAATGAATGATCCACATTAGGACTTTGTGAAACTGCTTTGAAAGTAACTGCTAAAATAACGGCATATAAAAACTTGATTTATTTATCCAAGCACTGCACAAAGAAACACACTGTGAATAACACATACCAAGAGAGGTTTTAGTTTTGGGAGTCTTTTTAAGAGCAAGGTTCAATCACTAATCACTCAAAAACTCCTGCTGAAGCTGGAATATTCAAATCACATTTTTTTCACTTCATGGGCCAACAACTATCCAAAATAATAACAGTAATAATGACAATAATTAACTATATTTATATATCACTTTTCCACAACTCATAGACGCTTTACAATGTTTCTAGCATTCACTCCAAATTTACACTCTGGTGATAAGCTACCTTTGTAGCCCTCCGCTTCCCTTGGGCAGTCTGACAGAACCTGGCTGCCATTTCTCGCCTATGACTTCGTCCCTCCTGACCACCTCCAAACCAATCCCACCAGTCACACACATCCTTGGGGAATGCGAGTAAAGTGGGGGAATGCGAGTTATGTTCCAGTGGATAAGGAGATCGATTTGTGATCTGAAGGTCCTGGGTTCGATCCCCAGATCCACCGAGTTGAAGTTGGTGTGAGTGATGAAATGCTGGCTCACCCATCATCAACAAACACAGCTGTGGTGCCCTTGAGCAAGGCACCAGTTTCACGACTGCTCCCCAGGCGCCGCAGCCATGGCTGCCCACTGCTCCGGGTGTGTGTTCATGGTGTGTTTGTTCACTGCTGTGTGGGTTAAATGCAGAGCACAAATTCCAGGTATGGGTCTATCCCTATCTGGCCGACTGGTCACTTTCACTTCACTTCACTTTACTAGGGCCACAACTACAGAATGGACTTAGCGGCAGCGAACCGCCAACCCTCTGGTAACAGAATGGGCAGCTCCACCACTGCGCTACCTTTCCGCACTAATGTACTTCGATGTGTTACTTTATGGAAGGATCATCCATTTGAAGTCAAACAAAGATTGGTTGAGCTGCTTAGTTCAGTCTATTCACTCGCTTTCCTCCTAGGTGACCTACACACTCCGCCACTGAATTTTTCCAGTTTTTCCTCAAATGTCTACACTCTAGGAAGTTCCTGATTGTTTGGTGTGGCCACAAAGGGCTGAAAAGTTTTAGACTCCTTGAGGACTGTGACGATTTCCACACACATTGTCCCGCTCCAACATGCTCTATTTACCACAGTGCTCTTGTTCCACTTTTGCAAATTTAGATTTTGGTCTAATGTCCAAAGTGATAACATTGACAAGATCTTAAAAATAAAAAAATGACGAGTCAAAGCTACCAGGTTTCCATCTTGATCCACCTACTGAAGGCTAGACTAGAAGCAAACAATGTGAGGAAAAATATTCCTCACTGCAGAGTCCCCCCCCCCTCCTTCATTTTACCCTTCAATTTATATTTAATGAGCTTGTTTTTGGTCTCAAATAACTTCACTACCAGCTCTTCCGCATTTTTTTGATTATTCAAATAAAAGTTTTAGGATTTCCTTAATAATCAAGAACTTGCATTCAATGCAGTTAAAAAGTCTTTATAAATAAACGAGATGACTCTGGTCTTATATCTTAAATGAGAGAAAAACTAAGAAGTGTAGCATCATGCATCTGTCTGTTTTTGGTGAAATTATGCAGCTGTAAATGAAGATTGTGTCTGTGGAAAGAGAAACTGACTTGTTTAGTTTGTTATCTCTTGCTCTGTGTGGGAAGTTTAACACGGAGACACAGAAGGACATTTGAGGGGGTTTGTGGTGACTCCCCTGCTTCTTTCTCAAATGCCATTGCAATGTGTGCTGTGCTTATGTGTGTCTGAGATGGGAGAGTTAAAGAGAGGGAGGTGAAAGAGAGAGGTGTTTTTTAGGTTTGACAGATAGAAAGAAAGAGATAGCTATGTTTGGCCTTTTATGGACAGCAGTCTGTTTTTTCTCTGACGGTTCAAATGATGAGCAGTCATCTGAAACGCTCACCAGTCTGTTTCTACTCTCTTTTTTGAAATGTTCTAAAGTAATGGGTTTACTTTCCTTACAAAAAGTAGTCAGTTTGCACATGGGTTTACATACAGTTAGATTTCATTATCTTTATGATTAAATGGAAAGCTATGTATGATGATTGTTTCCTGGCGACATTTTCTATTTAACTTTATCGTGGCATGGGCAGACCCTAGTTTAATCGATCGTAAAAACTAACTAGCAGAAGGAAGACGGTTGTTTAAACACTGCTTTTTCACTCCTGCTTTGAGGATTCTCAGCGAGTTAGTAGTGGTCCATTTTCAGCAGAAGTGTGTCACGTAGTCTTTAGGGAGTATCTGAAACAGCGTCCTGTTCCAGTTCATCTGGCTCATAAATCTGGTGGGTTCTCCAGTACCTATATATGGCACTCAACATTTTTGTGAAGACTCTTTCTGAAGAACAAGGTGCTTCATTTCAGATCTGCTTGTGTCAAGAAGAGTGTGTTGCAGTTATTTAGAAAATAGAATACTTTCTCATCTAAATTCAAGAAACCTCGGTTTTGCCTTGGTGGCCTTGGCTTTCATGCAGCTTGTTTGATGGTTGTCACTGTGACCCTTTTTTTTTTTTGTTTAAAGACCCATTTTTTAAAGTGGTGTTTCATTTTGTCAGAAAGGATTTTCAGTGCATGTATGGAATGCATCCCCGGTTCTCATTAGAGAATAAAGTATAGAATATAGTTGGAAATGCTGTTTTAAACTAATCCGATTTGATGAGTCACATCTTTTGTAACTTGCAGAGGCTGCACAGACTGCAATTAGATTGTGTTTGTAGTAAGAGGTCATTTACAGCCCACTTACTGTAATAATCTCTCAATGCAGGTTTAATCTCTACAGCATATTCTACCTGTTTTTACCTTAATTCAAGGACTTTTTAATAATATTTGTTTATTAATTAAATTTTTATTATATTTAAAACTGAAAAATTCCTTTTAAACTTTTTTTTTTAAACTTGAGTACATGTTTTGTTTTTCGATATTTATAAAGTGCTGTACTTAAAATATGTAATGATAAACAGTTCTTTTTGCCATGAAGGTAGACTTTGCTGGTGACATCATACTGAAATAACAAATAAACAAACGTTGCAGGTTTACTATTTAAATCTCATCCGCAGAAAAAAAACAATATCAAAAAATCTTATCACAAATCATAGGGAGTTCTATAAATAAGCATATTCAATTTTCCTTTAGCATAGTGAACCGGAAAATATGTTAAATATCTCTAAATCCTTCATTTTAAAGTACCGTATTTCCTGGATTGTGCCTCTACTTTTTCTCATGCTTTGAAAACTGTGGCTTCTAATTTAAAACGACTAATTAATAATTTGTTTACAGGTTAACAGCCATCTATAGAAAATGTAGAAAATCATAGAAAGCAGGTTTCGGTTAAAGGCAGTCTATCTGCCTGTTGATGAAGGATCTCGGGCAACAATGAAAGAGATACAGAAAGAGCTAACATTAGCTTTTAATATGAATGCTTACCAGCTATATTTAAACATGGGTTCTTAGGTCTTCTCAGTCAGTGTTGGTGTCCAATGAATGGGCAGTGCACACTGCTGCACAACAATTTCAAATGTTTTCACCATTCCTTTTAAAACCCAGACGCTACTTGTCTCCCTTCCAAAACAGAAAAAGGAGTAACTACAGCTATGGTAACAGGTCAACATCAATGTAAAACTTGCTTCCCTAATTAATGCTCTATTTTCAAAGCTGAAACATTTGGACCAGTTTTAGCGTTGGACCATATCAAAGAAACCAAAAGAAAAAATCATGCCTCTAAGTCTTGGAAGGATCAAAATGTGGACATACGCTTATAAATGAAATACTTTTAAAAGTTCAACAACTACAAAGACAGTTCTATATGATCATTTTCTGCTGGATCCTGGTCATGTTGGTCTAACTGGAAATGAACAAGCAGGTCAGGCTGCTAGGCACGCTTTCAATCAAAAATCTTTGGATTCTTCCTTTCCTCCAGATGATTTAAAAACCTTTAGTTTCATTTTACATCTTGGACAGGTGGCAAGGTTAGCAGTATATTTAATATATTGACATGGCTCATGTTAAAATGTATACCCCTGCATCTTATAGACATGGGCTATATATGAGCAAGTCTCTTTCTTTCTAAATTTACTCTGTGTGGCTAATAGTCAGATGGACTCTATTGTACAGAAATGACAGTATATATTCCTTATGTCACTGTCATACATCAGTTTGCTTGACAAAAAATAATTTTGTGATGGGTGTTTCAGTTGAGATTGGATGCAAATTACCTGTGCTTGTTTTAACCTTAGCTGGTCTCCCTGACGTCTGACTCATAGAGGAGGTTGTGTGTAGGAGAGCTTCTGTTTTACCATGACTATTAACATAATGTAAAAGTCATGAACACAATGATTTTTGTTTCTCGACTTTGTTATGTAAGGTCCCAGTACTGAAGGCTCATGTGCTCTGTCTTGGAACATTGCTAAAGGATTTTTAATAATTTATATGAATTTGTATGCCTGACTTATTGATTTATAAAGGTTTTATATTTACCATTATTCTAGGTTATAACAAAAGAAATTAGAATGTTAATTATTAATTATTATAAATTATTAATATTTAATTTACTCACACTTGATGTTAATATTCTTATTAACCCTTACAAGTGTCTCAGTAAAAGAAGAATGACTGAAAAGGTTCAAATATTAAGTACAAACAAGTATTAATATTGATGTGTAGTAGGTAGGCAATATGGTGGATTCAACTACCATACAGTTTATGAAATATGAACCAAGATTAAGGAGTAATTTTCTACGTTTAATTTAGAATGAATCATTCTATAAGAAAGACATTAAGTTAACTCCAGGATACATGATAGAAGAGAGCTTTAGATCTCTCTCCATCTCGGGCCATTTCAGAAACAAAATGCTAGGATTTCTGTCTTCTATCTGCCTTTAAAAGCTTCTTCAGACCAATATACTCCCAGAGACTTGTGACTTAATCAGGAATGGGAAGCAGAGAGCATCAGTCAGAGTTGTTGAAAGAGTTAAAGATTCTAGTTTTGTGACATACAATCATTGCACTAAAACCTCTAATATATTTCAAACAATATTAAACATTAATTTGTTAACAGGACATTCTATAACAACCTTACAGTTACAAAACATCTCACATTTTCTGTTGATTTTTATTCTGTGGGAAGTTGTTATACTCTTTAAAACCTCCAAAAGAGACTGTAGAATGATAGAGATGCTCATGAAACCCATTGGTTTTTTAAATCCCTGTATTCCCAGCATTGCTGTTGACTTCTCTTCTGTTTCTTGCTCTCTGTCAGACAACAGAGGAGGAGACGGCCCCACAGGAGTGTGCCTGGCAGCGTGTGGGCTTCCTCATCTCCTGTAACTCTAGCTTCAAACATCCTGCCACAATGTCAAGGAGAGAACGGCCGTGGTCTGTTTACAGGTCCAACACTCTCGAGCTCACATCAGAGATGATTGGACTAGCTTTGGAAGGTATAGAGGATTGTTTTTTGAGGCGCAGAGTTGATGCTTATTTAATTGCTTTCATCTGCAATGTACATGATATTTAGGGCCCAAGCTTTGCTGATTTCAGTTTACTTCAAATGTTTAATTGTGTGCTACTACAGTCTTCAATATAATGCCATGGCTCATTGCAATAGCCAGCTATTCTCTAAAGATCCCAAAAATCATACTTCAAAACAATCACACATGTTTTGAGATTACTGACAATATTCCAACCTGTTTCAACACATTTTCAAGACTGTAAACCCAGTTGTGACACATGACTCTGTGGACACAAAAGCACAGCATAAATACGGCTAATTATTTAAAGAAATTGGATGGATTAACTGAATTGGATGTCAGTAGTTTAGTTTATACTAAATAAGTGATTGGGTGTTTTATGCAGGAATGTTTTTGAGGTTGGCACTTTGCAGACCTATTGGTCTAGAACTATTGATGGAGGAAGATCTATTTTGGCTAAAATATACTCGTAGCTTATTATCTTATTGGGTGGTAGGCGGAACACTGATGAAGCTCAATATACTTAACATAAAATATCTCTTTGTTTCATTCTTAGGTAACAGTCAAGATCCAGATGAGCCAGTTCTGGAGTTCAGTCTAGGTTTGTCTAGTTTTTTTATTTCATCTTATTTCAATCCTTTATTAATCACCCCTTGTACAAAATGGCAAATGGCTCCGATTAGCAGCTACGACTGGATCTTTTTAGCCTTTAAATGACACTGAACAGAAGTGTAAATATTTCTATGTGCCCTTCTGTTGGTTTACTGGAAAAAGCTGCTTCGTTTGGATGAAGTGACTGCTTCTATCTCTTCTATCATCTCTTGTAAATAAAGTGCTTTAACCACAAAGGTCAGATGATGAGTCTTGAGGTAGACTGGAGCTTCTTCACACATAAACAGAGCTGCATGTTTAACCTTTTGAGAGTGTGTCTGTGTGTGTAGTCTGCAGTGAGCTGGTTACACCGTCTCTGGAACGCAGACCCAACAGTTTTGTGGCGGTCAGCTGCACCACCCCCCCTCAGGCTTTCTGGACCAAGCATGCGCAGACTGAGATCATTGAGGTAACTCCATCGTTTTCATTAGTTCAGCTGTTCAGAAAGCTGGTTTATGTTTATGTATGTGATTTGTAGGGCATGGAGTAAACGTTAAAGTGCTTTTATTTAAATTAAAAGGAATTTCTTATTGCTATCTGATTCATGTGTCATCAAAGGTTTCTCCACTTAAAACAAAGTTTTAAAAGATAAAGTCTATGTTATGTGTGTTTAAGCCAGACAATGCAAACACAGTGTTGAAAACTTTTGGTTGATCATTAAATTAAAAAAATCAAAATCTCTGAAGCACCCACCACTAGCAAGATAAGCTAATTTAGTGTAAATAGTTATCTGCAAACTGTTGTGAATATGTTTTTGGTTTATGTGTGTTTCTTTTTCTTTTTATCCAAGCCCAATACCTCAACATTTTTATGTCTAGTTTTTAATATTTAAAACCATTTTTACATACTTTTTAAAATTTAGCTGTAGTTCAAAAAAACATTATTATAAAACAAAAATATCAGAAAAATATTGTGTATTGTGAAGTAAAGGTAAATTCAATTATTGTATATTTAAACAAATTATTTGAGGTGAGAATAGTCAAAAGGAGATGAAGAATATTGATATTATTTATTTTTAATAAAAGCATCATAAATAAGCAAAAAAATAAAGTTTAACCCCTGTGTTTATTTAATTTTTTTCTCTTTTTCCAGGGTACAATTAACCCCATGTTTCTAAGTAGTGTGGCTTTCTTCCAAAACTCCTATATTAACCAGCACACGCAGGTCAAGCTGTCTGTGTACGATGTTAAAGATCGCTCACAGGGAACTGTAAGAAGCAGAACATCCACAAGTTGTAATTATTAGCAATTTTGCTAAGTATTTTATTTTAACTTTTTTTTTTTTTGTTTATGTAGATGTACCTGCTTGGCTCAGCTATGTTCCCGGTAAAGGAACTTATGCAAGAGAAGAACCACAGACTTAACTTACCTCTAAGGTGAGATGAACCATCTTCTGACACCTCAGAGTATTTTTTTTACAACAAACAATAGAATTTTCTGCTACTACGGGTAAAAAACACTGTTCATCTGTTCATACAGGGTTTTTTTTACTTATTAAAAACAACTCACCTCCACTTGAGCATGGATAAGAAAGGGTTAGGGTTGCATCTGATTGATTAATTGGTGATGCTATGGCTATTTAGCTTTGTTGAGCTTCCAGAATAACAAATAGGATTACAGAAACTTGCATGGACTACTCTGAATTTAACTTGCGGTGTGTTTTTATGAGGAAACAATACTAAAACATGTAAGAAATATCTGTAAAGTTGAGTTTACATTATATGTGTCATAGAGTCTAACCTCGTCACTCCCTCCTTTGACCAACAGAGGGCACCCTCGTCTCGCTAATCACTGCTCATCTCCTTACACCAGACTACATTCCCCATACGCCCCAGGGGCATCTTGATTATACACCCAGCTGAAGAACATTAGTAGCACTATTTAAACAGACTGATTCCCGTTGTTCATCGCAAAGTCTTGTTTGTCTCTATACTGCAATTCTGAGCGTTTACCCTGTCTATAAGTCTGCCTGTTGTGACCATGCCTGTTTACCGTTTACGATCCTAGCCGCCTGCCCGTTGTGTTACTCTTGCTGTTCTACGTTACTGCCTGTTTGCTGCCTGCCCTGACTACCCTGTTCCTTGACCACGTTGATAATAAAAGCCTGCAAATGGATCCCAACCCGAGTGATGATTCGTTACAGAGGACTTCGCCACCCAACGATCCAGCGGCTTTCTCACAACTCTCCTCAGCTCTGTCCTCGCAGGCGAATCAACTCGCCGCGCACCAACATCAGCTGAATCGCCTGACATCCCTCACCGAGGAATTAGTAAGAGCGCTTCAGAATTTGCATGTCCCTTCTCAACCGGCAGCCATGACGTCAACGAACGCTCACGCGGCTCCCGCTGTCACTGAAGCGCCGCAAGTCAGTCCTCGCCTCGCTTTTCCGGAGAAATTTGATGGTGATCCTACGAAGTGCAAGGGGTTTTTTATGCAGTGCTCCCTCTTCGTTAATCAACAACCCGCGCTCTACCCATCAGACGGCAGTAAGATTGCATTTGTCCTTTCTCTATTAACAGGGAGGGCTTTAGAATGGGCCACGGCCGTATGGAGGAGAGACGGCACCACGTTTCCAACATTCCGTGAATTCACGGAGAACTTCAGCATGACGTTTGATCACCCCCGCGAGGGCAAAAGCGCGGGCGATAACTTGCTGGAGCTAGCACAGGACCGAATGACCGCAGCATAATACACTCTCGTCTTTCGCACACTCGCCGCGCAGACAGCGTGGGTGGACGACACGCTGAAAACACTCTTCAGAAGAGGATTGATTCATGAGCTGCAGTCAGAGCTGGCTTGTCGTGATGAGAAAATGGATCTGAATCAATTCATTACGCTCACCATTCAGATTGATAACCTCTTGAGGGCGCGACTACGACAGGTTCCCTGCAATGTTCACCGGACACATGTTCTCGGGGCTACCGCGGAATCAGAACCCATGCAGGTCAATCGATACCACATCTCAGCGGAGGAACGAAACCGGCGCATGACTCACCAACTCTGCCTGTACTGTGGGGAACCAGGCCACTTGCGATCCTCATGTCCTTCTCGACCAGGTCACAATCCCCGGGATAGGGTGAGTTTTTCAGTACACTCTTTAAATCCCGATACGTGTGTCACCATACTCATAACTATTAAAACAGCGGATCATGAAATAAGTCAGGAAAGGTATCATACCTCACTCGGGCACTGAAGATGCACACCGGTGTGTTCCACAGAGAGACTATCCAGTTTTACGTCTTTCCCACTCACCGCACTCCAATAATTCTGGGACTACCTTGGCTGCGAAAGCACAAACCGCACATTTCCTGGAGAACGGGACAAATTATCAGATGGAACGATTCCTGCTTTCCGGGCTGCATTCCTCCCATCTCGCGCATGCCGGTCCAGTCTGTTTCTTTCTCGGAGGAGAGTAATCCTGACACTAACCTTCCACTGGAATATGCGGATTTATCTCTAGCCTTCAGCAAGACCAAAGCCACGAAGCTTCCTCCTCATCGTAGTTGCGACTGCGCCATCGACTTCATCACCGATCTGCCCAGCTCCAACAATCACACCACCATCTCACCGTCATGGACAGATTCTCTAAGGCTTGTCGGCTGATACCATTGCCCAAACTCCCCACGGCCCTACAAACAGCCGAACACCTATGCAACCTGGTATTCCGATTCTACGGTCTACCCGAGGATATCGTGTCGGACAGAGGTCCGCAATTTACGTCCAGAGTCTGGACAGCATTCTTTAAGATGCTCGGGGTCAACGTCAGTCTAACCTCTGGATACCACCCCCAAGCCAATGGTCAGACCGAGAGGCTCAACCAAGAGATAGCCTGTTTCCTCCGCTCTTACTGCAACCAACAGCAGAACGACTGGAATCGCTACCTGATGTGGGCCGAATATGCACAAAACTCCATCAGAAAACCTTCCACTGGCCTCACTCCATTTCAATGTATCCTGGGTTTCCAACCTCCCTTCTTCACCTGGTCAGGAGAACCCTCTAACGTCCCAGCAGTTGACGATTGGCTACGCAAGAGTGAGGAAACATGGAGCTTGGCCCACACTCAACTACAACGTGCCATCCGCCGACAGAAGGACCAAGCCGATCGCCGTCGTCGCCACAACCCAGAATACACCCCTGGACAATGGGTATGGTTGTCCACCAGAGATCTGCGCCTCCGACTACCATGCAAGAAACTCAGTCCCAGGTATGTGGGTCCCTTCCAAATTCAGAGACAAATCACACCGGTATCTTTTCATCTTGCCTTGCCTAATCACTACCGTGTATCTCCTACCTTCCATGTTTCTCTGCTCAAGCCCGCTGTTGGTCCCATCGAGGAGGGGGAGTCTTCCGACAGGGGCCCCCTGCCCATCCTGGTGGAGGGCGAGGAGGCGTACAGAGTGAGAGAGCTACTCGACTCAAGGCGTCGGGGTAGAACCTTACAATACCTAGTCGACTGGGAGGGATATGGTCCAGAGGAACGCTCTTGGATTGACTCAGGGGACATTCTCGACCCAGGCCTCACCGAGACCTTCCACCGTAACCACCCGAACAAACCGGCTCCTCGACCACGTGGGAGACCCCGTCGTCGTCTGCTTCCTCGCGCCAGGAGTCGCTCGCAGGGGGGGGGCTCTGTCACAGAGTCTAACCTCGTCACTCCCTCCTTTGACCAACAGAGGGCACCCTCGTCTCGCTAATCACTGCTCATCTCCTTACACCAGACTACATTCCCCATACGCCCCAGGGGCATCTTGATTATACACCCAGCTGAAGAACATTAGTAGCACTATTTAAACAGACTGATTCCCGTTGTTCATCGCAAAGTCTTGTTTGTCTCTATACTGCAATTCTGAGCGTTTACCCTGTCTATAAGTCTGCCTGTTGTGACCCTGCCTGTTTACCGTTTACGATCCTAGCCACCTGCCTGTTGTGTTACTCTTGCTGTTCCTCGTTACTGCCTGTTTGCTGCCTGCCCTGACTACCCGCCTGTTCCTTGACCATGTTGATAATAAAAGCCTGCAAATGGATCCCAACCCGAGTGATGATTCGTTACAATATGACTTTTAATGTTTCATGAAACATTTTTGTTTGCTAAATAAAATATTGCAATGCAGGTCCGTTGTATCTGGCTTTACTGGTTCACAGGTATATTCCTTTTTTGATTGATGATCATCATCAAATGACATTGGTTCTGTGCTTTTCATAGGTCAGCAGAAAACAAGCATGTGGGTAGTGTTACAGTCATAGCCTGGCAGCTGGAGGAGAGAAGGCATCAACACACACCAATCACAAGACTGCAGGAAACACTCAACGGCAGGGTACAGTGCCATGTTGCAACCAGCACATTAGTTGTTTTATTTCTATTTATTTATGTTTTCCTTTTTACTGCAATCTCATTAGACTATTCTTCCTGTGGATGAGAGCCTGACAGAGTCTGTTGGAGTTCGAACTAAATACGCCTCTCTGTGGAAGGATTCCTTTCTACAGTGTGGTAGGAAAGCTAGAAAATTTTCCAAGTGGATTCAGGTGTGATAGCTAAATTTACGCACCCGATACTTGTCACATAGTTTGCTTAATAGATTCTATATTGTTACAATTTTATTGTTTGGAATTTCTCTGGTTATCAGGTCTTCTATAAATGTATCTGACATTTTTGTTTTCTGTTGTTGAACAGTAAATACAGAAAAAAGGTTAAATTTGTGGTTGGAGAATAGTACAGCCTCTTGTTTTGTCAGATTTCAATCCTTTTACTGTGTAAAAATAACTTAATTTCAAGATAAAAAAGGTTTATTCTGAGTACAATGGTCCAAAATATTAAAGTACTGTAATGTGATGTTGCTTGGCCTGAAAAGGTTAAACTGCTTATTGGTATTTGCAATGAATCTCTCACTCCAAATAAATTTCATTTACAGGTCTGAATTGAAATTCCTGCATTTGCAATTTCATTTATTTTTCACTGCAACCAGACTTATCTTCATTATGTAATGCGGAGATGGAATTGTGGTTGATATTGTTGTGTGGTGTTGTTTTGTAACCAGCTTAGCATCACTGTATGTAGAGAGTAATTGTTTGCTATGTAGAGGTAGAAATGCAAGTAATTTGACTGTTCTGATTGGCTGACCGGCTGTCCCTCATAACAGCAAATCTCTGTTGTTTTGAATTCAGCATTTACTATCATTGTAATGACCTGCACTACTTTTCTGGAGTGATGGAGATAAATGTAGGAGGTGAAGAAGCTGCAGGGGAACACTCAAATCCTTGATTTACTGCGAATTAAATAGTTAAAAATTCCTTAACTGTGAGCTTTTACTCAATTAAAAACAAGAGTTTGTCATAATGTGTAAAAGTTTTTAATGAGGGTACTAAAAAGGTATTGACTATAGACGTTAGAAAGGATGTTAGAATCAAATGTGGGATGGATTACTATTTGTATGATCTTCTTTTTCCTTATATTCAAATTAAATTATTTTTTCTTCATTAATAAATGTTGTTCATTATTGTGGCATACTGGTTTTATTATTTAAGTAGTGTTTTGAAGTGGTTTGAATGATTAAATTAATTCATTCAATAAAGACGTATGGACACATAAAACAAATAATAAAAATATAAACCCACTCAATGAAATCCACATATTCAAATTCTACAAAAATTAAAATGTAACTCGTTATGGCAAAATGTTTAATCGATTCAGATTAATAAAAAAATAAGTAAAACAATACCTCAATGCACAACCACCTCAGTTGCAGACTGAATGAAAAGGATGATGAAATCTGTGGACGTATAAGGGGCTTGCTGCTCTGTTGCCTGAGTAAGACACCGGCGTCTCCTTTGACGTATAAGCTAATGAGCTAATGTTGAAAATGGCTAATGTGAATATATCTGTATTGTTGACATCTGTCACCATGTTTTTTGAATGACTTATCGTGTGAGTTGGTTTGTGTTTAATCGCATATTTATTATTTAATGAAAACCGAAATGTAGTTATTTTTTCTAAATATCTTTAATTGTTTAATGTTTTTTCAATGTTGACTGTTACTCTGCAACATAACCCCCAGAAAACACAGGTTTACTGTACATAGTGTTGTACAATTAATCGAAAAACGTACATGGTTACAACATAAGTAAAATATAAGGAATTTGCATCACAACAGGTTACAACTGACCTCCCTGCTTTCTCCTTTTTACCCATAAATATTGACAGAAACAATGTAGTGTAGAGTTTCTCTCTTGTACTAGCTCTTGGGTACTTGGGTTCATTTTTATCGATGAAATTGTAATTCAACACCTGACTGTAATAGGATAATTGTGTGCAAGCTTAGTTTAGTTAAACTGTGACAGATTTTAGATCAACTGGCTTCTTTCTAAAACATATCTTTGTTTGTGTGCGTCAGTGTTTGGTGGCATTATGTCACGCATGTACCGCTTTCCAACCACTGATGGGAACCATTTAAGAGTGCTCGAGCAGATGGCAGAGAGCGTCCTGTCGCTGAACATCCCACAACAGTTTCTCAAACTCCTACTGGAGGAGGATTCTACCAGGTGCAGTCCAGAACTAAGACTTTTTTTACTAAGATCTGTTCATATATCCGTGTATATTCCAGAAAGAGAGCTGCTTGAGCTACTTTTACAGGGTGTCTGAGTTGGAGGAGTTGGGAGAATTGTCACCATGTTGGGAAAACCTGCGACGGCAAATCGTAACACAGTACCAGAGCATTCTTCTGACCTACCAGGACACACTCATTAACCTGCACGACTACAAAGGTTAAAAATGTTGTTGGGCTTATGGATTTGTTGCATCCTTTTTTATTCAGATGAAAACATGTAACATTCTGCAATTTGAGTAAAGAAGTGTGTGTTACATTTTAAGTCACTTGCCAACAGGGGTGGAAAGAGTACACAAATATTGTGCTCAAGTAAAATAACTGCTACTTAAGTGAAAATGTACTCAAGTTCAAGTAAAGTTACATGTCTAACAATATACTCCAGTTAAAGTAAAATGTACTTAGTTAAAATGTACTCTGATTACTTGAGTACAGATTAAATTTACAGCAGCAGCAGGTTATTTTCTCTGAAGAAGCTTTTTGTTGTTTTACTAAAATAAAAATGTACTGTTTACACACAGTCAACCAACTTGTGAAAGTTACACGTTGCACAATTAAGTGTCTTGATGTTTTTACTTTTTTCATTGGATAGTGTTATATATTTTTTTTACTCAAGTAAAGAGTCTGATTTAGAATCCAGAGAATTACTTTGCTTCCGCAAAAATCTATTAAAGTAAAAGTACACATTATAAAAACTACTAAAAAAGATAAAAGTACACAAACAACTACTCAATTACAGTAGTGTGAGTACATGTAATTCTGTACTTTCCACCTCAATGACTTTCAATGACATGGTTAGACTCTTAAATTTTATAAAATGTAATATTGGCGCATCATGTGGAGTGAAAGTTCTTAAATAGCATGTAGTTTTTTGTGCAAATCTAATATTTTTGGTATAATTAAGCCTCTGTTGGTCTGTGGACACCAATGTTGGAAAATAATATAATTCCTAAACAAAACAAAAAAAAGACACAAAAAAAATCTGAATTAGGTTTTAACTAAAAATTTAGTTTCACTGTCACATTTTTTCATCAACAACTTGATCTTATCCATATCCATTTATTTGTTATATTTTAGACTTGTACAGTAACTCAAATTTATTTTATTATGTTGACTAATTTTCTTAACACCTGTATTAATTGTTAACTGAGAAGAATGCTAACCTAATACTAGCAAGAAGAAACAATTCTGTACAAATTTTAGTGCAAAATAAAGGTTTATTGGGCTAAAAGGGATACTGTTTCTCAGTTTTGGAATGACGTGTTCTAGCGAACCCCTTCTAATGTTGCTACATAAGCAACGTATTTTAGTATGTTTTACAATGTTTTTAATGTTTTACTGTATGTCTGGGATCACCAAATATGGTCCTGGAGGTCTAGCACTCTGCATATTTCAGTTGCAAGCCTGCTCAAGCATGTATACTTATCTAGCTTCAGACAAGCTTAATTAGTGTGACAGGTGTGTTTCATGATGGCTGAATCAAAAATGTACAGAATTGGTGATAGCTGCTGAATTTGTTTAGAACAAAAAAGTCTCAAAACAGTCATATTAAATAAGGAATACAAACCCTGTTTCCTCTCGGCCACAGGTCCATTGTTCAAAGCCAGTAGTCTGAAAGCAGAGAAGAAGTTGGAGTTCATGGCCACCAATTTGCATATCCAAAGAATGCGGGTTCAGGATGACTCTGCCTCTGGTCAGTTCTCAATTCACATGAAAATGTAAAGGAGATGATTCATCTTAGTACATTTAAATATGAAAATAAAATGATAATGTTTTTACAGTAATACCAAACTGAACAATAGCTCTTTTAACATCTGAAATGTCTTCTCAAAGTCTTACCCTGGATTTATTGATTCCAGTTTTTTTATGTACATTTCAAACTGTTAACTGTTTAAGTTGTGCCCATGCACTCGTGTGCTAGTTGGGACCAGATAACAGGAATGCCATGATTTAATAAATATTGTATGTATGTTGTACTATTTGTGTGTGTGTTTGTAGAGCACACCAACGATGTGGTGACGATCGGAGCTCCTGCAGCTCACTGTCAGGGCTTCAAGAATGGAGGCTTAAGAAAACTTCTCAACAAGTTTGAAGAGGCAAAGAAAGTGTAAGTTGTTTTTGTTGAAGCCCAGTTTCAAAAATTTCATTTGTTTGTACACTCGAACAAAAAAGATAATTTTTGTATTTTCAAGATAGTTTTATTTAAGGGATGCTTCTACCAAAAAATGAAAAGTGTTTATGTATCAATGCTGCGCATTTGGAAACCGAAGACATGAACGTGCAGTGAAGGCGAGGATATGCGATGTGAATTTGTCGTTTATTTTGCCATCAGAAGTGTTCCTGTCACTGTAATATATTTTTATATAACCCACAATTGCATATGGAGATATTTAATGGTGTTATAAATGCTTTATAAGGCTTGATCTTTGTGATACAAGAGTCAATAGGGCAGTCACAAGCATGCTAAATTTATTCCAAAATATCTAAAAAACTGTTTACTGGTCTGCAACAATCATGACTACATTTTCATTGTTAGGGTGGAGTATCTCTTAAAGTATCACCTGATTAGATTTTTATGTTCAACCTGAATTATTCAAATTGTTGTTAAATTTGTAGTGGAATATTTACTCTAAGTACCAAAAAATATTTGCCATTTGTAGGTTTTCTAGCAGCTCAAACAAAGAAGACTGAAAGTCATAACTTTCAAGTGAAATAGTCCTTGTATAAGGGTTATTGCAGGGTGCTAACACATCTTAAAAAGTTTACAATTTAAAAACTACATTTTATGCCAAAAAAACTCTTACATTTACTGTTCTAGGTCCTAAATATTTTTTCACAGGTCTTATTTTTCTGATGTCCATATGATGCTCATCTGAGATGTGTTTTTTGTAGCTGCTTGAAGTTGCCAGAGATATGGAAAATGCTTCTAAATGCTACAACAAAAAAACGTAAACTCATGATTAGGGTTGCCAGAGTTTGAGAAAATTGTCAAAAATCCTCAAAAACATAAAAGTGACATTTAGCGGTGACATAGTTTGAGAAAATCATAAAAGTATTGTTGGTGTTGCCAGATATTGACAAAAGACTCATAAATGTTAATATATATAAATGTAATTGTTAGGGTTGCCAGAGATTGAGAAAAGGCGCTTAATTGAAAAAAGAATGGTGGTTACGGTTGTCAGAGAAAACCTTTGCAAATGCTTAAAAAACATAAAAGTGATGTTTAGGGTTTCAAATACCATGTTTGAATCATACTGTTTATTATGCAAAAAAAGATTTGAATGGGTTTTTGATTGAAAAAAGTCTTAAATTTCATGATTACCTGTCTTACAAAAATCTTGAAAGCAATGTTATAAAACCTGCAGAAACCCTGTAAGTAGATAAATAACCCCTGAAATACCATAAAAACAGCTATTAATTTATTTTGAATGAATCTTTTGAATAATCTTTTCTTATATATATAAATGGTCTCATCAGTGTTGGTTCTCATCTTCTGTGGCCTGCTTTTGGTTATGCTTTGCTTGATTTCCTTTAAGATGTGGTCTTCTTTTTCTTTTTTTCATACATTTGAAACTTGAATAATCTCATTCTGATCAGCATTTATGAGGAGCAATGGTGAGTGTGTTTGATCTTTGTTTTCTTTGTGTGTTTGTTCTTGTTTGTTGAAGCATTTTCTGCATGACCTCTCTGATCCAAGAACTATTCAGCAGCTTCTGAAATACCAAGACCAGTTCATAATGCCTTCATCTCTAAATTTTTTGAAGAAAATTTGATTAGTAGCTGCAACCACGTGAGTTTGATTTTATTCCAAGGCTGCCACGCTGTGTTTTGGAACAGGGCTTTAAACATGAATCTGTGATTTCATCATTCCATCTTTGCCTCTATTTGTGAACATTTGTGTTTGTGGGCTTTTATCTGTGGGGAAGCACATTGATCTGTGCTTCCAGAAAGTTTGATCTCCAAGAAAACTTTAAAATGCATTTGTCACTGACTAGGACAAATCCTACTGCCTACTTTCAGTGCTGTACTGTCTCTTTAAACATCTTTATTTTACAAAACAAGACAAATCACACTAGAGATGGACACAAATGGACACATCCCTTTAAGATTTCAAACATATTAACTCAGTTCTGAATTAAAAAAATCAAGGATCAACTCCTTTTAATTTACTGGCTAACAATTTAAGTGGTTAACACAAGATGCAGGATTGCTCACTCCAGCCTCATCCACCAGTTCTTATTAACTGGAGACAACCCACCTGAATGTTCATCATGCATCAACTAAAATGACATTGTGTGAAAGAAAGAAAGAAAGAAAGAAAGAAAGAAAGAAAAGACTATATCAAGGGGGTAAGATAGGAAGTAATCAAGAAAGAAAAGGGGAATAAATCAGGAAAGAAAGAAATAAATCAAGAAGGAAAAAGTAATAAATCAAGAAAGAAAGAAAGCAAAATGTAAAGAAAGGATGGAATAAAAAGAAAGAAAAGAAGAAATAAATAAATCAAGAAGACAATTAATAAGTCAAGATGGAAATGAATAAAGCAAGAAAGAAAGGAGTAAAGATTAAAAGAATTCTAGAAAGAAAATTAATAATAGTCACAAACTGTTTTTTTTAAACACGTCTTTTAATATGCAGGACGTGATCAAAAAGAAACTTCTGAACCATTGTCTAATTTATGCTGTTTATCTTCAAATACCCCCAAAAAAATTATACGTACATATTTTGTATTTGTTTTAGACAAAAATAAACCTGACTATGTGATTTTACAGAAATAAGTTCCGTCATCCCCTCTTTATCATTGTTTATCTCCATTGTCAATATAGAAATTAAGACCCTCAAATTGTCTAAGTCTCACTTCCACAATCCTTCTGTGTCAGTGTTCACAACATTAGAGTTTTTTAAACTATGGTCGTTTGTGTCTGGTCCAGCAGCACCGCCCTCTCCAGCTCGCAGTCTATCGTCTACATCCCTCAGGACATCATCCGTGCCAAAGAGATCATCTCTCATATAAACACGCTCAAGACTCAGGTCAGCTACTACGCTGAGCGACTGTCTCGAGCTGCTAAAGAACGCTCAGCTAATGGTCTGGAGAGAACCCTCACCATCCTGGCAGATAAGGTGCGCCTCTCAAGAAGTTGCCTGATTTGCACATGAATGTGAAGATGACCAAAGAATATTCTTAAAATGCCAGAAATGATTGGATTTGTTGAATATTACAAAAAAGATGTGTTTTTCTGTACACATCTGTGTTTTTGTATTCATAAGATCATGTCTACCTAAACTATTTGAAAATGACAAGCAAATAAGTCATCACAATATTTGAACATTTAAATTTTTACAACGGAGCACAATAGAGACTTCTATTTTCGTTTACTTGTTTAAAGAGATAGCGCAATGCTATTTCATAAATTCTAAGTTATTTACTCTGTCACAAGTGTGGTATTCTCATGATTAAGCACAGGCCAAGTGTAAACATTATTATTATTTGTTTTATAAAACATTTTACTTCCATTTATAACCATTTCTAAAAGTTTTCAAAACTGGTTTTCAATGACAAATTAAAGAGTGGGACTCCTTGTATGGGTATTTCTTCTGGAAATGTGCAGCTGACTTACACACACACATGAGAAAGACATTAAACAGCAGTTTAATAATATACACTGAACAAATGAATTAAGTTTCTGACATATACAGACAATTCCAGGCGTCCTGCTTGAATTGTTGCAACTGCGGTTGCGTTTCAGTTACAGGGTTGTATTCTGGATCTTAAATGTATGGTTGGATGTAATTTTAAGTCAAAGGTCAAGGTAGATTTGTTTATATCAGTTGTGATTGATTCCATATCAGCAGCAGTGTGTCTTTCTTAACATCACTCACAGGTAAGCCCCTTTTAGCTCGGCTACCTCTGGAAAACGTTATAAACCTGTATCTATCTTTTATTTTTAAAGTAACCCAAAATTAAGACTTTTTGGAATAATAAGGATGCCTTGGTACTCTAAAGGCTCAGACTGCAGGTCGTAATGCATAATTTTTTTATGAAATCTGATTTTTTTTTAAGTGCTCATCCAGATTACACACAACATGTGACGTGTGTCCGACTTGTGTATGATCACAATCCAGATTGCTTTGAGATGTGTATGCACAGGAAATGGCTTTGATCAAAAAATAAATAAACTTGGACAAGAATATGATTTGAGGCGGTTGTGTGGCTTCAATTACTTTTCAGAGTTGCCATCATTTCTACCAAGTTATATCACGAAGACAAAGAGAAAATTAGTTCTAGTACTTCTCTTTCCTTCCACTGACTATTTTTAGATATAGCAGCAATGATTGTTTTTAAACTTCCTGACCACACTGTGAAGCGCAACTTCTGCCCCATACAATGACTTAAAAAAGTTGTCCCATTGTAAAAATCTGATATGTATTGGATTCAGGACCACATATGAAATAGACCTGTGTCAGATTTGAAAAAATGTCAGCCATGAAAATATCAGATACAGATTGCATATGGGCAAATAAATCAGATTTGGGTCACTAGTCTGAATGTAGCCTAAGATTGGCCAAAACGTAATTTGCTATTGGCTCTTTAAATCACATCAAGGCTGCTTGAATTATTTTCCTGTTTGCTTTGATGTTTAGACTCGGCAGCTGGTGACAGTGTGTGACTGCAAACTTTTGGCATCTGCAGTGCAAGCACTGAATGCTGCACGGCCAGAGTACATCGCCTCTAAAAGCTCGCCCTCTGCTGAGGCGGAGCAAGTGATGCTCAGGAATGACCAAGACACGCTGCTGGCCAAATGGAGCGGCCAGAACAGTCGCACATCCCTCCATGTGGACTGGCATGAGGAAGAGTGGGTAAGAAATATTTAGCTATTTATGATGTTTAATTACACTTGATAGATATATCTGATTTAATTGGTAATAATAATTGGTAGCTAATCCAAAAACTCAGCAAATAGTTACTTTAAAAAGAAATAAAATGGAAAACGGTTTGTTTATTTCAGGAGAAGGTGTGGGGGAATGTGGATAAAAGTTTGGAGTGTATAATCCAGCGAGTGGACAAGCTGCTGCAGAGAGAGCGTCTGCAGGGCAGTGGCAGCATCAGTCCCGAAGATATGTTCCCCTCTGACCAGCAGGGTGGGGCCCTGAAGAGAGGTAATCGCCCCAAAACTAAAGCCTTTTGGATCAATCCTGTGTGCATGGACAAGACTGAACTGCAACGGCTCTCAGCGCCATCATCACCATCATGCTCACCAACCGATTTCACCCCTGCATGCCCTGTCAATGTGTGTAGGTGCCTCTCAATGTTTTTTATGTGAAGTGTTTTATTTTTTATTTTTAAGACATGAAGAATATATACTGGTTACACTATTTTATAATGCCCATAAATCAGACGAGTACCAAATTAAATGTTAGTGTGGTTAAGTTATACTTACAAATGTAAGCAATTCAATAATTGGTGATTGGCCTATTACAGATGTGTAATTACTTTTTTTAAATGATGTCAAAGCCTTTAAAATTATGTTAGATGACCGTTTAGTCAAAGATTCAGAATTCGTTTAGTTAAATAACCATTAAATCAAAGACTTTAAAATGATGTTAGATGACTATTTCATAAAAACTGAATTTTGTGAAAAATTTGTGCGTTTCTTTTTTTCCTTATCAGAAACACTTCTGTTAAAAAAAGCAGTTTTCCAACTCACTTTCATTATTAGACATTCAATATTAATAGACCCCCACCAAATGAGCTAAAAAAACAAGTTAACAATCTGATGTCTATTTATATGAAACCGCAAGCTGTGAGTTATATGAGTTCTGGTTTAGAAATTCAAAGTGACAACTGAACAGTCATTGGCTGTTTTCTGCTTTAGGGATATTCACCCTTCAGCCTGCAGACTGTTGCATAAGCTAAATCAGTACATGAAGTTAATTGTTAATTGGTTATCTTTTAAATACATCACAATTGTTTATTTGTACTGCATATTTAAAGCACCATCAGTGACCTAATTGCTTCACATTAAAGCATAGAATAAAACATAGTATTTGAAAAAGTAAAAGTATAGACTTCTAAAGATCACTTTTCAAAAGTTGCACTAAAATTACTCAAATCAAGGGATGGGATGTTTAAAAGAAGAATGCACTTCTGCCACTACCTCGGTGGACTGTGAAGTCCCACATGGTTCCGTCTTTGGTCCTGTTTTATCTGCTTTTTAATAGCTTCTCACTGGTTAGCTATATTAAATACTGTAGATATCTCACATCTATGAAGATGCAGTTGTAGATCCAAATTGATGGCACGACTGTGGGACCAGGCACATACACTAGGTTCTTAGACCATGTATCATAAGTAAATTACTAGCTAGCATGTCTTTTTCTTCACCTCAACCCAATTAAGTGTCATCTTTGGAAACGGCTAATTTGATGTCAGTGCTTTACTCATTCCAAGGAAGTAAGTGATCTGGAATTTAGGGGTTTTCATAAGTTCATTTAATTAACCAATTTGAATGCGACTTGGGCATTTAAAAAAATTTTTCCATTGCAAAAAAAAAATCACCTCTTTGCATATTTTTTTTTTATGTGTGCATCTGTTTTCAGCATCTATTTTTCTTCTTCTGTTCATCTACAGACAGTTTTGCATGCTGTCATAGTAACAAGCTTTACTGGGGAACACTTTTATTTGTGTTTTTACTACTTCAAACTCTTTTCTTTTATACATTTATAAATAGAAAATCACCAGTACAAATTAGAAAAGTACCAGTACAAACCGTGGCAAAATGGATGTCCAGGAGATTCAGTTCCAAATTTTATCATGTGTGTTGACCCAGTTTTTCTGTCTGTTGGTGTGCCATGTCTCCAGAACATTCAGTTGGACAGCCAAGCATATTTGCCTACTGTGAGCATGTGACCTGTGGTTTCAGTCAATTGGCTAGCTGACTAACCATCTCCAAATTTCTGTTTGATGCTACTTTCTGTGCTAGCTGGTTATTTGGCAAGTAAGTCAGCGTGGACAAAATGGTCTATTCTGTATTTCATATTATAGTGTTTTTGCTTATGTTTAAAATCTACCAGATTAAAAGTAGCCATCTTCTCAGAAACGTTTAAGATTGTTATGAATATTATGATGATTAGAATTATGATTGGGAAATAGTTTAAAATTGTATTGTTGAAAACAGGAAAAATAGTAGTAAAATCTGTTTGTTTTGTCGTTGCTGTGTTTGTGTGTGCTGTTTGTGCTATACTATATGTGCTTGCTATGCTAACTCTTGCATGTTGCACCTCCATCCCCTAGATGACAGCAGCAATGGAGAGGAGAGTTACCCAGGTAATAGCTTGAACCTCCCCCCTAGGCTGGTGTGCTATGGCTTGATAGATGCTCTATTACCATTGCATATTTTTCTTTAATACATGTTATTGTTAGTCTTTTGTCAAATACTGTACATATACAGCAATTGGATATGCTTAAACTAGACCTGTAGCATGGTCTCATTCACTCAGATTGTTGATGACGCATAATATCCAACACATAAACAGATTTAAAAAAAAACTATTTTAAGGTACCAGTGGAAATGTGTGTTTAAAGGGTTCATGAACTAGATTTTTTTGTTCTTGTGTGTGCAATTATATATAAAAATTATATTCTTGTATCAAAAATAGTTTTGAGTAAAATGTTTCCGTTCCTAAAACATCGGTTTGTCAGGTTTAGGGTGGTATTTTTGGATTGAGAAGTTCAATATCAGACACCCACTAAATATAGTCAGCAGCTCAAACTGATATGAAAGCTAGAATTCTCATTGAAGCTTGCCTGATTTTGTTCATGTTTGCATTGTTACTTGTGCTTGCAATGCTTTTGCTGATGTTAGCTTGTATTCGACAAACAAATGCCTTTCTCGAGCAAATGTGCTTTTGTTGATCTCGCTAAGCATCGGGTAGCTCCAGAGTCTTACAGTGCAATTCAGGAAGAGTAAAGGATAGAGATAGGCTTTTCAACAGGACAGAGTTGCAAGAAGAGGATGTGATCCTTACAGTGTTACACAGCTGCTATAGAAAAGTTTTGGTGGTTTAGTAGTCAGCTAAAATAAATACACAAAGAATGCTCTACTGAGCATTTTCTCATTGACATTTGGTCTATTTTAGAGCTGTTGTCTACTTCTCATCTCCAGTGAAGAGATTCAATAGAGCCCAGTGCTCTGGCCCACCAAGTGTAATTGTAGGTGGTCCTTGAATCTACTTTTAATTTGATATATTTTTATTGTTGGGTAGTGATTGAATTTTGTGCTTAGTTTTGTGTACAAGGGCATTGTCATTTTAGACTTATTGAGTTAGTCCTTCTTGCTCAACTTCACTGCAGTCTTGCTCATGATATGGCCAATGAGCTTTAAGGAGTTGCCGTTAGTGATGAAGCTGCTGTGTCATTCCAGTCACATAGTCAAAGAAAAGGTTTTTAAATATTTGAAATATTTAAAAACTTCAGTTCATTACCCTTTTAAAAAGCTGTCTTTTGCGACATTGTTTCTAGCTTTTACATAATTCAGACAGAGGGTCTCTTCGTTCATATAGGCAAAACAAAGAGTTAGATTTGCCGATCCTCTTGATGAGATTTTACAGCATTAGCAGTTATAGTAAACTAAACTTTATTTGAACAAGTTTACAGTTAAACAACAACTAAGGGATTACTGTAGAATATATGTAAGTAGTTTATCTATCTAAAGCAGATATGATCCTGCTAGTAATAATAATCTAACTTGACTTGAGATCTTCATAAAATGCATAATTTAAACCGTTGTAATCTGGAACATCTTCATTTTAAATTTGTGTGCATCAGGTGAGTGGAGTGAGGCCCTGTATCCCCTGCTGACGACCCTGACCGAGTGTGTGGCCATGATGAGCAACAAAGCCAAGAAGTCCATGGTTTTCTTGCTCATGCAGGACCGCGCCCCCACCATCACCATGGACCTGAGCCTGCAGTACCGCCGAGACGTGGTCTTCTGCCAGACAGTTAGTGCTGAAAAACATTCATAAATTTTGTTAAGAGCTTAAACAAATGATTTATTCGGCGTATGTTAAATGCACACAATGTAGTTTTACATTTAATTTCCAGTTCACTCCTAACATAAAAATTTATTTATTTTTATTCGAATGAAGACTGGATGATGAATAAAGTATTTTTTATCTAGTACTGTGTCTTCACTTTGTGTTTGTCTCCTGTGCACAGTGCACAATCAGATATTTATTTATTTATTTTTTTAAATGTTTGTTTATTTTTTTATTTGAAATGACTTTGTATAGGATGTAAAACAAGAGTAAAAGGTTTTAAAATCTTCAATTTTGATACATTTCTGGAGGTAGCAGCGTTTTAAACTTTTTATTTCCAAAGATTAGGTACAGCAAAGTCTCTGTCTCCTCTAAGATTTCAATAAATATTTAATGTATGTTTGCATAATTCTTAATTGCATATCTAGATTTAATTGATCATCTAGATCCAATGGATTAAGAGTGTAACCAAATACCTACATCACAAAGTTAAACAAACAGTTTTCTGCTGTTTTATACACAATCTTGTCTCATTCATCATATTACTTTCTTATGTTTTCTGTTTCTTTTTTAGCTCACTGCTCTGATTTGTGGCTTTATCATTAAACTGCGAAACTGTCTCCGTGATGACGGTTTCCTCAGACAACTTTACACCATCGGTCTTCTCGCTCAGTTCGAATGTCTATTGAGCACTTATGGTAAGCACTGCCTCACACTTGCTCAAACTATTTTTTATATAAGTATTAGAATAAATCTGTACATTTAAGAGTTGTGTATGTTCAAGAATACTATCTAAAGACAAAATTGAAAGATGAGGATTTGGAAGCACTCTGTTAATGCCAATGTCCAACTTACTTACCAAGCTCTCATTTTCAGCTGTCATAACTGCTATGATGCAAAGTCAACATTTAAAACGTATTTCTGCATCAACATATGCACAGACAATAATACTATATTATACTGTAATACTAAACATTCTATTAGTTGAAATGATCATTTAAGCCATTAGTTTTTGTTTGTTTCAGCAATTCAGCAATGCAAAGTAGGGTGCAAATTCCACACAGAGTTTTCTTTTAGGTTTGTACCAGAATTCCACCTTTTTTTCTAGATTTTAACCCCTGGTTAATGACGTTTTCCAAGAAGGAAACATTCAACCATGCCAGCTGTGAGCCTCAAAATAGGACCATGGAGCCCAATCAGAGTACTTGCAGGCTCTGTCTGCTGCTTCACCATGTTTTTAAAGACATGCGCATTAAAATACAATTATTATATTTTAAATTCAGTTGATGATGGAACCTCACTCTGGTATCAGTTGGATGTAAATGCTGAGAACACACTCTGATCACATCCAGCCGCTATATTCGACCGAAATTGACTTTTATGCACTAAAGGAAGTGCAAACAATACAATTGCATTTAAAGCTTAAAATAATTTGCACATTAAATTCAAGAAATTAAACTCATTTGTTAATCTAATCATTTTGCAAGCACTAATTCAAATATTACATTTCTCCACACTTAATCTAATCATTTTGGCAGCACTAATTCAAATATTACATTTCTCCACACACACATGAAAACACTGACATTTTTCTTACTGGGGTCTGATCAGGAATACACACATACACAGAAATGAGCGCTGTTTACCAATAACAGGCATCCTAGTACCACTAGTGGTACGCATACAACACTTTGAGAACCACTGCATTTAAAGATTTATAAGGCATTAAAGCCCTTTAGTGTTACATGAACAGATGTTAACCATTCTTCATTTTGAATGATGCTTTTGTAATAGGTGAGGAGTTAGCCATGTTAGAGGATATGAATGTAGGGATCATGGACCTCCGAAACGTGACCTTCAAGGTGACTCAAGCCATCTCTACCTCCTCCCCCGACATGCTGCCTGTGATCACCGGAAACCGAGATGGATTTAACGTTCGCATCCCTCTCCCGGGAAGTATGTTTGATGCCCTTCCAAAGGAAATCCAGAATGGAATGCTGCTGCGGGTGCAGCCGGTGCTCTTCAACGTGGGGATCAATGAACAGCAGACGCTTGCAGAAAAGTATGTGGCTAATAATTACATAAATTTGCCCTCTGGAGCTGTTGCATAACCAGCACACATTAAAATAACTCAATATAGTTTATTTATCTGATCTCTTTTTCAGTCAGTTTTGCACTTGTGCTCCACCTCAATCTTCTTGTTCCTAGGTTTGGAGACACGTCTCTTCAGGAGACCATCAACCTTGAAAATCTGGCTCGACTTGATTCTTACTACCAGCAGTTCAAAGAAGTTTTACCGGATGACTGTGCGTTAATAATTTTAGTTTGTTTGCTTTTTTTCTCTCTGCTGTCAATAGGGATGCAACGATTATATATTTTGGTTGTATGATTATAGTCTAAGGAATAATTAAGGATTACACAGTTAATTATGAATTAATTAATTTCAAAACATTAGTTTAGAAAGTCACATGAACACTACTTAAATTTTAAAGTGTTAGTTATTGCTACTCAGTAATAATACAGCATGCGATATTAATAAAAGCAATCAAAAGTACATTCTATCTTTCGCTTGTAGTGGTCAGTAGTATTTACTGTCTTACTGAATTACTGTCTATCAATTTATTCCAGCACATCATTTAACATTTTTTAAAATAAAAAGTATAATAAATGGAAATATGGCAAAATGTTTGTAAAACAAAAACCATTTTGTCATATACATTTCTTTGTCATTTACCTGCTTTTTCAATCTCTTGCAACCTCCCTGAACCACTTAAGCCATGATTTACCAAAATTATAACAAATAAGAAAATAGCAAAAAATGTATTTGTAAAAAAAATCAATATTTATCATTTATCCTTTTGTCATATACATTTTTCATAATTTCCTCATCTCCGGCAAATTCCCTGACCCACTTTAGACAGGATTTACCTCAAACAAGTCTTCCTAGTGAAGTCCTTTTCAACTTTTTCAAACATTTGAATATGGGAACGGTTCCTGATTATAATCAATCAACTAAAGAATGCTGACTGGCTCACCTGACAATCACCTGAGAGATGTGCTACCCTGCTTGTCTTTGTTGTTTCTGAATATGGATCTTCCAGCTGATGAAAAAACACCTGGAGGTGATAACAAATATTGGTGCATTCTCGTTGCAGCTTCTAAAAAGTCACACACGTGTTAGTATTTTAGATGACAGAAGTTTGCGATAGTGGCAGAGTTTTGTTTCACGCTATAGAAACTCAGTGCTGAGAATCCTTTACGATTAATTAACCGTGAAGAATTTAAGCAGAGTTAATATTAAAATTGGTTAATAGTTGCATACCTAGTGGTCAAAAGGGATTTAATCACTTCTGTCTCTTTCTCAGGTCTTCCTCGCTCTCGTAGCCAGACGTGTCTCCCTGAACTCTTACGGTTCCTTAGACAAAATGTTCATGCAAGGAAAAATAAGAATGTTGACATCTTGTGGCAAGCTGCAGAGGTAACTGTTCTCGGGAATCATCTAACTTTTAATATGAAGTAGTTAGGTGAAGATTTAGAACCACTATATATTGACAGCTACTGTTTATGACTTTCCGTCCTCAGATTTGCCGGCGACTGAACGGAATGCGGTTTACCAGCTGTAAAAGTGCCAAGGATCGAACTGGCATGTCTGTGACCCTGGAGCAGTGTCTGATCCTGCAGCATGAGCACTGCATGGCCCCGCAGGTCTTCACCCAGGCACTGGATTGCATGCGCAGGTGAGCAACCCCAATACCTGCATGCCATCTCTTTGTTTGTATTTCTTGTTTCTTTGTTTCTATTCTTTATTTGACTACTACCAGTTGCTTGATGCTTTTTGTTTGCAATTTTTGCTAGTTTTCTGCCTTCATTTCATTTGGCTTAAATTTGGCAATTCCTGGTACAGCTGCTAAATGCTTTTATTTTCTCATTCTCATTTCCATATTTCCTTTTATTGCTCCATACATGGCTTTAAGCTTTGCTAAATATAGCTGCTGACAACAATTCAGGTTCAAGCCATTTAGCAGTGTTTTTACAATTATTTTATATTCACATTTTTCTGTCAACATAACAGGGTTTTTTTTATTCAAAGCTTTTTTCTGTTAGTTATAACTCTCTTCAAAGTTCTGACTGGGGTATACAATAAACAAAAACTGCCAACTATAAAATATAATATTATTTAGTTGGTGAGAAAATGTTAAAGGAATTTCTGTGAGTAATACATTAAACTCATGGTGCAGTTTTCACACTCCAGAAGTTTTCCTCTCTAATGACATATGGATTCAACCAATTTTTTTGTTTGTTATCTATTTCTACCTTAAATATTGCAACAGATTGAGCTTCTACTCAGCTGCAAGTTTCAAACTGTTCACTGAATCTGTTCTCCTGTAATTAACTTAATCTTGTTTTGTTTTACTAAAGCTCTGGAGGCTGTTGCAAGGTTGAATGAATAGCATAATTTACATATTTGAAAAACTAATTGTATGGTGAGGTTTTTTTCAGCATTGTTTGTGCCATATACTATCTACTCATGTGCTTTACTGCTGTCCCCTTTGAGATTGAGATTCTTTGATTGACACTGCGTCCCTCTCAATCATCGTCTTAAATGCTGATTTTTTTATATCCAGGATTGTGCATGTTTACACTTTGTTTGTTGCAAAAGCTCGGCAGCCTGTTGCACACTGGGAGAACACAGCAGGCTTGTTTGCATGGCCCAGTGCTGGCATCCGCATCCACAAGCGCCCACTTCTGCCCAATATGGAGAACCCATCTTTATTCTTTATACAGAAAAGATGCAGTATATCATTCTTAATTTCTTTTTCTTTATTCTCTCTCCTTCCCTTCTTTGTGTCTGTATTTTTGTCTTATTTCACTCTCTCTCGTTTGCGTATGACTGTCAATATTGCATTCTTTTCTTGGACCGAATATTTTTCTCTTCCTGTCTTAATTTTAATCTCTCTTCACCTGTACGTTTCACGATCACCCATCACATTGATGGTCTCTTCACTTCATCCTACTGTTTGCATGTCCCTCCATTATTTCTGTCTTCGGTGGCTTTGCATCCCTGCCCCTCTCTGCAGCGTTGGGACCAGAGAGGGGGTGAATCAGAAGAACCTGAGCGGCTTTTTGCCCGTACGGGACCTCAGGCTGGACCCAAGGCTGCTCTACTCTCTCCCCCTTCTGGTCTTGTGCCCAAACCTGCTGATCGTCTGGCTGTTCCTCAGCATAGTCTACCTCCTGCCAAGACTCCGCTGCAGCTGAGCTCTCACTCTCTTTCTCTCCCTCTCCCTTCCTCATGCTCTCTCAGCACTTCTCTTTTCTAGTTTCCTCAGTCGGGTGAGGAGCTTTGTGCAGGAACTGCTGAACTCTCTTTGCCTGATTCAGCTTTATATCTTAAGGCCTCGATATATTCATAGCATCGTCCTTTTCAAACCGGGTTTGGTCGCAGGTAATACCCAAATTTGTCTGGTTTCTAGAGGATATCCTGATGCCATTCAAGCTTAACTTTCTTTAAGTATTCAGGGTTACACTGATTTAATTTTAATACCAGTCAGGGTGTTTCCACTGTAATGCTGTTTGGTGATTATTCACTTTTCGTGTAGTTTGTACATTGCAGAATAAGATGCACACCAATAGACAGAAAAAATTTCAGTTTGTTTATAAAGTGCGTGTTTAAATTGTGTCCATAAGGACGTCACACAGCAAAATTAACTCTATTCAGAGTGTATTTGGTCAATACACAAAAAAAATCAATATTTTGAATAAATATTTGTATTTTGCTACATTCACAAGAGTTTTTGTTGTTTCTTTCTCAATGTAAAAATAATTAATTGAATTAGTTAATCTTTAACTATATTATAGAGAACCAAATATTCTCAAAACAGAATTAATACAACTCTCTAGATTTTACTGTGCATTATAAAGAAACCTTAGATGCTGATATGTCAGACCATCGAATGTTTTTCTAGAATCCTTGTGCTCTGGCCAAACACTATGTTTAAATCACTCTAGCAAGTGTAAAAGTACATTCTTAAGTGTCTTAAAAAAATTCTGATTTGACTGTGCACTGAGCACGTTTACCTGCTGTGTGATGATCCGTTCCATGCTCAAATTCCATTACTCGTCAGAATTATAGAAAAAGCTGTTATCTGACGATAGCCCATCAATGTAATCACCAGAATATAAGAGTATTCACCAGTCACAACATGCTTTCCTGGATGGCATCGATGACTCACTATTATCAAAGTTTTGAACTTTGTCTAATAAAATATGCAAAGTCCTTTCAAAGTTTGATCAGGGTTTGCTTGGAGTATATGGAGGCCCGCTAAAGGTCTTGCTCTTCCTTTCTGCCTTACCTCTACTCCTTTTCCCAAATAATTATACTTGTATGGAGAAGATTTTCTACAATCATTTGTAAACTACCACCATTGAGCAGAGTTATTTAAGAGGGTTTACATAAAGTAGATGTTTATATATATATATATATTTAAGGCTTTATTTATTCAGTACAAAATCATTTAAAAATACTGTACGGTTATATGATCTATTTTTGGCACACCATATAGTTGGCTGGTGGCCAATAGAAAATGCTTCTTATATGCACCATTGAATTTCTGTTAAGTCTTCCATGTTTTTGTATCTGAAAGCAAAGTTAAGGTCAGGTCAGAGCTAATTTTTGCTCATCGCACTGCTTTAAACTTGTATTGCACTTTAGGCTGTTCGGTGTACTTCTGTCTTCCTAGAACCAGTTCTTTTGATGTTGGCTTGCTCTCTCCTGTTTTCTCAGCCAAGAGAAGATTGCACTTTCAGTCAGGGAAAGCAAAATATGCACTTGAGGGATACTTCCAGTCATTGTTATTGTTTAATACTTAATAATAGTAGTCTGTTATCTGAGAAAAGCTTGACTTGATTTTCAGTAAAGGACGTTTCCAGAGTTCAGTGCAAACCTATTATGCCTTTTTCAATGCATTTAGAATAAATGTCGGACCCCTCAAGACTAACACTGCACCTTTTATAAAGTGTAAAATAAACTTTTAAAATGTGCAGAGAGTCTTTATTTAAAGCTGTACAAAAATGGCTACTGTACTTACTGATTTGGGACCTGCACAAAATCTAATGAGTCTTTTCCATTCTAGTCTATTCACCACTCTTAATGCAAATTACAAATAAAGAATTCAATTTAACATCGGAAAACACTCATAAGCTTATTTCTGTAATTATTTAATGGAAACCAAGCACTTCACAACTAGATTCTCACTTGATTCACAATCCTGTAGTTCTCATGAATCGAACCGGTTTAATTTTAGACTGCACTGAATCTAAAACGATCCCATTGAAATCTGTCTAGACCATTTTAGCATCCATTATGCTTTTGTTTTATCTGACTTATGCAGAACCGATTACCAGAATGTTTGAACTTTTGCCAAAACATCATGGATTTGCCTTCACACCAGGCTGCAAATCTATGCCTTCCATTTTCCATATAGATATTTTACTTATGTATGGATATAACCTAACATTTAATTATGCTTTGCTTTGTGCCAAACAATGAATAGCAGTGTGTGCTTTGTGAGGTGTCTGTAAACATGCTGGTATGTTTGCTGTTTACAGGTGAACACTGATTGAGCTTTTGCTCTGATAATATGTTCATCATAAGAATTGTTTATAAAGAATGCTAAACTTCTTGAGCTTTGTATTTCATTTGCTACACTAAAGAAACAAACTGTACTTCATTATCTGCTTTGTGTCATACTTTCTGACCAGGAATTCATTAGGATGTGTAGTTAGCAGATATTAGCCTCAGTTTAAAGTGTTTAAAGCTTACATGGAGACCCATTTTGTAGTTTAACCAACTAAAACATTTTCTAAACAATATGATTTGATTTCTATGCTCTCGATTGCTTTTCTTGAGACTTATCAGTTGTCTTTTCAAATAATATTTTTTACTTTTTTTTGTTATGTTCACATTTTTCCTCACAACGTTTATGCTAGAATGTTTTTCTCAGTTTACATGTGAGTTGTCAAATATGATTTACACAAATTGTAAAAATTTTATTTGTAAAAAATAATACAAAGCGTAGGTAAGATAGGGGTTGACGATAAGAAATATGCTTATTTTATATACTCTCAGTGTTAGGGAAAGGAGCCAAAAAGATTGAATCAGATATTGCATTATTTTCACTGTTGTGCATTGAAGTTTAATAAAAATGAACTGAGGACTTGTTCTCATTTGAATACCAGTATACACATTTTTGCAAGTGTCACCTCAAATGTATTTTTTTCACTGGAATCTGAAATAAACTAATCTATTTTCATTGATAAAATAATTAAAAAGGACATCATTTTTAAAAAAACATTTTTTTATGTTAATGTCTTAATTCAGGAAGGAAAGTAAAATAAACCAGGGGCCTCATGTATCAATATTGCATACGTACCTTGTCCCTTGCGTGTTAAAGTTGAAATTGACGTGAATTCCTCATTGAATAAAACAACTCAACGGTGTACAAGCGTTATGCTTTTCGTAGTGTTTTATAGTGGTCCTTTGGCGACTCCTACTGGAAAAGAAAGGGTTTATCCCCTTCATGTGTGAGCAAAAACAGTAATTTAAAAAATAATTCAGTTTATGAAGTTATTATGTGTATTTATATTTTTCACTAACATTCTAACAGATTAATTTAGTTTATTACTTATTGAAAATATGATCGTTTGTCGTACTGTATCAATAATGGGGGATCATTTAATTATTTTAAACAGTTACTATAGAAAATACTTTGCTTTTATTATTGTTTATATTATTTTTATTATAGTTTTATATTTTATTGCACTACTGAATTAATAACTTGCAAATATCTACTTTTAATAAAATAAACATCTTTTTTTATATTCTTAATTGCTCTATATTTTAGGTATTCGTAAAATAAACAGCTGATTTACACAGCTGTCGAGGTTTTTTATTTCAATATATTTAGTTCGTGCTTAGAATTTGAGTATATTTGCGTTAAGATTAACACTGTGTGGAAACCAGATATTGTCTCCCTCTGGTGGCTCTGGGGTGACTTGCACATATGTACGCAGATCTTTTGTATGTCTATCAAAGTTTATCTGCAAGTTTGCAATGTATTTTATTTTTTGTATTAATTTTAGCCAATACACAGACGATTATACGACTGGTGATTTCAGATATTGTGTATAATTAATTATTATACTAATGAATTTTAACCGCTTAATTAAAAAGTAATATACACATTAAAACACTCACACTTAGCGTAAAAGTCTAATGTAATGAAGTATGTTCCGCAAATATGGTTCAATTGCAAGTTTATTGGAGGAAAAAAAGTGTCATAAAAGATATGTTAAAATTGTTAGTTTTAAACCATGCGTATTTAAAATGTTTTACTTTAAAAAAAATTATGAACAATTTTTTATTGGATTTTTGTCAGCAACGCTTAGAGTTTATTTATTTTTTATAGTTTTTTTTTTTGTGGCTACTCTTAAAATGTCTATGATTCCCATCTGCCGTTCTCATCTTCACTCACTCATGGCTAAACATCTCTTTGTATTTGTGACTTGTCTAAACCTGGCCTCATCTTCTGTTTGTTTTCACCCGCTTCACTTTTTACTTTCTCTGCCAGCGAGGGCTGCCGTCGCGAGAACACCATGAAGAACGTTGGATGTCGCAAGTATGCCTTTAACAGTCTGCAGCTCAAAGCTTTCCCCAAATATTACCGACCCCCTGACGGCACTTTTGGAAAAGTGGACACTTGAGTGATGCAGCCTTCACA